>JAUPFR010000012.1:16000000-16345281 GCA_036925125.1 Oreortyx pictus | reverse complement strand
AGCGCAGCGCGGACGGCACTGCCACGCAGCGTGGGGCTGCCCTGAACCCCCCCAACCCCCCCCCCCCCCCCCCTCCGCACGCGTGGGGTGCACCGCACGCGGCGGTGTTGGGGCACCGACGTGCCCGCAACCGTGGAGAAGTCGGCGTGGATGGGCTGAGCCACGGAAAAGCTCAGGGCCGCGGTATCATTCGGGCTGGAAAAGGCCCCTCCGATCCCCTGTCCCACCCCACCGCGCCCTCAGTGCCACATCCCTACGGTTCGACACCTCCACCCCCTCCTCCCTGAGAGCGGGACCACCCAGGGTGTGCTTAATTAGTGCCTCTCCTAAATGAGCGTCGGAGAGGGTGGGTGCGGTAATGGGGCTGTTTGCAGGCGGAGGGGGAAGGGATGCAGGGACCCCGGGCTGCGCGCTGGGTGGGTCCGGAGGATGCGGTCAGTGATGGTCTCTGCCCGCGGCTGCCGGGAGGGGATCCGCGTTTCTCCTTACGGGGGAGAAATGGCAGTTCTGTTCTAAAGAGAGAGAGAAGTTTTCTCCTCTCGGGGAAAGAGGCTGAAGGCAAAGCCCACGTGAGTTTCGGGATGTCACTGAGTGATAACGCGCGTTGAGAAACCCGTGAGTTTCACTGAAACCGGTCCCGTTCGCACCCCCCCAACTCACCGCTTTGTTGTGGGGGGGGAGGGGGTCGGATCAGTGCGGTAATGACATTTATTCCTTTCTCAGAGCCGTTGCCGCGGCCCCGCAGGGCTCAGCTGCACCTCGCACGGCGCGGGCATCGCTCCGGGATCCTTTACCATCCTCTCCCCAGGGAGGGGCTGCCCTCCCGGCCCCGCTGCTGCACTCTCGCTCCCCCTGAGCCGCGGTTCCTGGCGCTGCAGGGAAGCAGCTGTCGGTGACACCGAGCAAAGTCAACACACGGGAGACAACCGCGTGCGTTAACCATTTGTTCTCCCGCTCAGAGCTGCTCGCTCCCTCGGCGGTGCGTTTCTACCTCCGCGCAGGGCAGAAGGGCGTACGGCAGCCCTTCGCCTCCGAAATAAAACCCACCAACCCCACGTGCAAGTCGCTGCACGCACGCACACCGGCTGCAGGGCTCGCCCAGACGCAGCGCTCGGGCTCCTCGCAGGCGGCGAGGTGTCCGCGGCACGCCCGGCAGCGCTGCCTGTGATGCTGTGATGCTCAGCGCTCAGGGAAGCTGTGGACACACGGGAACCGCCGGGCAGGTTCGTGTTGGTGCAGCAGCTGCAGTGTGGGTGTTGGGGTGGAGGTGCGGAGCTGTGGGTGCACCCTTTGCATCCCCTGCTCTCACCCCGCGCCCCAGGGAACTGAGCCCCCATGCCCTGCAGCATCCCATCTTTCCCAGCTGGGGCCACGTCTATGCTGGTGGGGTGTCAGTGTCTCCATAAAGTGACTTCTGTGTTCCTGAAGATGTGCTACGGTTGTAAAAGACCTCCAAGGTCGCCCGGTCCAGCTGTCCACCTACGACCAACATTGCCCACTAAACCGTGATCCTTAGCCACGTCTCCACGTCTGTGGGGACAGTGATCACCTCCTCCCTGGGCAGCCGGTGCCAGGGCGTCACCGTTCTTTCGGAGAGTAAATTGTTCCTAACACCCAACCTGAACCTCCCCTGGCGCAACGCGGGGCCGTCGCCTCTCATGCTGTCGCTGTCACCTGGGAGCAGGGGCTGGCCTCGCTGCCACCTGCTTTCCGGCAGCTGTGAGCAGCAACAAGGTCTCCCCTGAGCCCCCTCTTTCCGGTGAACAAACGCGACGTCTGCGCCCACGCGTGACTATTCAGCGAGACGATCCCTTTTGCTTCACCTCCATCACCGCTGTGTTCTTAGCATCGCTCTCAGTAGCACTTACGAAGCTTTGCTTTCGGAGGAAAGACGTGTGGGTTCCCCCCCCCCCCCCCCCCCCCCGAAGGCTCCGCACCCTCCCGGCTGTCAGCGCGGAGCGGAGCGGCTGTCCCGGGCCGAGGGCCGGCAGAGGGAGCACAAGAGTGCGAGAATCCCACCTGGGAGCCGGGGGAGGGCACAGGGCTCCGGGCTGTGCGCGCTGAGGGTGTCCGCTGTCGCAGTCAGGGTCTGCAGCATCACCGCTTTCGTGTTAGAGAAGCCTCTGAACGCAGCCAGGAGCAGGCAGGGATGGAAACAAAGTACAGCAGAGGTTCAGGGGGGGAAAGGCAAAGAGGAGAGGAATGGAATCGCGACGGGCTGCTTGCGGTGCCACTGCGGGGCAAACTGCCGGGTCCTCTGCATCCATGCAGGGCAGCTGAGCTGGCATCTCATCTCACCCATGCATCCCATGGATGGGCAACCAGGGCACAGTCCCTGCACTGGGACGCAGTGACACCATGCACACAAAGAAAGAGGACACCCATTGAGCTCGATGGATCAGGGGACCCACACACACCTGCCCGAAGTGGCCGTGGAGGGAAGGACGGGAGCTGGGGCTGCTGGGACAGTGTGGCAGCACTGGGAACGTGTGAGCCATGGCCGGGGCTGACACTGGGGTGGAAGAGTCACAGCGTAGGGACTGGGCTGCTCTGCAGCCCTGAGGGGCTCCGGTGGGTGCACCCCTGGGCTCAGCCCCACACACACAGCAGCAATTGTGGTTTTCTCGCTGTTGGGCAACGAACGGGGCCTGAATATTGTTGTGCTTTTCAATAGAGAATGCTTTCGGGTTGCAATGACCTTGGTTGCGGCTGGTTGGATAATCTGTTGTGAATAAGGTTCTGTGCAAAGTTTGGCTTCTTCTTTTCCTTTTTATTTTTTATTTTTTGCATAATAATCAGTGATTCGATTTTTCCAGTATTTATCCTGTGCTCATCTTGATAGGAGCCTGAAATACCAGCAGTGGGCTGACATGAGCCAGCACCCACGTAAACTGAGGCATTAACTGCTTTCTCCAGGCCAGCAACGTAGAACCATAGAACTGGTGGTGGTGGAAGAGACCCTTAAAGGCCATCTGGCCCAACTCCCTGCAATGAACAGAGATACCCACAGCTCCGTCAGGTGCTCAGAATCTGCTCCATCAACCAGCCCTGCGAGCAAAAGCTTTCTGCAAACATGCATCGCCCTGTAAGCCAACTTATTCCCACAGCCGTCGTTACAGGATCGCGGGTTTGGTAATGAAAATGAGATGAGCAGTCCTCGGTGTTTACATTAAGCTTTTATAGGACCAGAACTATGCAATTTCTGGCCTAAAAGAAAAAAGTCAACAGAACTATTTCACAGAATAATAACAGGAATCGTTTAGGAGAGATGCCATTAGGTTCAGCGCATCTATTTGCAAAGAAATTTGACTCTACGGGCGCTGATTAGCAATGCAAAATTGAACGAGGAATAACAAAGTAGATGTGCACCACTAGGTCTTGCACTGAGATAGAGTGTGCCTAATTAAATTGTCTGGGACGAGGTTTGAAGTAAGCCACAAAAAAAAAGTCTACTGGAAACCAACGTGGTCGTGTCTGCACAGGGAGCTGCAGCAGTGCTGAAGCCAATGCAAATTTGTGCTCAGACGAATCCTGCGGGGAGGGAACGGCTGCGTGCACCGTGTCCTCGTGGAGGTTCACGCTCCTGCTTGCCTGCTCTAGGAACTTCACCTTCTAGCATCCGTAGGAACTTTGTGTTTGTTAGGGGCAATATGATTTCTTTGAAGGATAGGAATTGTCGCAGGTAACACCCATAACTTCAAACCCTTTCTCTGTAGTAGGTTGACTGTCTCAAAGCTGACGTGTTGGTCTCTGTATGTGGTTGGGCTGCTGTAAAGCACTAACGGGGCTCTGGGTCCTCTGCTGCTCTCAACCCAGTAATGCAAAATAGCCAAAGGAATGGGGTGGGAAAGATGTTGGAGCGTCTCCACTGGGACATCTCCAGTGCAGCTTCTTCTACGGGGTCTATTTGCATATTTCCAATGGAGCGTCTCCACTGGGGCATCTCCAGTTGGGCATCTCCGTGAGACGTCTCCCTGGAGCTGTGCTGGTGCCATCCAGCACACACAAGCACAAACACTAGGCAGGACAGAATGAGGGCTCATCCCATGCAGGGCTTAGGCACCAGATCCAGCCAGCTCCTGCAGCCTGGGCCCAGGGGAGTGCAGGCAGCTCTACTGTAAACCTTACTGTTTATAAACAGGGCCAGACTGGGGGGATGACATGGCTCTATTTACCCCAGTGGCATGTAAAAGTAAACAACCCAATGAGCTGATCATTAACCTGCCTGCCCTGCTTTGCTTTCCTGCCTTCTTATATGAATAGAAACATTCCTGTCTGTTTCTGTTTGCCCTATCTCTCTGCTTTAAGAGCCTTCCCTGAACTTAGAACGGGCTGTCATTTGCTCACAGATCAAAACAATGCTGTCTGCCTTACGTCTGCACCCTCCTAAATCCTGCTTTACCACCGAGATAAAGAAAACCTCCTCTCCGTTTCAGCAAACAAACAAGCAGAGAAACTGAATGTTGTTCGGGACAGCCCCGTGAAAAGAGGGACTTCACTGAGAGCTTGGTCGCAAGCCAACATGAGGCATCAATCTACAGAAATAAATCACAGAAATTAGAGATAAGCACATGCTCCACCTCCAGCAGACAGAGGCCACTTGGCTGTGAAGGTGTGTGAGTGGGAGGCTCTGCTTCCCCGCTTGCAGCCGGTGCTGCTGCATGGATGGGGTCAGCTCAGCGCAGAAGGGGCTGCTCGGCCCTGCAGAGCCTCTCCATCCCCCTGCTGCTTCCTTCCAGGCTGTGCTGGCAGAGCTACCAAACCACATTTCATGAAGATGGATGGCAGAAGCTATTGTTGTCCCATATTAAGCCATTTATTTGCTGGTGAGTCCCCAGGGGACTGGGAGGGAGAGGGGGAAAGTGGACCATAACGAGAGCAGAGGGACCCAGCCCGGCGCGGGTGCTGGGAACCTGGGCTAACCGCAGCGTGATGCCCCAGACACTGCTATTTTTAGGCCCATGTCATGCTGGCTCTGGCTGGCAGCTGGCTCAGAGCATCAGGGATGCAAAATCGGGGTCACGGGGCAGGCAGACCCCATCGCCCTGCACGCAGAGCTGCTGTTGTGCACTTACCTGGTGTGGATAGAAAGGGTAGAGCAGGGAAAACAAGGGCCTAAGAGTGATGCACCACTGCTTTGCCCTGCAGGGACTCTCCTCCACAACGCATTGAGCCCTGCTCAGCCCCAGCCCCAAACCCTTGCTGGCAGTAGTGGTGCCCCAGGAATCATTGGTTCTGATCCCAGGACACAGACACATCCTCCAGGGATGAAAAATAACAGCTCCTTTATCATGGCTGTCAAAGGAGAGAGGGGTAATAACCATAGCGAGTGGAGTCACCTTCTGGGGAAGAGCAGGGCTGGATCTCCTGCACACACCTCCGTGCCCTTTTGCAGGGCTGTGCAGGGCTGTATGAGCACACAGCGTCTGCTCCTGCTCCTGGGCTGGGAACATTTCAAACAGGAGAAGGGAGAGCAGCAAATAATGAATCCCACACTCTGGTCTGGGCTCTCAGATGAATAATCATCAGTGATGAAAACTATGAAGCTCTGCGCGTCTGGGAGCCGAGGGTTTGCACCAACACCCAGCAGTTGTCCAAATACAAACAATGAATAAAATGAACCACAGCAAACTCAAGCTGGGGAAGGGGAGGGCAGCCTCTGCTCTGTCTCCCCTTTCTGTCACCAATAAGGGGACAGGAACCGGCCGGCACAGGCACCGTGGTGGCCCTGCAGTGTCCCTGGGTGCAGGGACTGTCCCCATTGGCACCACGCAGCAGTGACACGGAGGGACCTTCGGCCCTGGGCAGCTCCTGGCTGTGTTTTTCTTGCCTGATGACTTGGCTGGTGGATATTTCTCTAGGTAGCTGTGCTGTGAGATTTCAGCTTATCCAGCAAACTTTTTGCTCGAACCTCAGCTGTACTAAATTTGTGCAAAGCAATTCTCATGCTGTCCAGATGCCACTGCTTCTAAAAATAGTCCAGTCTAGTCCTTTTTCCCAGCTCGTTGGCTTTTATCAGTCATACTTTCAATAGACTTTGCCATATTTTAAGAAGAGGAGTCATTTGTCCATGTCAGGCCAGCAATTACTGGGAACAAGAATCCTCCTCAGTTCCCCCGTACTCCCATTCATACTCCTACACAAAACAGATGAGGACAAAACTAGGAGCTTCAGGAGCTGGTTTTGCACTAGGACACAGAAGCTTTGGGAGGGAGATGTGCCCACATTTTCTTTGCAGAGCTCAAATGCTGCCGTGAGTCCTGTCATCAGAGCTGGGGCAGCATCTGGAGTGGGTGCAGGATGTTCCCAAGGCTCCCCAGCACCTTGGGATGCTGTCCCAGTCTGGCCAGATGGAGAGACTGGGATGGAATAGAGTGGGGTGGGGTGGGATGGGTTGAACTGCCATGGGTTGGGATGGGATAAGAGATGGTAGGATGGAGTGAGATGGGATGGTGTGGGATATGATAGGATGAGATACAGTAGGATGGGGTGGGAAGAGGTGTCAGGCTGGTGGCAGACCCCTCCAGCTGCCATCCCAAGGGGAAGGGCTGCAGCAGCACACCCCCGTGCCTCAGTTTCCCCACTCACAGCAGATAGGACTGCGTTGTTTGACATCACAGGAGCTCTGTGGATGTTGGACACCACATACACAACGATACATAAGTGCCAAAAACGGATACCATCTGTGATGCTCTCTTGTTTCTAATATTTTGTTTCATGAAAAAAATTATGCCATTTCAGAAACATTTCTGCAGACGCAAGCGGTTTTTAAGGACATTGGCATCTTTTGAGTATCCAGCAGCGTTCTCGAACATTGTGGCTTTTCCTGTGTTTATTTTTCCTCCTCCTGGACATTTTGCTCAGCAGACAGGCTGCTTTTTTTTCCCTTCTGGCTCTGCCTGCCCACAACAGATGTCCCAGAGGTGCAGTCCCACAGCCTGCATGGGGCGGATGGGATGCTGGCAGCAGCAGTGCCACGGTTGTGCCCCGCACCCCCTGGATGAAGAGCTGGGAGTGCAGAAGGACGTCCTCGTGCCAGGACCAGTGCTTACAGGGCTGAGAAACCCTGAGGGAAGATGTAACCGACACCCAAGGGCTGGATTAGGGGTAGGGTTAGGACTCCTGGGGCAGCCTTTTGGGGCGACGGCTGAGAGCATTACAAAACACCACGTTTTCCAGTGCACGCGGTGTGAAATACTGCTGAGGGGATGGAGAGCATTCCGTTGGGCTGTGCCGTGCTGGGATCCCCGCCGGGTTTGAAATACCCCACTCTGCCCCATTCTCCACCGCTTTGGCTATTGGCGTGAGTCAGGTTTGGAGATGCTGCTGCTGCAGAAGAGAGCTTTGCACAGCGGGTGAGAACGGCGGTGTCCCCACCCAACATGCTGCTGGGTGCCCCTACCCGGCAATAACCAAACTCCGCACCGTCACCTCCTCCTCCGCAGCTGCTGGGAAGGCACGGAACAAACAAAACTGCTGAACAATGCTTTCCAGGAACCGCTCGTTTCCTCCCGCAGCCCCGAGCTCGCGGTGGTGAGCAGCCGGAGAGAGGTGTGCGTCCCACCGAGCAGCCCCGCAGCATCGCAGCCGAAAGGCGAGGACCTGCGCATGGCCCCATCCCCCTCCTGCCTTCCAGCAGCCCGCAGGGGGGGGGGGGGGGGGGGGGTCCGGCCTCGGGGAACACGGCACTCGCTCTTCTGCACGTTGACGTTTCGGGGAAGTGCTGATGAAGCATTTGTGCCTCGACTCTGCCGAGCAGGAGGGGAACACGCGCGGAGAGAGAGAGCTTCGTTCCCGGAGCTCCTCCGAAAATCCCTGCCAGGAACGGGCTGCGTGGAAACGATCCGTAACGAGAATAACGTCCCGGAGCAGGTGGAGCAGGGCAGGGCTCCGAAATAACGCACAGAGAGCAGGAGAAGGGTCGGGCTGCGATCGCTCTTTGTTCGGGGAGCCCGTCTCACTTTCGGCACTCACAGGGCACAGTGGCAATTTCAGGTTTGATCAAAGCGTTGGACAGCATTCCCACGTTACGTGATGAAGCGCTGCTGTCTGTGCTGCAGAATGAAGAGCTCAGGAGATCACAACTGGATGCACTGCTGCCAGGGTGTGGTGTTGTAGCAGAATGTGACGTTAAGGAACCAAACACGAGGGAAAAGGAAGCAAACTGGTTGTGTTGTTACACGATGCGCAGGCATGACAAGTGAGGAACTAAGGACAGAGCAACATGGATGAACGCGGGAGGATGTTCTGATATTGGGGGACCCAATCCAGATGTAAATGCTTTTGTAATGTAAATATCCCCACCTCCCACCACCAAACCTTCAAACACAGCTGAGCTGAATCCCCTGTGCCAACCAACACCTGCAGACAGCTCAGGGCTGCTCGAAGGCATCCCCAGCACAAGGATTACTTTGCTTTTATGCTTGCTGCCCATTCAGCCTTTTGTGAGCTGCCACGAAGATTAGAACCCAATGCCTGGGCAGAGGAGCTGGGAGGATGTCACCTTGTCAGAAGGATGGGGACACAGGGGATGTTGCAGCCCAGGTGTGCCACTTCAGCCTTCCTTAGGCCGGAATCTGACCTCTGGGACATGTGACTTCCCATTGTGACCATCCCTGGCCACAGAGAGGGGTCCTGCAGTGTCACCATATTGCCCTGGCTCCTGCCCTGCCTGGCTCCAGGCAGCATTTTACTTTGCCAAAGTGCATCTACACATTCAGGACAATATTCCCCCCAGCCTTTCTATTCCCACTCGGCTATTGCCAGCAAGCAGCTCCCCTCCCTGCAGGAGATAAAACAAGCCTCAGGCTCACAGAGCTCACCAGCACCGAAGGGTTTTGTTGCCCACTCATTGAGCCCCTGTCAGCCAAATAACTTGGCCAAACGAGACGCGTCCATTCAAAGCCAGATTACAGCAGAGTCTTTATTATTATTATTTTTTTATTATTATTCTAAAAGCATCTGGAAATTAAAAATCCTCTTTGGCTCTCATCCACTTTGCAGAGGGAGCCAGCCCTGCCGTCTGGCCAAGCAGCCCCGCGCTGCCGGGCTGGGTGGATCCAACACTGGGACATTCTTCTGCCTCAAGCAGACACGGATGTCTGGCTGCCCTCCAGCAGCTCACAGCCTTCCCACGCCGGGCAGCGGGTCGGTCTTCACGCTGTGACAGGGACACCGTGGGACATCACAGCTGATGGTGCTGTCCCCAGCCCTGGGACATTTGCCAGGTGAGACCAACTTACACTGAGAGCTGCGGTCCAGCTGATGCCCGTAGGGTTCACCCCAGTTGAGCCAGTGCCAAACGTGCATTATTTCTTCCAGTCCTGGGGGGGCTGCAGGTAGGTGTTGGCCATCCAGAGGACACGTTGCTGCTGAGGATCCATGGCATCTTGGTCAGACAGTGAGGATGGGAGGTGTTGGGTGGGCAGCTCCCTCCCCACGAGACCCTTTGAGGGTGCCATGCCATCAGGCTCCTCTGTATGTTTGTGAGCTCAGCAGGGCCAGGGGCTGCCCTAGGCCTTTCCTCCCCTCAGGGTTGGCCAACTATGACCTGGAGGAGATGAGTCTCATTGCTCACAGATGTGCTCTGCTGGGAGAGGAAGGCCAGCACCATTTGGCTGTGGGGAAAGGCTCATTTCACCCTCTCCAAGGACCAGGCACTGGGAGAAATGAGCAGAAGCTCTTCCCTAATCTCAGCTAAGCTCTTGAAAAGCCCTGCTGCACATTCCGGACATCTCCAAAGGCTCAAAAACTGAAACAACCATGGTCAGATGCTCATGGCAATGGCAATGTGCCCATCTTCCCCTGCTGGGATTCAAGTCCTTCTTTCAAAGTATGGAAGCATTACATCTTTCCAAAGAAAGGATTTCCTGAATTACCCAACACTGAGAAACATGGTGTGTTTCTCCCTGGCCTGGCCCTTGCTGGCAGTTGAACTGCGTGGCCGGAGCTGGAGCTATATCAGAACAGGATCCTGCACTCAGAAGGACCAGCAGCTTCCAGAGCGACCAACTCTGCCTCCAGAAATACCGGCCAACCTCATGAGCACTGGGTGGTGTTCGAAGAGCACAGTCAAGTTACAGCTTCCTTTTGAGGTCAGCTTTTATTTGATCGTGGCTTTGGACCTTTGAAAATCCCAATCTTTTCCAGTTTGTTCTCCAAGATGGTTCATTACCCTTACCTTTTTCCCACCACTGAATCAGTCATTGCTAACACAAACCAAACGCTTGATGCTAGCGACAACACTAGAGGGCCCTGCTTCCCCTGCGCTCCTGGGCAATGACTTACAGGCTTTGAGCCTCCAAAGCATTCTTAAATCGCACACAGGTGAGATGAAGGCTGCCCAAGGTGATAACATTTACATTAATCAATCTCTAGCAGCAACAGAGTGGGGATTGTCCTCCCCCATCCTAAACCATGGGTTGCACTTCCATGGATTCAAGCATGAAGATGTTGGTATAGGAAGACCCACAGGTCGGTTCATCTTGCTATTTAATTTTCACGTTTTTGTGATCCTTTATTTACATGGTTTGCTGTCTTATTCACTTGAAGCAATAATCTGAAAGTGGAGGGATGGGAGGAAGTCCTGGGCTTCAGGTTTTACACTACAAATGGGAATTGTTTATAGGCAGCTTGCATTTTTGTATCTGAAAGTCTCAGTGCGTTCTGAGTTGCCAGAGCCTTCTGATCTTCCATATGTTTTGTGCCATCAGTACCATAAGTGCTTTCAAATGAACCACCAGCCAGATTTCCTTTCTGTGACCAGGAAAACGAAAAGACAGACCTCATTCCCTTACCGACCACTTTCTCTTCCATCCCACTTGGACATGGCCTTGTAAAACGATAGGAAGGTTATTTGCATTGGGATGTATCTACGGGGTTGGAATGGAGTCAGCTGCAGTGTGGGGAGAACACAAAGTGCTGTAGATCTGTTCTGCTAACAGATGTGCTGTAAGAGTTGTACATCCAACAGATGCCAACACACAGCTCATCCGCACCACGTTCTGTCCTGGAGACAGGCACACACGCTTTCTTCCTGTCTTCACTAAGAAGAACACAGGGTTTGGCATTGCTGCAGTTTCTCTAACTCTCCCCTCTCCCCACTGTGGGCAGTGGCAGAGCTCCCACAGCACATCATCCCAAAGAACTGTGTTAGGAGAGTTCTTATGGAGTAAACCCCATCTCCTTTGTGCCATGGGTTGAACAAAAAGGGAGGAGAGGAAGCTCAGCCCCGGTTTAAGCAGGTAAACAGAGACAAAAAAAAAAAAAAAATCAGAAACGTGGCAAATGTTCTTACCCCTGTATTGCTGGGTCAGGCTGTGCGTGGCAGCCTCCTTGGCTGCCTTAGGGCCAAGGCTGGCAGGGCTGCTCCTTGGGGCGCGTAGCCTTGCACGCGAGGGGATCACAGCAGCTAGAAAGGGAGACACAAACCCTCCTTTCTCAACCCCTTGGCTAAAACCCAAATAGCATAAACAGTTCTGCTAGGGGCTGATTCCCCCAGCGCTCATCTCTGACTGCTGCTATAAACCCGGGGCTGTGTGCACGAGATCAGCACATGCCCCGTGCTGCTGAGCGCTTCATGCCTCTGCGGGAACACCAAAGCCATCCTAGCCAGCCCTCTAGCGGTCCCAGGCGGGGCGATGGGGTCAGATTTAGGAGCTGAGGCTCTGAGCAGTGCAGGAGGAGCTTCCCCGCATCCCACAGCCCCTGGAAGCCACGAAGCAGCGCCCAGCAGGCAGCCCAGGAGCCGAGGGGCATCCCAGCTGTGCATCAGGAGGACATCCAGATGGGGAGCACGGGAAGTGCCTTCCTGGTGAGTTTGTGTCTTCTTGGAGGGGGGATGGGGGATTGGAGGAGAGGGCTACTCACAATTTTATGTTTCATTTTTTCCCCTTTTTATTTAAGGGAATGGGGAAAAAAAAAAAAAAAAAGGTGATGGCAGTCATGCCCGTGGGTAAATGGAAAGATCTGTTGATCTTGCAAGACCTCTGGTAAATAATTTAACAAAGATCTCTAATAAGTACCACTCTGAAGGGAAAAAATAGGTCCACTTAAAACACTGCTTTTCCAATTTGGATGTCTAAATCAGTATTGCAGCCCCCTTTGAAACAGCCAGACTCTGCAGGAGTTGCCACAGAGAGTCAGACACAGAGCTCTGGCTGCCAAGTGTAAAAGAGAGAAACGTGAGAAACCCCATCAGAGGCAAACACGGGGTGACCTCCCTTCCCCCAGTAGAGTTCATCTGAGCCCTGGAGACCGGCGGAGGCGTTGAAGCAGGCTTTGTCCTGCCCTGCCACAGCTGCTGTGAGCTCTCCATGGCTCTTCTCCACAGTGAGATTCTGAAAAGCTCTCGATAATTTTATAGAAACGCTTAATTGCATTCCATAAGTGTTCCCTTTACCATCTTCATCCCAGCAACATCCTAATCTCCGTCTGCTTTGAAGCCATGGGAGCAGCTCGTGCTGGAGTGTGGCTTCCCCACTAGGAGAGCCCAGGGAAGGGAGTGCGGGGCAATTAGTTGCTGTAACACAGCCTAATGAGGCTACAGAATTAGGAACTGCCAGGCCCCAGTAAAACTCAGAGCTTTATGTGACTTGGGATGCAGTTGGAGGAATCTGGCTAATCTTTTACTCCCCTAGTAAATCATTCATTGAGGCCATCTGTGAAACATGAGAAGAGCAGCTCCCACCCAAGATTCCCGATTAGCAGTGCTTGGCTGGAAAGGAGCTGTCCTGATAAAGCTGAGTGCAGGTCCAAGCCCTCACGGCTTCCTTCTGGGGAGATGGGAGAGTGGGTTTTCCATGGCATTCCCAGGGGGCACGGGGAGAGCACCCAGGAGGAGCCCAATGTCATGATGACCTGGGCTGAGCCACAGCTTGGTTCAAGGAGGCACGGACACCATCTGGACAGTGATGTGCAGCTGAGCCCAGAACCCAAACTCCCCGTGTCTGGATCAGATGAGTGCAGTGTGAGACTGTGTCTGTTGAGGAGGAAAATATCATCCAGACCATCCCCCTCCCCACACCAGGGTGCCTGTGCACACCTGCATCCCACACCCAGATGTGGCCCTGTGCTTAAGGAGCTACCAGTCCCTCTCCACAGGCACTGCTGCTAATCTGGGAACAGAAGGAAGTCCTTAGGCAAATACTTCACAGCACAAAACAAATACCATTTTAGCTTATGGGAGAAATGGGCTGAACACTTCAGCACAGCCTTTAAGAACGCGAGTTACAGCCTACCTCCTCCACAAATTAAGCCAATATGATTTTTTACTTTCTGTTTTTCTGAAGTTTTAGGAACTGCAACTCCCAGGTGTCTCCAGAAGCCAGAAGGAACAGACTGTTCAAAGTGAAGGATGAGATGCTTCAGCTCCTGGAGACAAATGCTTAAAGGGAAAAGAACCAAAAATGCGAAGAGGAGACAGAAAGAGCAGGTCCCAGCTCCAGAGTTACACTGACTAGTGTAACCCGGAGTTACACTGGCTTGGGGCACCTTCCAGATGGACGTGGATGGGAAAACACACCCTGGGCTGAAGCTCCACAGTAACACGTTTGGTTTAGTGTTGTCTTCTGAAATCCTTGGCCCAAAGGATGCATGACGATCAAGATAATGACTAAGAGATGTTTGAGAAGTTGTGGAGCATAAACAGTGGGAGCTGTATCAGAAGCCAGAGATCCTCTTTGTTACGTGTACCTCAACCAGGGTTTGGGGAGACAGTCCCCCAGTGCTGTGCTCTGTACGATTTAGCTCTTCCCACTGTTTTTCTTGGCTGCCAGGTGCTTCCACTGCTGAGCCCTGGGGTCAGTGGTGGTGTGGAAGGCATTAATGTTTCTGCCTTCTCCTGAAAACCTCCTCAGATCTGCGCAGAGCAGCATCTCATCGACCTTCACACTGACCAACCTGCAAGCAGAGCCTTTTCTTCTGTGGAGAGGTGTGTGTCAAAGCCCATAGGACTGTAAGCTGCTTCTATTTTAATGCGAAAAACCATGGGTTCTTTCTCTCTGCTTCCAAAGTATACAACCGTTGGGTTTCATTCAAGTAACTGTTCTAATGGATAACAGTATATTTTCATGACTGGAAGGCTAATTACTAGTGTGTTGCACTACATTCAATAACCTGAACCCAGCAAGCGTTGTCCCTCCCGTGGGAGGTTCAGCTGTTGGAGGAGCTGTCGAGCTGCGTGATCGGCCCTAAAACCCCCTCCCCTGAGTTCCAGCACTGGAGAACAAGTTGTTCACCAAGCGCTGAATTCAGCCTTGGAGTGACTCCAGTGAAAACAAAAGGAGTAACAACAGGAATGGATTAGGCCCAATTGCATTCACATTCCTCCGGCTTGAATTTCCAATTGCAATACTACAGGAGGAGTGAAAAAAAAAAACCCAAACCAACAAACCACCATATGGCACAGCGACAAACCCATTTCAGCATGTCAGTCTGCCAGTGGAAGTGCACCCAGGCAAAGCTTCCCTGGGCTCACCCGTCAGCAGAGCTGTGCTGTCACCTGGCACGAGTGATGCATGTTCCTACTTTTGCCTCTTTGTTATAAAGACATTTTTCACAAAACCAGCAAATCCATCCTGCAGTTCGAGGCTGCTACACTTCTGACTACTGACTGCATGGATGCAAGAGCAGAACGAGAGTCTGCCAAGCTGAGATATCAAATCCCGGATTCCATTTCATGATAACATGGTCAGTAAGATTAAATGGGGCGTGCTCTGTACAGAGCTCATTTTCCATGCACGGGGGGGAGCGGGCACAGCCTCGCCTGCAAATCCTTATCTGATAGATCATCCCTTTGGCAGCTCTGAGCTTATGGATGTGGACCAACAGCAAAGGAACACGGACCGAGACAGAGAGCTGCACGCTCCTCTGACAGCACTCACTGCAAACCATCCCTCGACAAATGAGAGATCTATGGAACGTCACGGAAACCCAAGGCATTAAATCCGAGGGCAGGACTGACCCGGGGGCTTTGCAGGGTAAATGTAGAGCCCGGCTCAGCTGCTATCTAGCTCAGAAATCACCGCGCATTGTTTGCAAACTTATCGGCAGCGACTTGAATTGTGAATGAGCCTCAGGCAGGCAGCTGGCAGGCAGCGAGCACACAATGCCTGCTGAATCTGCACTTCCTGCTGGAGACGTGCGAAGGAGAAGGCAAACTATGACCGAGAAGAGGAAGAGCTTCCCAAGAGCCGGAGCTACGTGCAGGGAAAGGCAGAGCTCCCAGCAGCTGGTCGCAATCCCAACCCAACCTACGGCCAAAGCAGCAAGGCGTGCTCCTGCCACCGCTCACCTGGACACAGCCCCGGACGGGAGCTCGCTCAGGTTGCAAAGCTGAAGCTGCTGTAAATGCTCCAAGGCCTGCGTGTGCCCACACCGAGGAACAGCAGCACGATGCCTGCGGTCTGACGGAATGCTGCAGCATCAGCACTTAGGGAGAAAAAGCCCTGCTCGCACGCTGCAATTCTCTGCAGTGAGCTGAGATGTGACACAGCATGCTCCCAAGCAGCTTCCCGGCCGGGGAAAGCAGCCCAGGGGCAAAACACCCCTAGCACATCTCCCCTGAGAGTAAGGTCTTTCATTTACTTGGGATTGTCAGTACACTTGATCAGTCTCCTCGAGTACAGGAACCTGTGTTTCTTAAAAAGCTCCACTCCTCTATTCTAATCAGCTTTAACGCTGTTTGTACAATGAGCTCCAGACATCAGCGGCCTGGGAAGAGGTGAGTCCCTCAGGGTGGAAAAGAAAGAAAACATAAACTCTAAAAACGGACATAACCTCAGCTGAGGTCACGCTGCTCCTGGAGCACCGGCCCACGTCTGCAGGCCATGGCACCATCCAGTGGTCACGCAGGCACCCAGTGGGTTCTCCTGGCCCACAGCACCAACACAGTCAGAGAGCTGCTCTGAGAGCTCCTGCTTCCAACCGGTGCAGCATGGTGGTGGTATGGGAGCTGCCAGTACATTCTCAGTGTCCACACCATTGCCTCGCTCATCCCACTGCGTTTTAACAAGGGAAAAAAAGTGACCAGCAGCAGTAACAGTCCTCAAAAGACAAATGTTTCCCATTACAGCGCCAGTCCTTGCCCTCTCTTTGATGTTGCTTCTCCCACACAAACAAAGCTGTTCCTTTCCCGCTCCGTTCTTGCGCACGAACAAGTTACACGTGCTGTATGTAGCACATCTCAGCTTATTTAAAGCACATTTGTCCCAACTCACTGCACTTCCCTCAACATATTGTTTAACCAATACTGATGCATCACAGGTACAGAGATGTTTTTATTCCACTCCTCACTGCCGCATCATTTTGTCTGCCCGGTTCTTGGAGGTTCTGCTTACAAGTAATGCTGGTACTTAAGTGGGGCTGGGAACAAGAAGGAAGGTTTGTGAATTCTCCCCGTGATGTTAGGTGCTCGGAGAGCAAAGGGTTTGCTTTGTCATTTGGATTTGGGTTCTGGATTTGTTAACTTTGGTTATTGATACCACCCACTTCTTACCTGTGTATTACAGATCCTGATTGTTGTACAGCAGAAGAGCTGCTGACCACACTTTGCCTTGATAAACCATTATAGTTCTCACAACAAATTTGAATTGCAAACTATCTGGGGCAAGGAAAGCCTTTTTGTTCTAGCACAATAGGGTTTTCGTAATTCACGTTAAAAACAACCCCAATACAAATAATAGCCTGGCACTTCTGCTGCCAGCTCATTTGATTTTGGGGAGAGTTCACAAGGGATGGAGACTGCTGCAGGATGCAGGGAGCTTGGTTTGGTGGTGCAAGGGTTAATGCAGTGAACTTCTGCAAAAACAAACCCCTGTCATTGTCCCCAGGATCCACGCTGAAGACTGGTGTTGTTACACCAGAGTTACTTTCAGACAGACTTCTGCATAAGCTATAACCAAGTGCTCTGCAGAATTGAAACACAACGGGTAATTCTCTTAGAAGACATACGTTTCATTATCAGAAAAACAATCAGAAATCCCAGACTCTGTTCTACCCCCCAGTGAGAGACATGCAGGAGTTTGCCAAGTCCAAGAGTTCACCACGGCTGTTTGGTAAGACAGCCAACCTGTGTTCATTAACAACAAATAATTGTGTTGGTGTAAGAGGCGAAAACCTTCCACGATCACTAATGCACGTTCTTTGTTAATAACGGACCTACTTGGCCTCTCCAGACTTTATAATGTAAGAAGAACGAAACAAATTGCCCTGGGTTTAAAGGGAAACGCTGGCCCTGGCACGCTAAGAGCCAGGACCCAAAACCCTACCAGCCCCGTATCAAAAGGCTTTAAGATCTAAAAGCGAGTAATAAAAAGCAGCTTTAATGCAAAAATGGCTTGGACTGAAACAAGAGACTTCCGCAATGTGTCCGGCGTGCTAATGACAGGATCGCCTCGAGGTACGTGTCCCAGGCAGAGGGGGAAGCTGTGTGCCTCTGTGCTGGGGGAAAGGCAGCGCCGAGCAGCTCCGCTCACTGCCTGCACCAAAACTCTTCATCTGCAGCAGGAAGCGTGAGCTTAAACCAGCTCTGCAGTCTATTAAGTCCTTCAGAAAACAGACCTGCCCTAAAATGTCATCTACTTCCGTGTCAGCCTGATGACCAAGGGCCTAGCTGTGAGTTAGATAAGCTGAGTCCTTGGGGAAGCGTGAGCGCCAAAGAGGGCTATACTAGTAAGCCAAGTGCTACTCTCACCTTGACCAGCAAGGGGACAGGCTGAGCAGAACACCCCCAGGCTTGTCAAGGAGCCTTTTCCTGTAAGGTGGAACAGCCCATACTCAAACGAGTGCCTCAGATGCCAGAAACACTCTTTATCTGAAGGTCGGATAAACCTGCACTCAGGGCTAAACTCTTCCCTGTGCTCGAGGAGCTGGTTGCTACAGCATTCAGCAGCTCTGTGGGTCACCCGGTACCTCTGGCGATGCATCTCACGTCAGCCACACTTTGCTAAGAATGCTTCAACAGATCTCCAGCCAGATGGAAACGTCGGATGGTGGCAAAGCCCCTAAAGCCCTTTGGGGCCGCCATCCCCAACCTGAAACGCAGTGAATTAAATGAGACACGCACACTGCAATCCGTTTCCTGACTCAGAACATCTGATATTATGGAAACAGAGTTCCACAGCTGACAGATATACATTCTTTGTTTTTGTCTGAACCTCTGGTAAAACCCTTCAGCAATGTAACCTGCTGAATGGAAGCAGTGTACTCCAGGTAACAGCTGATGGCAGTGCAAGTTAACGAGCTGCACTGCACTAACTCACGTACTGAGGCTACTCCATCTAAAACGTTGCTTCAGCAAGGCCGGTGTTGGCTGCTATTTTCACCTTAGGAGCACGTGAGCACAGGCCATTCTCGGCAGTACCTCTGCATCAATGGTTTCCAGTTTCAAAACCAAATACAGAGGGTGAGGAAAGGCAGGGATCCTCAGGCACGGGTTACAGCAGAAGTCAGTCTGTTGGAGTCATGAGAACCCATCGCGATGTGCTGACTCCCAGCACCAGCTGTTCTTCCCCAAAGCACTAATTCACTGCACGCAGGACAGTTCATAAATCCTGAAACTCTGCTCAGCACACTCAGCACTGCCACAGCTCTACACCGCAGTCAAGGCCGATTCTGTAAGCAGCAGCAGCTCGCATGCACTTCAGTGCAAATATCAGCTGTCAGAGTAGGAGGAGCCCTCCCCTGCTCAGCGTTAACACAAACAAGTGGCATTCCACCCAGGTACGGACGAGAACACGGGCCCAGAGGGACCTACTACAATATGACACCTTCTGAAACAACAGACAAAGCACGTGTTACTGTATATATATTTTATAAAAAGAGCAATGCCTTCTGAGGAGTGGAGAACAGCCGGGACGCTACAGAAATGCTGTAACAAGAGTCAGTCTTTGTGCGTTTGCTTTATGAAGCTTTACATTCTAACGTTTACAAAGGCCAGCACTTATATAGGACTCCCCACTACCAAACAAATCCGGAATACATCGATTGTACAGGTAAGTCAGCCAAAAATAAGCGACAGCTATGCTCTTCTCAGCTGTAAGAAAGCATGCAATAGTTTTTCCCCCCTCTGCCACACCCCTTGTCCAGGTTTGTAGGTCACAGAACCAGTGTAGCACAATACCAGCAAAGTGGGGAACAGGTTGGAGTTCACCACAGAGCGTTTATCGACATCGCTGCAAATGTAAAAGCAGGCTTCTCTGGCCACAAGAAGGCAGAGAACACAAGCACGAATAAAAAAAAAAAAATAAAGCCATTTAAGACATCCAGAATTCCAAGAAACAGCACTGGGCATATACAAATAAAACCAACATCCCGTACTGCAGAGCTCATTTAAAAATCGCACCAACGGACAGTATCTTACAATATGCACATTTATTGGAGGTGGGGAACTAATGCTCCACAGGTGAAAATGATCATACAAATCATAGCGCCACCGTTGGCTCATCGTGGTACTTCTTACAACTTAATGAAACACCGTTAAAAATAACCTGGTACGTACACATCCTCTGGAAACCTCCACAGCTCCTTCAGAGCACAGCAGGCTGTGGTTCTCTCCCTCCCCCTTTCAGCCAGACAGCATTGCCGGTGTTGGCTTTTGAAGCACGTTATCTCACCTTAAAATCAGTGCTATTTTCTTTCAAAAAAGATCAGAAGTTGTACTTTGAGATAACAAAAGCATTTATGTTACAAACATTCAGAAGTGGAAGCTTACGGCTCTGGCAGACGACGCCCGTATTAAATACAAACCAGCCAGCAATCACCGAACATAAAAAAAACTTATTCAATCATAAAAAAATACTATAATTCATCACCACAGACTTTTTACATAGTTATAAATAATAAATAGCATAACACAGTAGATTACAAACAGATTTATTTTGCCCCGTTAAAGTCTTTAAAAGGTAAATTCTCCGTTCTTACTTCAGACTGACCAAAGTACTGTACGAAGACCAGGCCCAGCTCCAGCACAGCTCCCAAGCCAAACGGATTCGCAGAGCTTCACTCAACCTCAGCTTTGAAGGCTTCTGTTAGCAATCCAATGTTCACTCTGCCATCTGCCCTGCCCGTTTACAAAGGCGGAAGCGCTGAGCGCAGCAGCTTCCACAGCCACTGCACAGGTCCTGCCACAGCACCCGGCAACGGAGCACTCTCCTTGGGAAGGAACACTAAGGGAAGCAGCACTGATGGCAGATCCTGGTAAGCACGCTATCAACAAGCTGTACACAAAGGACATTTCCCACCCACCCCTCCGGTTTACATTCCGTAATTTCGTAACAATGTCCCCTAAGGCACAAAAATACCTATGACCTCAATGCCACAGGAGACATTGATGGTGCCATACGTGTTCTCCTACACAGTAGTTTCAATAACTTAAGTTATCTGCATGGTATGTCTTAGACCGAGGCATGGATTCATTCTCCTTGGCCAAACGTTGCTAAATATTGACCTCATTTCATATAATCCATAGGATGAAGAGCGTGGGGAGAGAACTATTCAGCTATTTCAATCACGTTCACTCATACCGTTATTTCTTCACTGTCAGCAGAAGCGACAGTCAGCCACTATTCTGTTGGTTTTTTTTAATGTAACGGTGAGATTTCCAGACCCACCGTGCTCTCCTGTAATAAAAATTACTAGCAGCGTTACGATTTGTCTTCTCCCTTCTGCAAAGAACTCGAGGCTAGAGCCTGAATTAAAAAAAAACAAAAAAGCCAGGAAAACAGTTTTACTTACTGGTTGAAGAGCCAGAAACTAAATCAGTATTTCCAAATCCTTCAGAACCAAATTATTTCCCTAGACACAGCGACCATGACAGAAGGATTTTCCTCAAAATTGCAACGCTAATAGGTAGATCCCTATCTCAGAATCAGAAAGTGTATGCAAGGTCTCAAAAGCAAGAAGTTAGTATAATCTGAGCAGACATCTTGTTTAAAAAATAAATCAGCAAAACCAGACATTAATATGGTCTACAATGTCCATTAAATGGATAAATCAAAATCACTGGAAAGTTTCCAAGGATTACAGTTACACTAATTTTCCATTTAACAATCCTCATATTAATGGTTCAAGGAGCAGAGTTCATTTCTCTGTACAGCAAGGGAACAGCACAGCCAAACACTGTCTCAGAACTGATTAAGTCACTTAGGTGAGAGATCATCCATCAAAATGAATGAAGAGCATGAGTTTGAGCATGTAACTGGCGACTCAGTGGTTATGCTGCCTTTAGTCAGCGAGTCAGAGGAAGAGCCAACACTGCTGCTACTCCCATCAAGAATATCTGAAGACAGGCTGGGGAAACAGAAAATGGTTATTTAGTAACACAGGCACCACGGTTTCATGTACACAGCTAATGTGCTTTCTGCTTCAGAGGAAGAAATGTAGGAGACTTATACTACCACTCAGCCTTTACTTGAAGACTGGCAGCCCTGAAGACTCCTTGCTTTCTGTAGCATGTTATAGATATATTCGTGCTCCTCAAGGGAATAAGGAGCAGAACTGTTTTGTTTTGAAACATGCAGAATAAACTACAGCCCAGTTTTTAATCTGTTATGGAAAGAAGATCTAACAAGAACGTAAAAGGTTATAGAAAAGGAATACTAAGAATCTCATCAGTAATGCAGCTGATAACTCATTAATTAGCTAGCATATATTGTAATGTTACACTAATCAGAGAGATTTTTAAATCCATTTTTCCTTTTTAAGTAATACTTTGTTTGAATTTTGAAGTCTTGATATACGATTCCAGACAGCACACAGGAAGATGCTTTTTGGAACTCAGCTGGAAGGAAAACGTACAAAGTATTTCTACGTATTCCAATTCTGCAGGTGAGCTGAAATTACAGCAACACAGAGCTGGTATTTTACAGTACTCAGTATCTGACTTTTGACACACAAAAGTATCAGCTCTTTATGACCATCATACAGAGAGGAGACAAAAAGCTAAAAGTCTTAAACACTGCAACATGAACTACGTGACTGCACTTATTCACACTCACATTCTCTAAGTATTCAGGTAAGTGATGTGGATACCACGACCACTGCCTACAGTGTACTGCAAAGACAAAGCAGCTTCCAGGCAAAGTAACTTCACTTATGAACAGAGATTTCTGACAAGAATACATTCAGAATGACAGCTTTGATACATAAAATTTAGGCTACTGTTTGCCGGGAGGAATTGATCAGACAGGCAGGAATGTTACCACACTGCACTATCATAGCAGGAGTTCCCAATAATGCAGATATGCAAGCTACATACAAAATATATATTTTTTTTTTCCTAAAAAGCAGAGCTTGGAATAAATGTGCACTCCCAGGTTTGGTATTTCATGGTACAGAATATTTTACCAGGAACTGAGATCCGTCAGATGAGTAACATCTGGAGAAAGCATGTTGGTTGTTCCTTGAAAAAGTCTCTTTGGCTGACTTTCAGTTTCCATTTCACCTAAAGAAAACAGTGCAAATAATCAAACTCACTTGAGCCTCTGGAATGTCCATTTAATATTTGTCTAACGTAAAAGAGGTCTGTCCCATAATACAGCAAGCCTGCATTTGTAATACGATAAGCCCTCAAGTACTTGGATAAGAAATTCATTTTATTCTAGCTATTGTTTAATCATCCAGCCCATTCCTTAAGTTAACTAATGCTTCAGCTGTATCTGAGGGGCTACAATGATCTCAAAGACATCAAAACAGGCACTTGGTACTGTAGAATACAATCAAACAAAACAATCTAAAGCAAACTAATTACCATGCCTTAATTTTAAGCAAGCAGTCGAGATAAGGAAACTGGTATATGCCAAAATCTAGAGATAAAAATTCTTAGTGATCATGGAAACAGAAATTCCAGCTTGGTACAGTTTCACCCTCCCGAGTAAAAGAAATCTGGCCATAAATGTACATTTCTAAACAAAAGCTGAATAGAAAAAAAAATAGCGTGCACACATTTCCAGTTACTCATCACAGATCAGACTATCCCTGTACCTGCACTCATCCACTGACACTGGAATATTATATATGACAGGCAGAATTCATATAATCTTTTTAGTATAACCTGCCCTGAGAATGGTCTAGCTCATTAACATCTCCTGCACTACAGATATTTGGGAGCACCACAAACTTCCCAATAATAAGCTTAAAAGAAAACCCTTTCAGCTGCAATACATTTCAATTTTTAACTTGGCTATAAAAACGTAAAAAATGGGAAGAACTTCTTTGTCTTTTTACCTACCTACAGTTATGGTTAAGTGTTACAGCAAAACCATGTACATTTTATGCACAAGAATCATACTACCACTCTTCTTACAGGAGTGATGACACCCCTCATTTCCTTTAGCACACAAGTGCACAGTGTCCTGATTTAGGAAGGAATGACAGCTTCTATGAAGCAGGATGGGCAAAAGGGCAGATATAAAAGAGCTGATGTTAGCAAAGAAAACCCCAAACACCTATTTATGTACCACCCGAAAGTTCACAAAGACAACAAAGCAGCAACTTTTTTGGAAGGCTAAATCAGAACTCTAAGTCTTGTTAAATAGAATGACACGGTTTTGGTGCAGTTAATGTCTAATATATACACACACACATCCAGAAAGGATAAATACAGCTAGATGTGCAATTTCACATTTTAATCACACAGTTCCACTATAGATAATTGTTCTAGGACATAATTTGGATATTCTTAACACAGAATACTTCCAAGAAAGAATGCAGTTTTCCTCCTTCAGGAGGAAAGGAGACAAGTTGGTTCCACTTCTCTCCCATTCTCAAACACTCACCTTCTGAACTTTCACAGTGAAAACAAACATTAAGTACTAACTTTAGAAGATACTGAACGATAAGCAACATTCCTAGGATGATCTGAGGGGCGTGCACTGCACAGTGGTACTCTCAGGAATGCTGGGGCTTACAAATATTCCTAAACATTTAATTCAAAGAAAAACTTGCCTCTTTCATGCAGTGGCTGTTTTAATGATTTTCCTTCTTGTGCTTTAGACTGGTTGCTCTACCTTGTATTTCTAACTTACAATGGGCAAATTCCAGATCACCTTGCAAACAAGTGAATTACATTTCCAGGACAACAGAGAAAAATGCATCTTGCTACAAAATGACATCCACACTAAAGCACCTCAAATACACATACCTTTCCTTTTAATGGGGCCAAGAACACTGGGCCTTATACAGTTGATTGGACTTTGACTCCTCCTGCTACAGAGAGAATACTGACAGTCAGGTCTGTAAGGCTCCAAGTTTGAACACCACCGTATCTTGCATTAAATCAACACCAACATATCCTATCACTCTTTAAAGCTGAACTGGGATGCTCAGCAAATGTGAATATGTAAACAAAGAAGTGCTGCCTATCAGACTGGATTATCTATCACACACATCTGTAGTTAGTTTTCCAGGGTCTTCTCTTGCCCTCAGTGCATCCACACATTCGCTTCAATCCATTCAGTGTTAGACTTACACAAAATGGGTATGCTACCTAATTAAAAAAGTTAATTTGACGTACCCAGGAATGTCCCCACAAGGTACTAAGTCCGGTTTAAAGTTAACACTGATTCTTTTAAGATCACCCACATGAAGTTATCATCAGTAAGGACTGAACCTGCAGACCATTTTTCTGTGGCAATACTTCAGCTATTCTAAAAATGAAGTCTCCCTTAATGCTGTGGCACCAGCTTTAACTAATCCTTGTGCCTGCCTTGGAACTTAAGCTGACATATACCTGCTGCTTCAGAAGTTACTTACTTGGAGAATCGCCTTGTTGGACTGGGAATAGGACTTGGAGGTAATCCATTGCTGCTCACAAACATTTGCAATGATGGTGAAAAACATTGCTGCAGAAGAAGTCACATTAAGATGATTCAAAATTCCCTTTCAAGTACCAAAGTGCCCTTCCCCCATCATAATATCTCTAGTTAGAGAAAACTCAGTAACAGATCAACAATCAAAGGTGATCTTGGAGGAATTAAATCCTAACAAATTTGATTTTAGCCCACAAATACCCATAAGCAAGCACAAAAATGTCTGTCAGGTTTACTACTGCTATACATTTCCAATTCCAAAGGTATAGTGTACCAGCATCCAAGATCAGCATCACATCAGGAACTGACCTGCAAGGAAACTAGCACTACAAGAGGGTGGAAACAAGGTCAAGCAGACCACATTTAAACAACACAGTAGCCAGTTTCAATTTGCTACATTTCAGTTTTCCTGATGCTACTGAAAAAAAAGTAGTCCATCCAAGACCTCCCTTTCTCCTTTTCCAGCATTTGCCATCAGTGTTCAGTGCAAATTCGGCATGCTCAAAGCTCAGCACTTCTTGACAGCGAGTTTATGCCTTCCTTTCCATAACTGATGGGCATTTGCTGATTCTCCTCACCACAAAGACATGCAGGTCCTGGTCTCTGTCTACTCTCAGACTCTCTACATATGATGGATTCAGATTTTGGCACTTCTTCCCCAGCATGCCCCAATTACACAGCTGGGGATCCCAATCACTGCTATGATGATCTCCTTCAGGTCCCTTACAATCAGAACTCTAACTCACCCAAACATTACAGAAGTAAAAACATGCAGTGTGAAGTCAGTTGCACACAATTTCAACTTCACAGGCGTTAGGATAAGCACGTGATTCTCAGAAACCAACAAAATGTGGATTTGGGTTGGGCTCTGTCATTGTTTTTTAACCTGACAAACAATTTGCGAAGCTTCACAGCTTGGCAGTTTAGCTAGATGCTAAAATGCGTTTTCTGTTTGGTGTTTCACTCATTTCACCTTTCCTATTCCTCTTGTAGGCGAAGGTGCAGGCGAAACTGGAATGAAGTCGATTCTCTTTGGGGAGGAAGATTTCTCGGACTTGTCCAAGTCATTGTCACTCTGAAAACAGAAAGGTTTCAGACTTAACACTGCCATGAAGCATTACTTTAGAATCCAAGCCACAACCTCCTGATGGAAAGTTGTCAGGCCAAGCCAGCAAAAGAACTAAAACAGATGGATGAACTTAAGTTTATCTCAGCTTGTTTCCACAGTTACTCCTCTCTTCTCCTTAAATTCATCAGTTGAGTACAGAAGTGGAATTAAACACAAAACATCTATAAAGAGATTACCAGGCTCAAGCTTTCCTCCCATGACTGGCTTATCTGCATTGCTGTCTGCACTTCCCTAGAACACAAAAGATCCCATCAGCAGATACAAAGAGGACAACTGACAATTTTATCACCTTGTTTCAGTAGCACTCACCTTTCATGCGCTGTTTCTCTGTTCATTAAATCCACCCCTTCTTCCTGTAGGAAACAAACACTAAGTTTTCCCATAACATCACATTCAACATCAGCACTTGGTACAATACTTGGGACTCATGGATTTGCCCTTAGGATTGAAATACGGACAGCAGGAGCACTGCAGAAAGAAAAGATTGCTCCAAGCCTACTTCACCATTTCTCCTTACTGAAACAACACTAAAAATGCAAGGTAACTTAATCATGAAAAGAATAAGCCCCACAATAACGCTTCTGCAACAAAATCAAATTCTTTTTAGCTCTGTTTCTTCCAAGTTCAAAAAACTCAGTAGGAAAAACTCCCAATACATTAAGTACTTTAGTATTACATAAACATCTCTCATTCTGTTATTAGATATACAGTTTGAAAACTGCACTTACCCTTCTGATCTGATGAAGTCGACTACTAGGAATACGAATAGGAGATGATGACAGCAACTGAAAAAGGTGACAGCCACGCAATTAAAGCACACATCAACAGCTTGCATACGCCTTATTTAGCATCAGCTAATTCTTGCCGAATTAAAAATGAGCTGTACAACTACATGCAGATGACTCAAATAACGTTGCAAAAAGAAAACACTGACCTTCCAGAGAAAGGACGAGTTTTACTGCTTACAAATTTATTCTGTCACTCAGCAAGTGGCAGAGTCGCATGCAGGTGCACAAACAGCTACGTGTGCCATTTAGGCAGGACAAGCATGATAACAAAGCTGAGAGTGTTACCCAATTCCCTCCTGGCCATCTTAATAAGACAGACTCCTGTACTAACTTACACAAGCAGCTGAATTCTATAGTGTTTCATTTCTGTCTTGAACAGCATTTCACAAATCTCTACTTTTGCCACTGTGAAGTTCACTGTGCATCTATTCCTTCTGGATGCTGCTGCCACATCCAAGCTGGCCAACAGTTCTCAATGTGGATGCTCTGTTTACTGTGACACCCACTGATCCAAGTTCCAAAGCCTCGAGAGCTTATCCAAGAGAACTGGCAATGGAAGATTTTGAACTAAAACTCCAACTCATCTGTATCTTGATCAAAACCACAGAACAATAACAAAGTAAATTAAAGTATATATGCTTTAAGGACCTTACACTCCACATATTTGAGAAAAACAAACCTTAATCTTCAATAACATCAGATAAGAATGAAAAATTTTAGTGGAAAAGAGCATATACATCTCTGAGCTGACAATAAGGAAAGGAAGGGAAAAGAAACACATCATCTTTGACAAGTTCAGTACTGTGCAAAAATGGGCCTATATAACAGAGAGCAAAACGTCGCCCAGCAGATAAAATACTCATTGTCATACGGATCTGTACTGACTGATCAGGCTTTGCAAAAAACAGGTGGCCCTGACAGAAAAAAAAAAAATAGCCAAAACCAAAAGCAAACAGGTGAGTGAAGACCTGTGAATTCCTTGTGAATAAAAATCAGACAGCTATTAAAGACTTCCAGTTGTGATTGCAAGTTTACTCTTTCAACCCACGTTGGAATGAACTTTAAAATCGTGCAGGATGGGAAATTGCTCAGAGCTTCAGAAATGGTTCCCTTCTCAGCCTGGAAGCTTGCCGTGCCACTCAGTGCAAAGACACGTCGAGTTCAGTTCTGTTTCTCTATCCCACCCCCCCCACGTTAGGGGTAAACAGAACGCGCCTGGGATTCCTTACCATGCTGTGCCGGCTGGTAACCGTTGTGCTGTTCCTGCGAGTCCGCAACACGTAAGGCTGAAAAACCTGGGAGCTATCGCTGGAAGGAGAAAAATAACAGGTTTGCCGAGGCGTGCTTTACTTCAGCTACGCCCGAGAACAGCCACCCCCCACCCCGCACCCCGCA
The DNA here is from genome assembly GCA_036925125.1 of Oreortyx pictus. Taxonomy (NCBI): domain Eukaryota; kingdom Metazoa; phylum Chordata; class Aves; order Galliformes; family Odontophoridae; genus Oreortyx; species Oreortyx pictus. Next base: position 16,317,163 of record JAUPFR010000012.1, on the reverse strand, counting down.
CCGCACCGCACCACACCGCACCGCGAGCGGCGCTTTCGCTGAGGACACGCGGTGCGCGCGTCTCCCCGCGCCGGGGCGGGATGTGCGCGGAGCAGCGCCCCGCAGCCCGGCCGCGCTCACCTGAGCCCGTGGATGAGGGGGGCGCTGTTGGATCTCCTCAGCCCGCCGCCGTCGCTCGGGGCCGCGGCGCTCCCCGGCGGCAGCTCCAGGTCCAGCTCCATTTTCTCCTGAGCCATCGCGGCGGCGGCTCCGGCTCCTCCCGCTCCGCCGCGACGCCCATTCACTGCCGCCGCCCGCCGCGGCTCCTCATGCCGCGGCCGCCCCTACAGGCCCCGCGGGCGGCGCCGCGGGCAGGGCCCGGGGGCGCGCCGGGCCCGGCGAGGGGGGCGGCCCCAGCAGCGCCCCATGCCGGGGGCGGCCCGAGGGCCGGCCCGATCCCACAGCCGCTCCCGCCGCCGCCGCCGCCCGCGCCCCGCGATGCCGGTGCCGCCGCCGAGGGAGCGAGCGCCTCGGGCCGGACGCCCCCCCGCAGTCCGAGCGCCCGCTGCCGTCGCTCAGCGCGCATGCGTGGGAGGCAGGGCGGAGACGAAGCCGACCGCCTTCCAGTGCGCATGCGTCCTGCCTGTGCGCGCCGCTACTGCGCATGCCCGCGGGAGGCGCGTCAGACGCAGCTGTCCACTGCGGCCCCCGACGGACTCCCGAGAGCCTCCGGGAGGAGGGCGCGCGCTGATTGGCCGGCGGGGCGCAGAGCGCGTTTGAATCAGGGCAATGGGCGGCGGGCCGAGCGGCGCGGGGTGCGAAGAGCCGCGGGTTCGAATCCAGTGCGAGGCGGGAGCGCGCCGCGGTGCGTTCCGCGAGGCGCTGCTCGGGTTCAGATTCTCTCTGTATCGTAAACCCTGCTGCTCTTTCCAGTATTATTATTATTTTTTTTTTCCCTGTGTCTGAAGTTCAGTTTTGCCGCTAACAAATGAAACTTTTTCATTGATTTACATGACTGCGAGCCTCTGCATCCAGAAACCCGGCATGAAGTTTATTACGACCTCTGTGACTCCAGTACTTGGCAGTATTTAAGCTTGGGACTGGCCTTTCTCTGTCCTTTCCAAGCGATCAAAGTATTCACGTTAATACTTGCTGATTTATTTATTGCTCAAATGCTTTCCTATAATAGCAATTTCAATGTACACGTTCAAGTCTTACATTTTGGGGTTAAGGGCCTTACCAGCACCTAATTTCAGATGATTTTCACTTTTCTTTTAGGAGATACCTACTGTTTTCCAAAGCTGACACGTACAGAGAAAATTAAGATGCAAAACTTGGAATTCTTCACCATTTCAAATGTAAGAGGAAATACGGCTGCACAAAGTATTCTGTTCCTTTCAATGGATCAAATGGGGCCGGTTGCAGATAATCAAACTGCTTCTGAAGTCTGCTGTTAGCTATAGTGCCCGCTTGCGTTTGTTGGTCCCGACTGAATCACGTTATTCTACATCCAGAGATGCCGTATGTCTTTAATGAATTGCTTCTGTCAGTGTCTATGTTTCTTGCACTATACTGGTACTACAAAAGAACTTGCGTCTATCGTGTGTCTGGGATGACTTTACAGGGCCCCACACGTACACCGTTTTAAGTCTTTTCAAGCAGTTTCAATATGCATTTGCACTGAGCAACCTGCATGCTAAATCCCTTGCAGTGTCCTAGTGCAGGAGAACACCCAACAGCCTTGAGCCGCTCTTTGTGATCTTCTGTAGCCACCACCAACACCTCGCTGTGAAATGACACAGCCTTCCCACCTCATCCGAGGAGCAACAAGGTAAAAGATTAAAGAAGCCAAAAGCTTCAGTTGTGCCCAGCGATCAAAAGCCGTAAAATCTTCCTGAATGAAGTCAGCAGAAGCGACAGCCATGAGGACCACCTGCTGGAACGGTCCTGATCAGTGCCGAGCACGGAAAGGAATCTGTAGCATCTCCGGATGAACACACGCAGCACACGGCTCTGCTTCGATCAACGCATTACCCGCTTTAGCAGCGGGGCTGGACTCGAGGACATCCTGATGTCCCTTCCAGCCCCGCGGATTCTGTGATATGCTGCCAAACGAACGCGGCCACGGTAAAGCAGGATGGGATACTCAAGGCAGCGAGCACACCGAGGGAAGCAGGTGACGTTGCGCATGCGCACTGCAGCCACAGGGCCCCCGCTCGGGGCAACGCGCGGGCAAGCTGCGGCGCATGCGCGCTGGGTGGGCTGGGGGGTGAGGGAGGGGGGCGTCCGTCCCGAGGCGCTCGCTCCCTTCACGGCGGCAGCTGTGGGGAGGGCCGGTCCTCGAGCCGTCGTTAGCATGAGGCGCTGCTGGGGCCGGGCCCGGCGGCTCCGCGGGGCCTGTAGGGGCGGCCGCGGCGTGAGGAGCCGCGGCGGGCGGCGGCAGTGAATGGGCGTCGCGGCGGAGCGGGAGGAGCCGGAGCCGCCGCCGCGATGGCTCAGGAGAAAATGGAGCTGGACCTGGAGCTGCCGCCGGGGAGCGCCGCGGCCCCGAGCGACGGCGGCGGGCTGAGGAGATCCAACAGCGCCCCCCTCATCCACGGGCTCAGGTGAGCGCGTCCTGGTGGACGACAGGTTGACCGTGAGCCGGCAGTGTGCCCTCGTGGCCGAGAGGGCCTGTGGCATTCTGGGGTGCATTAAAAAAGAGCGTGGCCAGCAGGTCAAGGGAGGTGATCCTCCCACTCTGCTCTGCCCTGGTGAGGCCTCATCTGGAGTACTGTGTCCAGTTCTGGGCTCCCCAATACAAGAAAGACAGGGATCTCTTGGAAAGAGTCCAGCGCAGGGCCACAGAGATGGTGAAGGGCCTAGGGGATCTCCCCTATGAAGAAAGGCGGAGTGAACTGGGTCTCTTTAGCCTTGAGAAAAGAAGACTGAGAGGGGACCCGATCCAGGTTTATAAATATCTGAGGTGTGGGGGGGGCAAAGTGGTGAGGCCAGACTCTTTTCAGCAGTGTGTGGAGACAGGAGAAGGGGAAACAGCCAGAAACTGCAGCATAGGAGGTTCCATGTGAATGTGCACAAGAACTTCTTTACGGTGAGGGTGACGGAGCACCTGAACAGGCTGCCCAGGGGGGTTATGGAAACTCCTTCTCTGGAGATATTCTAGACCTGCCTGGATGCCTACCTGTATGACCTGGTGTAGGGAACCTACTTTAGCAGGGGGGTTGGACTTGGTGATCTCTTGTGGTCCCTTCCAACCCCTATGACTCTGTGATTCTGTGCACTGCTTCAGCTGATGCTCATTCTGGGTCATCTTCAGGGTCCTTCCTGCACAGAGCCCTCTGTGATGCTGTGTTACAGAGTTTGGTTTACGGCTCTGAGGGCCCTTGGCAATGAAGAGACCTCATAAATCTCATCCTAAAATGCCTGAGCATGTGCTGCAACTCAGAGGGAGCATCAGTGCTTCCTTGTGTGGCCGTGGGCTGAGATTTGACTACATTTTATACAGCATAACTGTCATTCTCTTATGTAGCTCTAAGCAGGTGGCTGTCCCCTCAGTTTTTAGCAGGCCCAAAGTGCTATGAGCTGTGGCTGCTCCTCAGGGAGACTTCTGAGCAGCTCAGCTCCAGAGCTGGTTTCATCATCTCATTTTTTTTCTTACAGATCGTAGTATCTTTTGACTCTTCATTTTAAAAACAACAACAGCATCAACAAAAGCTAAAATCTCCTAGCTGTGCTGTAAACAAATTGTTTAATTCAAGTTCTGGGCAGGCAGCAAGGTGAGCCAGAGACGTTGCCTTAAAGCTGCCTCAGCTGTATGAGGTGTTTATGCAAATGGCAGTGAAACCCGCCAGAGCTAATTGCAGGTGGTTGCAGTGGTTTGCCTGTTAGGAATTTCCCAGCAGAAAACTGTTCTTGTGAGATTGCAGCACTTGGCAAGAAACGTCACTTTTTTCCCAGAGTGGCTTTGTTGAGTGAACTGGAACAGAAGCTCACGTTGCTGGGCTGCTGCTGGTGCTCTGTTGCTGCCTACTGCCCCCATTTCCCTGATAACAGATTTGGTAAGAATTTCTCCAGGTAGTGTTTCTTAGACCACAGTGTTTGTGTTTCACTGAACTTTTGATTCCTGTTTTCATGCTATATCAGTCTTTTGGGAACAATAACAAATTTCTGTGAGAGGTAAGTGCGAGACCTGCCCAGTTCCAGTGGTTTTGCAAGGAAAAATAGAGGCAGGCATTTTTCCTCCCCAATCCCCTCCGCCCCCTTTTCTTCTTTTTCGTAAGCACTGATTATTGAACTCAATCCATGTGGCTCGGAGTTTCTGTAAAAACTTAAATTTCTTTAGTGTTGTTAAGTACTAATTAATTGCTGTTGGTAATACTAGTGGTGGCCAAGAGGAACTTTGTTTAGGGACCAGCAGAAAAGAACTGCCTTGAAAAAGGAACTCTGCTTGTGTCAAATAACTAATCCTGCATCATTTAAATTGATGTATTACTTCCTGATTAATGGCATTGCTGCAGCCAGGAGTCCCAGGGCTTTTTAAACTGTTTTCACAGTGGGTTTAATTTAGCCTCTGTTGAAGAGTTCAGAATGGAAGTGTTCCTCGTGATAAAGAGTTACTGAGATGCTGCTGTTACATTTCTGCTGCTGTTGAAGCTGGTTTTTGGTTATACACTGTTAGAAGCTTGTTCTGCTGAGTGATGCCTGGTGCCTGTAGCCTTTCCAAACATAAATTCCCACAGAGAGGGTCTGTCTTAATTTTCTAGTTACTCTGTAGGCTCAGTGCAATAAATAAATTGCTAAAAGCAGCTGGGACTTGGTTGTGCTTTGCCTTGGGAGGGTAACTGTCGCAGCATTTGAAGTGAGCTTTCTGTGGGAGGTTCTTTTCAAGGGGAAGGCAGTGGCTTTTGCATTTGACAGCTGTTTCTTTTCACAGTGATAACTCGCAGGTGTTCCAGGGCAGCGTGCTGCGAACCCGCAGGAACAGCACCACGGTTATGAATCGTCACAGTCTGGTAAGAACACGTGTACAGCAGTGCATCAGGCCCAGAGCAGAAGTGTGCAAACTGCAGTAAAGAAGGAAAGGAGATTGTAATCGCTGGAACTAATACCACATCTTCAGGAGCAGGGCTCTGCTGTGACAGTAATATAGTATATCTGTTGTGAGATGTTCTGTGTTGGCTGTTTGGCCTTAGAGTACTTTGTGATGACAGTGAAACACAACTTGGTTCAGGAAATGTGTAAGATAGTAAAGAAAACTGGTTCTATAGATGTGTTATTGTTCAGTGGCTGATGTGCTCATTATTTCTGATGCTTAAAAAATAAGTGCAGTGACATTCCAGTTTTAAGTTCCTATTAAAGGCAGCATATACTGAAATCTACAGCTGATGTAATGAGATAGAGCTGGCTGATAGAACGTGGAGCTTGAGCCCCTCTGAATGAGTAGTTCTACCTCTTAGAAACATTTCAATTTTTATCACATTTTTCCTACTACGGTCCCCAAAAATCTGAATTTGCGATCTCTTAATTTGAAAAAACAGATCTTTGATCCAGGGCAAATATTGTGTGTCTTGTGTTTTTAGTACTCCATGAATTGTGATAGGAGGGTGTGATTGTGGCTGATGGAGAACGCCTGCACAGGGCTGCACATGTTGGTCTGCTGGCCCTCATCAGAAAGGTTGGGCGGTTACTTCTTCCAACAGGAAGGAATTTTCACAGCTTCATGCAACTTTTCCCCTAAAACAGACTTAGACAAAACAGATGCATTTGAGGTAACACTCAGCTGCAATCATTATCCTATTCAAGTTTAGGAAAAACTAATTTTCTTGTATGAAGAGCTCTTCCTCCATGCTTACCTTGCTTTTGGAGCTCTGTGAGACTTCATCCTTCCAAACACTTCCCTTTAGACTGTGCAAGGCACACATCAGAGACTTGAAGTAAACACCGACCCCATCAAGAATTGTCCCTGTGGCCCCATATAAGTCAGTTTATTCTTCACTCCTTGCTGGCCAGATAGTGACAAAATGCAGTTGAAACATACACTAAAAATCAGCAAGTAGATCAGTGCTTTGTCCATTTGAGTTAGCTCTTTGAATTATGGGCTGGCTTCTGGTTCTGTTGACTGTGGCAAGGGGAATGAAATTGGAAATGAACTTGGAAATGAACTTAGAGATTATCCTCTCCTTCTGTTGCCTTAAGCCAGGATCAGCTGCAGCTAAACAGTTTCTGGAACATAATTAACTTTCAGCATTAAGGACCCTAAGCAACTTCCCCTTGTATTGCTAGAGTGAAAAGGAAGTGTAGTTTTACAGCCTGAGACAGAATGTTCTAAGATGCTAGATTGACGTCTGTTTTGATGCGTTTAATTTCACAGTTTGTAGGTGATAAAATGTACTTCAGAACACTTCATGTGTTCAGAAAAATTAATCTGTTTTACTGCAGTTTTAGCTGTAATAAAGATGGTTACAACATGCAGTAAAACGCTGAAGCTGTTAAATTGAAGAGTCAGTTTCAGCAGATAAATTCTAGGCTCAGCTCACGTTTCACATTGTGTTAAGCTTCATGGAAAAAAGTAGTTTTTCTGATGTGCTGTGTTACCTCCAAAGGGAAGGGTGGGAGCTGTCGAAGTGCTTTGGTACCAGAAGGGCATGTTCTGGCCCCATCTCTGGGCTGACACAGTGCTTGTCCCAGTGGCTTAGTTAAATTCGAGGAGCTTTTCTTTCTATGTGAACTTTTCCAAGTCTCAGACTCTGGCTCCTTTATAATGACCCTGACAGGGGCTGCTGTGCCATTTCTGATAAATGCATGTCATTGCCTAGGGATCAACTGTGCTCCGGATCTGTTTAATTCCTTTCAGAATACATCAGTGGCATCTAGTGAGTAAATGCTGTGATTTTTTTTCTTTTTTTTGAAGGCGGTGGTTCAATGTTTAGCTGCTGTTTCAGCAGCAGCTTTCATTGGGTTTGTTTTTCCCTTTTTTGTTGCTTTGCTGAGGGCCTGCAGATGCTTGTGCTGGCAGAAGGGAGAGGGCAGTGCAGGGCCAGAAATGGAAGAGCAGTGGCACTGGAGGCAGCTGGCTGCTGATTTTGGTCGTGCTGCCTGCCAGACTGGCACCAGCAAAACTTCACCTGTGAGCATAAGTAGCAGTATAACATGGAAATGCACGTGAACTTGCAAGTCTCCATGGAATTTATATATGCTGGGAATGTTACAAATGCTGTTCGAACAAACAAAACTTGTGTTTGTGTTTTGGGTTTAGAGTAGTGTTGTGGTTGCATTTCCACACCTTTCCCTCCCTCTCCCCTGGTTTTTAAGCGCGTTTCAGTTGTGTGTTGCTTTGTTCTGCAGGTTGTGCCATCATCTCCTGTCCATATTCCTAGCAGCCGTCTTCATCAGATCAAGCAGGTAAGGATAGGTTCTAATTTCTAAATATGAAGTTGTTGATAGGTGGCTGCATTGTTTTTTGTTGGATTTTTTTTTCTTTGTGCATTTAATGTGCAGTGCCCTTCAGTGAGTTCAGATTTTACTGTAGGACAGTACAGAGTCTGCAGTGCTTCAAGGTGTGTTTGAAAGTGAAGACTGTATCTTGTTTGCAGTGTTCCAAATTCATAGAAGACAAATAGTGTGTTGTAGCGAGATGAAGACTTGAACTGAAAGAGAAAAAAAAGTCTTGGAATTGTCACTTTAGGAAAGAAACCTTTAATGTGAACCATCCCAATAAGGTTTCACTGAGCTTTTGGCAGTCAGACCAGAATAAATATTTAGGGCTAATGACAACTTGTGTTGGCACAGCATTCACTGCAGCCAGAAAAAGAACTGGGTAAGGAAGCAGTCTGGCAACAAGGACAAAAAAAAAAAATAGTTCAGGCTCTCCTGGCTGGGCAGCTTTTCACCTGCATAAGATTCTCATCCAGATCTCTTGTTGTGCCGATAGAGTGTGAGGGGAAAGGTCCAAGAGCAAGTACGTGGGGTGGAGGGGGCAAATATCTGGGCAGGCTTAAATAGCACTGCTCCCCGCAGCAGAGCACAGGCTGGAGGTGCATGTTTTAAAAGCAGTGAGCTCGAGCTCTTGTGGCTCCTCCATTTTAAATACTGACTTCTTGGCAGTGGAATACTTATAAAACTAGCTTGGAGGTGCTTGATTTTCTTTCAAGTTTTCAATGGGTAGGCTAGTTATCTTACTCTGTAAAAATAATGAAATGTTTCAGACAGCATTTTCAGGGTATGGTGTCTGAAGTGATGTGAGGTGCTTCTGTGTCCCACTCACATGGGGTGTGTGCATTAGTAACCCTGAAGAAGACAACTGCTCGTGTTTGCTGTGTAGACAGTGCGCTGCCTTGAAGAGATTCTGAAGCACTCAAGTCAGTTTTAAAGCTGTTTTTATCAATATAAAAAAAAACTCAGGAGGAATATATAAATATGATGAGAACGAGGAGATGAATGACTGTGGTTTCTCTGCTATGTTTATTACACAAAATAAAGTTTGATAATTCAAATTGCTTTGTGTTCAGATATTTGATTTCAACATTATTCCATACACTTATTGAGTGCTGACATTTCCCAACTTAAACATGTTTCTACTTTCAGAAAAAGTATTCTTCAAGAGTGCATAAGGATGCCCTAGCATGTATAGATTTTTGTCCTGTGGTATTGTTCTGTGTTCCAAGTTCTTTTCTGATAGAAGTGAAAATAATAAAACTGTGAGAAACAGACAGCTCCTGTAAAGACTTCTTGCTGGTTTCTCTTGATGTGTTTCAAGCCTTTCTTCTCCTTCTCAGATCTCTTTGTCTTGTGAAAGCTTAAGGTTATTGTTACTTACTTTAGTTCCACACTGAAGTAAAGTGAAGCCATTTTTTCCTGATTTTCTGTAGCAAAGTTTTTGGGTTTTTGTCTTAATTTTTCATCTGCTATTTTTTAGGAAGAAGGAATGAATTTGATGAACAGAGAAACAGTACATGAAAGGTAAGTGTGAAGGGAAGCTAGCATACTTAATCCAGTCTCCTGTGGGCCTAGGGCAATACGTTTCTTTTCTTCTTTATAGAGAAGTGCAAGTAGCAATGCAGATGAGCCAGTCATGGGAGGAGAGCTTGAGCCTGGTAATGCATTTGTGCTTTAATTTGTATTCCTGTTATCAGTATCAGGACACTAGAGAAACTTATGTCAACTTTTTTCGTATAGATTAAGCACAGTTTCGGTGGTGAATATATCACTGCTTTTGACCAGCAGTTTTCACACTAGGGAGGCGCAGAGTTATCAGATGCTCACGGGTGCCTCTGGGTTCCTTGGGCTGGAATGTCAAAAAGGAAATTGCACGGATGTCTGCATGTCCAAATTTTCTTCCATTTTCTAATACTTAACGAGTAATGCTTAAGGCTTGTATTATAAATAGTTGCCTAAGAAAAAAGAGTCACGAGGATGAAGGATGATAACTTTTGAGTCGTACTCAGTTCTATGCCAGGCAGTCCTTTTCATGTGAAGGTACTTGCTCACAAGATTAATTGTATGCACTGTTTACAGAGTAACAATGATTTTGAAAAATCATCACCAAAGCAAGTAGACTTTGTCCCAGTCTCTCCTGCTCCTTCACCTACCAGAGGAATAGGGAAGGTGAGCAAAATGTGGTAATAAAAGTTTTGTCCTGAGCAGTGCTAACTCAGTTCAATCCAATTAGTAGCAGAAGAGCACACCACGTGCTCCTTTCTACGTTGTCTGCAAACCGAGAACTGCAGCAAACCAAAAACCCAACACTTCTACAACACCAAAACTGAAATTCCCAGCTCGCAGCTGTATGTCTCGTGGAACTTCTGTGGGGTGTTCCACTGCTAGTATGTGGTTAATAAATTGGATTTGATTTCAAATTAAAACAAGAGGAGGAGCTGTACGTTGTTACTGTTTTAATAACTAGTGTGTTTAACCAGCCTGGGGTGGAATAAATGCTTGTCAGCTTGCGTGCACTCTGCATGGAAATGGGATCTGTCCACCTGCAGTTTCTTTCTCAGTAACCAAAAGCACAGTCTTGGTGCCCATCAGGTGGATTGCTTTATGTTTGTATCAAGGTGCTGGTTTACCTGCGTAAGGATCAGTTTCTACTGTATAGGTGTGATGCTAAATGTAAGTAACACAAACTTCTGCTCTCAGCAATGCTTCTCACCATCTTTGCAAAGTCTGGTGAGCAGCAGTGGATTGCCTCCGAGTCCTAGCCCAAGCCCAACAAGGCGATTTTCAAGGTAAGTTCCAGATCCTATCAGTAATAGGAAACTGGCCCAGCTTGTTCACACAAGGCTTTTGAAATGCCAAAATGTTATGTAAATAGTTAAAATATATTTCTTGTGTACAACTTGATATACTCATTTGAACGTTAGATATTTACAGCATCTTAAAACGGCTGTTGAAATCCTTGTGTCATGGCAGCAGGGAAGTGGGCTACGTTTCAGCTTCTGTCTTTGCAGTATAGTGTGCTCTTAATCACGTTTTGAGTAATTAGATTGAATTTGAAGGGGTAAAAGCCCAACAGATTTAGGATTTGTTATGGATTCCATTTTGTTCTGAGTGATGTAGGCCGAAAACTGTTACATTTCCTTGGGCCATGACACTTAAGCAAAGTGCTGCTGAGCTTTTAGCTGCTCCAGTTGCGAAGTACTGAGTCCTAACTTTTTCTGTGAAGGATCTATGCTCCCTGGTCTTTCTTTTAAATAAATGCAAATAAAATGACAAAGACTTATTTTAGAGAGGCTGTTTTAATGCCTGTTTTCTCTGTGTATTCCATTTTGCAGTTCGGTCCAAAAGTCTTTTGATTCTTCACACGTTTTTGAGCTTCCTGTGTTAGCAGTGATATCATTATCACATCTGCCTTCTTTTAGCAGGAGAAGCCAGAGTCCAATTAACTGCATTCGACCAAGTGTTCTTGGCTCAATAAAAAGAAAAGGTATGGCGTTTGTTTTTGGCTGGGACAGCAGGCAAAGTGGTTACTTTTATCATAATTCATACAGCTCTGTGCAATTCTGTTCCAGTGGCTGAGGCAGAGTGAGTGGAAATAGAGGGTGTTTGAGGTGACCGAACAGAGAGAACTGTTCGTGGTGATGAAGTGATAAATCAGTGCGTGCTGATCAGTAAAACTGCTTCTGACCTAATGTGTCTCCATTGCTGTAGTTGTATAGTGATAAGTTTAATGATAATTAGTCCTGATCTTCATTTTTATTAATTACAAGAGAGAAAACAGCGTCACTTATTCTCAGCTTCTCTGCTTTGCTGGTAGAAGTCAGTGAACTGATTGAGCTGAATTAAATGATTTTCTGCCAAAGTACAAATATCTGATATTTATACTTCAGTCTGGAACGTGTTAAACTCTCCTGATGTGTACGCTAAAAGGTATCTAAGAAATAACCTCTAAGATTTCAGCATCAAACTCCTGTTTTCAGTATTATAGCCTATGGAGTGTTGCTTTATAAGCTTGAACTTCTGCTTTTTGCTCCGTGGAAGATGTTAGTTTAAATGAGTAGTAATTTATCACCCTTTCTCTCGTACCGAAGGTGTAACTGAAATGGAAGATCACCCAAAAAGGTTATTCCAAGGCTCCACCAACATGCCTTCCTCTGAAGCTCTGCACCAGCCAGACCTTGGTGGATGGTAATTGCTGCACTCTCTGTTGTGCAGGGCACATCGGGGCTCTACAAGTCTCTTTTTCATCTAGCAATGCTCACACTGGGAGTTGTATTTCTTTTTTATTAGTGCAAACATCCTGTATTTTTGAAGCACTGAAGGTGTCACAGTAAGTGGACAGTACCATTCACATTAACTTCAGAATGCTTAGAGCAGATGGGCAGTCTTTGTTGGTGTGCTTCAGGTATATGGGAGTTGAAAGTCTTTAGGAAAAGATCCCTTATGGCTGGCAACTTCTGAAATCTAGTTCCAAATTGTAATTAAATGTGAATGTTAATGTTTGGGGGAGGGAAGGGGATTTTGTTTGCTTTGTTCCCCCCCCCCCTTAATTCTTAGTCATATCAGGCAACCCCTAACCATCCCTGACAGGAGGAGATAAAAAGCACTGATGAAAAAGTAGCCTGTCTGAAAAGTAGTTCTGCCTGTAAGAGGTGGCAAGGCGTATCGTCACAGCTTATTGCAAATGTGAAGTCTGCTGTTCCTTCAGAGGTGTATGTTTGTTTTTAAAATGGATTTATAATGAATAGATGCCGATATTTGAACCTTGTACTCCAGCTTTTCTTACTTCATTTCTCATGTCCTGATGTCGCTGTGTTTTCAGTTTGCCGTCGCGCGCCTTTGATGACAGCAGGAGCAGTGCAGGCTCTTCCTGTGACTCACCAGCTGAAGCTGGCGCCAGCTCCAGCTCTCCAGCGTCCCTCTCTGACTCCAGATGTCCATTTTTGCCGGTAGATCTTACAGCTAAGTTACCTATTGACTGAGAAGCAAGTGTCTGCTAATGGATACCAGGAGGCAGACTGGATGTTGATACGGCTTCCTGCTGTGTGTGACTGAGTCTTTCATGTGATTCTGTTCCTCATAGGAACTTCCAGAGATGTCATTATTTGTAGAAAACTTCCGGAGTAGTTCCTTGGGGAGGAATTCACGTTTCTAGTGATGTGTATGACATTTACTAAAATACAGTAAGAATTTGAATTGCAAACTCATTTGATGCTGACATCAGTATACAAGCTGTTGATTTCCAATGGATTTATTCCTGTTGGTGTGAGTTACAAATACTGTGTGTACGCTCTGCATGTGGAAGACGTGGCTCTCCAGCAGACAAGAAGCAGTGTCCTTGCTAATACCACGTGGTGCTTCGTGTAGTTTTTATTTGTTTTTATTCCCTCAGTGTGCATTAGGTTGTTTTGCTGCTGCTCCACATACGAAAGAGAATACTGGGAGGGGGGAAACAACTGATCCCTGTATTCTGTTGGGATTGACCTTTAGCAATCCTGTGTTCTAACGAGATACCAAAAGAACAAGCTGGTGTATTGTCATCTTAAAAATTGTCTTGGATTTTGCTCGTGATCAGGACTGCTGTTGTGACTGAACCCAAAGTCAGCGTGGAACCTTCCAGGTTTTTGTGTTTTTTCTTCATGTATGTGATGTATTAGAGTGGTAGAAGCTCCATTAATTGTTTCACTGGGGAAAAACAGTAATCTTGTTTGGAACAAAACGTTGTGAGTTTTTTGTATTTAGTCCTCCAGAAGAGCAGTATTTTAACAGACAGTATTGTCCCTGTATGTGACTTCTGGTGGATGAAAACAAAGAGGGGCAGTGAATGCTTCTGTACAGGTTCAGGTGATCAAATCACCTCAGCATTTAATCTCTTGATGTTACTTCCTCAGATAACAGCACCAGGATTTTCCTGCTGTTCTAAGCTTCAGGAGCTGGTTGGAAGTCTGCAGTTTGGTAATCTGATGTGTTTCAGGGTTCCTGTACTGTAGTGGAAGAGTCATTGGGTTGAGGCATCCTGATTTCGACTCCGAAATTCCCCAGACATGAGGATTGGCAAACCAGCATAGAGAGCTGTTCCAAACACTGACTGACAACCTCATTTTGGTGGTTGACTCATTGTAGAACTGAACTTCCCCAGCTGGATCCCTGTCTGTGCGTGCGTGTGCATCTGTTCCGTGTGGTTGTAAGCCTTCTCTCCAGAGAGGTCAGTAATGAAGCAAAGTGTTTTGTTTTTTTGACCGCTAAGTCTCTGTAATGAGAAGTTTGGAAAGGTCCCCAAGCAGGAGAGGAACCCACTTTGAGTTCTGCTGTGAAATATTCACGTGGATGGAGCTTTGGACAGCAGCCATCAGAAGTAGAAATGGATGACTTTCTGCCTAGTGATTGTAGGACCAACAGCTAGTTACTGTAGAAAGGGAACAACCTATTTAATGGCTTTTCACTGTTCAGTATGGTATGTCATGGTTTGCTTCTGATTTAGTTCCTCTTAAATTGCAGCAGCCAACTTCCTGCCTGCAGATTCTCTCTGTTTTATTCAGGCTGTCCTTTGTCCCTGTGGCCAATGGATGAACTTGTGCGTAATGTCTGCTTGCCATCTAACGTGGCAGAGTTTGATTTTGCAACTTCAGATGATGTGCCAAAGAGCTGCTGTGCACTCACTCTTCTGTGGTGAGAGCAGGACTGACCTTTTCATCTTACTGTCTTCTTAACAATGAGCCCCTGTGGGTCTGTTCCAATCTTACAAGAAAGATGTATCGCTGGGGGGGGTCAACTTGTCTTTTTCTTCTGTTGGATATTTATGCTATTTTTCAAATAAGTGCCAATAAATGGGAAAAATGAATGTTTTTCTGTTTCTGCACTGTGTTAAAAGGTAACTGCATTATTGTTTTAATCTGTGATTCAGTGGTTTTCCTTCTAACTCACAGTATGGTATCACGTTTCCACCCTTGCCTACTTAGCATTGAACTTGGCTCCAAAATCTGCAGCACAACTCTCGGAAAACTGAAAAATAAAAACAGATGTTTCCCAGAGGTACTCTCTGTGGTTTATGTTCCCAGATGCCCAGGGAACGTTGGTAACTGTGCCAGTGCTCAGGGGACTGTGTTTTTGGAATGAGCACTTACTGAGAGTGATACAAATGCCAGGAAAAATGAGCCAGTGCATCAGCCAGATTAATTTGCTGCTGTCTTCTGCGTGTTGTCAGCAAGATGGTTCATCTCAGTGCCCAGCAGCTGTGCTCCTGACGATTAGTGTGAGAACCTAATCCCAAGCTTGTTCTCTTCACCTTTCTTCAGAACACTGTGCTGTAAGTGATAGCTGACTTGCAGGAACAAAATAGATCTGCAAAGTCTAATGTGTTCTCGTGAGGCCAGTCCTGTGGTTCTCAGGTCAGTGGTGTCTGTGAGCTCAGTGCTGCTGATGGAGTCACTGCAGACAGGAGTGGCTGCTGGAGCTTCGAGCTACGTAGCAGCTTGTGCATTTCTTAGCACTTGTCACTTCAGAAGTGTTCACTTTGTGTTTTTGCATATGTTGCAGTTGGAGCTTAAAATAGAGATGTTCAGGAGTTGCTGTTAGAAGATGTGAGCTCTTTGTACCCTTTCTTGTCACCAGTTGTCAGATGGAGTTTAAATTGATCCCTCTTATAAGCACAGAGTGGAAATATTCATGTCATTGAATGTTTACAGCTAGAATACTGTAATTAAAAGCCTCAATCCACAGAGGAGTGCTTTGCTTGAAACACTTTTTGATAACTGAATTTAAGAGTTGCCACCTCTCTGCTTTGTGGATTGTCTGTTTTTGAGGAGTATGTTGTGGATTTTATTTTTCTCAACCTGTAATAGCACGGTCTTCTCATTTGGTTTGTGGTTTCTGAAAACGAGCATCCCTCGTTGGATGTGATGAACCCAGGCCCAGGAAACAGGAGGGACAAGGATTCCTCAGGCAAGTCTGGCACTTAACAGATCAAAACTGTTTTATTCTTCATTTCCTTCTGTGATGAACTATGACATTTAAATGTTTGTCATCTCACTGGACTTAAGCAGGAGGCGGTAAAGGTACTATTCTTTGGATATGTGGTGTGCAGCCTGTCTGTGGAGCTGCTGTGGCCAGGGGGTTGGACTCAGTGGTCTCTGGAGGTCACTTCTAACCCCTACAGTTCTCTGGTTCTTACTGCTTCTTCTCCCCCTCTGCAGAGGGAAATCAGAACCGTGGTGTATGTGTCATGCGTTGGTTTTTGTGGCACAAAAATAGTGCACTGTTTTGACTTCCAGTCTTTCAAGTAGCTTCAATCAGGTGGTGGCACTGACACCGATGCAGGAAGCTTCCTGCTAAAAATAAATCAAGATCCTTTCATGACAAGCACTTTGACTTCAGCAGTAGCTCTTCATCTTGGACATGTCTGAATTCACGTGCCACGACAGAGGTGTCTCAGGGATGCTGTTACTCAGGCAGCCCTTCTCAGCCTTCTCTTCACACTGAGGGCAGCCACTGCTTTCATTGTGCTGCTGTAATCAAGATTTTTGCCCTTAATATATTCCTTTGTGTAATTACCCTCTGCTGTTTCGAAGACCAGCTGTGTTACCTCACCTGCATTTCACTCCACAGTGTTTTACCAGTGTGGTCATAGAGCTCTGTAACTTTTCCAGAGCTGGTATGCATCAGCTTTGGTTTGTTACGTAAAGTTAGCTTACAGCACAGAGCTCCTGCAGGTGGGAAGCTGTGTTCGTTCAGCGTGTGCTGAAAAACCAGGACTGAAATACGGCGACCTTCTGAGCAGCCTACTTGTCGTTGAGGCTTGCTGGTTATCACAGAGCTGCTGCGTACGAGTGTAAAATGACATGCAGTTGACTCTGAGCTGCTGCAAGAGATGCTGCTGGAGAGCATCTCAACAGCACTCTTATTCCCTGCCTGCCAGCGCTGCCTGACATGCCAGTGCCATACAAGCCCTGGGTGAGCAAGCTGATTGTTTCTGCTGGCTGATCCGAAGTGCTCAAAGTACTTGTCTGTTTCAAGGAAATGACTGCTTTGTTTGACGTAAGGAGTCAGGAATAGGAAATGACGTGAACACT
Source organism: Oreortyx pictus (assembly GCA_036925125.1). Classification (NCBI taxonomy): domain Eukaryota; kingdom Metazoa; phylum Chordata; class Aves; order Galliformes; family Odontophoridae; genus Oreortyx; species Oreortyx pictus. The sequence continues at coordinate 16,300,682 of JAUPFR010000012.1, read as the reverse complement.
TAACTATTTTTCCTGGTGTTTTAAGAGGAAATGTATTCACTGTCTCAGCTCTTATTTCCAAAGGCATTCAGTGTCTGCCACAGCCCTGTTAAACAGGCCTCAGGGTACCAGAGGTACACAGGTACACATCCTGAACGTGTTCAAGCCCTGTCCATCCACCTGCTGAAACCCTCCTAGTGTCCCTGTGCTGTGGCACGAGGTGATGTTCTTCCAGTGTTAGATCTGTGATTATATCCTAATCTCCTTGAAACAGGGAAGTCAAAATTGCCATTTTTTCATGCTTGTTCTGCCTACGCATGAGCTTTATCTACAGCTGCTGAGTTGCAGATAAAGTTTCCACGCACAGTGTGTGTTGTTCCTGGCTGGACCTTGAGCAAGAAACATTCCAGCGTTGTTCTCTTGGCTGCTGCTAACTCTTTGCTCCCATTTCTTCGCTCAAGGTGTTCATTCCATGCTGGTTGCTTCCTTCTAAATTCCTTGAAAATGAACTTTAGTGATATGTGTCTCATGAAACTCCAAATTAACAGTGTAGGTAATTAACAGCCAAGTATGAGAATGCAGCTCTGGAGCAGCAGAACTGAGCCACGTGTACCTGTGTGTATGTGTGTGTGTGTGGCTGGAGCTCTGTAGCACAGATCTGGATCACCAACCCCTCAAACCAACGCTGCCATAATTAGGAACTCTGTGTGTTTCTTTCCCATCTGATGCTGATAGAGGACACAGTCTCAGTTCACCTGACAGTCAAGCTGAAGTAACGTTTTTATTGCCCTTCAAAGACTTATTGTATTACACAAGAGGTTTACAGTGGTTATTAATGTAAATTCAACCTCGTCCTTTTTTTAACAGTGATGGCTGTGTGGTTTCCTTGTGCTTCCATGCACAAAGTCCAGAGAAGTGACCCATAGCATGCAGGAGGGGAAAGCTCGACTTCCAAAACGTTTCCTATGCAGATCAAAGCGTATTTATTCTATAGACTTCTTTGAAATTGGTACGTATGAACCAAACACAGTCACAGTGAAATGAAAACAGGTTAGAATGAAACGTATCTGCAGTGAAATGTCGGAGGAAGGGAAATGTGTCGTGTGAAAGGGGGCAAAGGTTCACCTGGAATGTAACACTGGACTTTGAGTGGGAGTTCCTCCTACTGAAGAAATGCTGCCTCAGCTGGGAGGTGTGGCAGGGGGAGCTGGAGGCAAACGCCTGTGCTGCTCTGCTTAGTGGGGTCTGTAAAGCAGGAAAAAGTGCTGAATTCCACATGACGTGCAGTGTGAGCTCAGGTTCTGTGAATGCCACGTGGCTCACAGGTTGCATGCAGCCCTAGGAAAGGAAAGCACCTGCTTACAGAACTGGTCTTTATTGTCCACAGTCGGTACAAAATATCTGCTGCAGAAATCACTTCCCCGGGTATGAGAATGAGCACTCAGTGATACAGGAGTAACAGTGAAGTAAGGAATTGGAGGATTACTTCTTCGCCTGAATTTAATGGTTTATTTCATAGTTTCACTGATGAAATTCTCCATTTTCTTCAACCATTAGCCACGATTCCCCTGCTCCTGGTACGTACACAGAAGTGTCAGGCGTCAGCCTCAGCATGTACAACCACAAACCAATCGCTTTACAGAGGACAGTTTTGCTTTTATAGTGATCACACACTGATGTGAACATAGACTAAAAATAACAAATGTTGCTTTAATAAGGATTTTTTTTTACAGTAGGCGTAAATATAAAAGTGTTTCAAATGATTTTCACAGGGATCACTGAACATTTCGTAGCTGTCTGTTACAGAAGCACCTAAAAGTGCTTTGAGTCTTTCATTTATTATACATAGTTAAAATATATTACACTTCTGAAGGGATCTTAGATCACTGAACAGAGTTGCTAGCATCTTGATGAGCCCAATGGGAGTAAAGGCAGTCCACATTCATGATGTGAATGTACATTAAGGTGTTTGATGTCCTATTCAGTCATTGCTCATGTTCTCAAAATAACCATGGTGATGAGACCTGAAAGAAAGGATTAAGAACTGTGTGCTTTAGTCTTTCGAGACAGAGGAGGCAATTCCCGTTTCCCAGGGCAGAAAATAAGGCAGAAGTGATGTGCACAGGAGTTCATAAATACCAGAAGTGTTGCTCCGAGTTCTGAAGTAGACAGGAATCGGTGTGTAATGTACCTAGCAACATTATGTGCCCAGTAACTGAACTGCAGAGGAGCTGTAACTGCTCCATACAACTGCCAGAGTGGCTGCTGGAACATCTCCTCCACGTTACAGTCTCAGCACTAAGTTTACTGCTGCGGAAGCCATTGGCTGTGACACGGGCTGCTCAGGGGCAGTGAGATTCAAACGCTGAGCCCTCAGTGAGGTGGATCAGCGAACAGCCCAAAGATGTTTTCTTCTGTTCTCTGCAGAATCGCCCTGCTGTCCAAACCCAGCCCTTGACGAGCATGCAGGCTGCAGAGGGAGCTTTCTGCACGCCCTGTGACCTTTATAAAGGGAGGGAAAGCAGTGTGCTCCGACAGAGCAGAGAAAAACAGTTAAAACTAGAGGGTCCGGGGGTGAAAGCAGAAAATACGGGGCTGGCAAACCTACCCAGAGCACACTGGAAAACTCACATTATGTACTGATAAAGGAAAAAAGTTCTTAGCCGTGAGTTTATTTAGCATAATGCAAAGAGGCATATGGGAAAAATACAGGCCTTCTGTAACATCACCACAGCAATTTCTCAGTTCTTAGGCAATCTTATTTTCTTTCAGGCTTGGAATATGTTACTGTAATAGCCTTCCACAGCAGAGATCTTAAAGCCCACAGATCTCACCAGGCAAAGAAATTGTTGAGACTATTCTACTCTGTTGCCTCTACGTACTGATGTAACTTATTTACTTGATAAAGATTTTCAAGATAAACGCATGCCAGAACAGAATTGTAATGCTGCCTTCATTCAGACAGTCATTTCATCCTCAGCTATTCGTAAAGGTCTGCACTCGCTCAGACAGACAATCACCACTACCAGAACTGCTGGAGGCCCTAATTTGGATTATTTAAATCACTGTGGAGTAACAAGCTTCTGGAAGGTGCTGTGGGACAACCTGTACCTCGTGTGTGGGTTCAACTCATTTCTGTAAAGCAAATTCTTCTCTAACGTCGTACAGCCTCAGTGGTGTGGCATAAACCTCCCTTTTCAGTTAAAAACTAAACAATCCAGTTGTACTTCATTGTGGGAGAAAGTGTTTACACCTTCTTAAGGGCAATCTACTCGTGTTGTAGATAAGTGTTGTACCAGAGGAGCCTTGTCATGAGCAGTAGGAGCCCTGGCAGCAGTAGAATTGAGACCTGCAGGAACTCCACAGTGCACACAGAAGCAGGTGAGTCGTTGTAAATGTATGCCAGTTTCTGCTGGTGACAACTACAGCCATTAAACCACGGCTTTATTTAAAATGGTTTAATACTGGAGTTGTCACCAGCAGAAACTGGAACTATTTTCAAAAGTAGAAGCAAAAAACAAGGCTTACTGCAAGATTCTAATCTGAAAATACCATCAGCTCAGATAAAGATGTAGGCTTCTGGTTAGCAACAGGTGAGTTTTAAAAGCCTTTCAGCAGACTAACCTGCAAGAGTCAGTCACTAAACTGAGCATTTAATCAACAAGATCTTGCACCCTCTCCCACCTCCAGCTGCCACTGTGAAGCAGCCTAGCTCCTTTCCTTTAAATCCTCCTTCTGCCAGGTGCTGGGACAGGAGAACTGAGCTTAGTGTGAGTGCTCTTCCAATTTGAAAGTCACAGAAAAACAGACAATCAAATGAAGTGTGCAACTTACCTATGCTTCCTAATTTAGGAGCAAGTTAGCAGTCAGGAAGAGCTGCTAGTAAGCAATAACAGCTTAGTTTTGAACATTGCAACTGCTTGTCAAGAAGAGAGTAAGCAGCCTTCCAGACCACCTCATGTGGGTCAGAGAGAAAACCAGAAGAGCTTTAGGTTCTGCAACAGACTAACTCTGTATTTCAGTATTACAAACAGTAGTACGTTCCACTCAGTTTTGCTGGCAGATGATGACAGGTATTAGTAATTTGGCCAGTCATCAAATGAAGGTCAAATTAGCACACAGGGGCCTGTTTGTAATACTGACTAGAATCTGGTCTAAAGTATTTACAATACTCAGTTTCCCCACGTGTATCACTCTGGCTGTAACTTAAAAGTATAAATGGGAACACAAAAGAAAATGTAAGGCAGTTCTTTGCCTTCAGGTTTCCTGAAGCTGCTGACAAAGATGAGAAGTTTCCCAAATGCCAGAAGCTGCCCTAAAACACAAAATCCAGAACACTTACCTAAAACATAAGCAGCAACTAACTTTTGATTCACGCTTAAATGGAGGTAGAGAGGCACCAGGGATTCCATTTCCCCCAATGTAGGTAGCATTAGCGCTGCAATACACACTATTCCCAGGAAGACTGTTAGTAAACTAGGTCCCGTTGAGGCAGGTCTGTTTTCTGAAAAACAAAGCAGTACCACTTGTAGGGAACATCGACCCCAACAGCATCACAACTGCATTATCTTGATTATTTATCCTCTTGAGTTTGGAGGGGATGGAAAACAACTCTTAGATCCACTTTCCTAAGCTTTGTGCATTTTGCAGAGCAGGAGGCTGCTGTTCCCTGTTCCAAGGCTGATGCTGGAATTTGTTTTCACATGACTTTCCAAATCCCTCCCTTCTGGAGGAACAGAGCCTGCCAGGCCTAGCAGCTATATATACACACTCCTGACCGTTGGATGTTTCAGCAATGCCTGAGGTTTGCTATGCATCCTGACGCTGATATGTTCCCTGTGCAATTAGCAGTCAATTGGGAAAGAACACCAAAAGGAGGTACAGGGGCAGAAAACTTTGCTTACACCTCCAGAAGAAATCTTGGCTAGAGCAAGAACACACACTGTTGGCCCAGTGAGTTTCCTTTTTTCCCTTTAGAGAAGGATTCAAGGCCTGTCCCAGGACCACTTTACATGCCACAGATGAGCAGCATTTTTAACTTGCTTTAAAAACCACCGTGGCAGTTCAGTAACACTGGAACAGGAAATGCAAAAGCATGGCTTCATGTGCCCTCTGTGCTCTCTGCTGTGCTGAGGTTTAATGGCTGGAACCTCCTCAATGACCATTCAACCATTTCTGAAGAGAGCTGTTCCTAAGAACCGCTTGTTAGAAGTTAACAAATGTTTTTAGCACAGTTTTCTGTCCTCACTGTGAGTAGCACTGTATGTCCTGTTCTAATTCCATTTAGTCTTGTCATTTCTAGGTTGCAGGTTACATGCAAAGACCATCAGTTGCTGTTCATTGCTTCTCTACAAGCAAGCAATATAATTTAATTAGCAAAGGTTTTAAGCAGAAAAATAGCATTTAGATTAAGACCAGCATCAGATTGTTCAGGACGGTTCAAACCCTTTGTACTGGAACAACTATCACATTAACAATTTGTTCTGTGGGCCCAGAGACAGTGTAGGTTTGGTTTCACTGTGTATCCTTCTGCAGTACACACTGAGGCTGTTCTGCTGTTGGTGGTGTTTTTCTTAATAAGAGGTGTTTCAGCAGCCAGCTAACCACGTGTAAGTGCTGAAACAGTTTGACTTCTGCTGAAGTGCTCTCAAGCTGTTGTTTTCAGGAATTTATTTTTGTTCTTGTCACAAAAAAGCAAGCAGTGACAAGAATATTACACTCTAATTCAGCAGAAGTCAAGGATCCATTCACTTCACTTCCAGTCAGACTCAGTACTTTTCTCTCTCTCCTTCTCACTTTGCTTTAGCTGTTTGGTCCAGGCTTTGCCCAGGACTGTAGATTCACTTCTTCATATACAAAGCACATGCAGAGTTTCCAGCTAACAATTCTGGTTTTTTTGTACTTTTCAGACAAAAGGAAAAAAGCAAATATGATCAATCAAGCCAGCACAAGCAGAGTCATCATGGTTTGCTGCCTGAGTGCTATCGTCCCTTGGTGATAAAGGTAACTAAAAAGTTCAGCTTATTTTAGGCTAGTCTTTCTGTTCATTTACACTATTGAAAACTGATTGAGAGAACAGGAGGGATAAAGATTTCAACTACCTGGTTGACACAAAGTCTGCTCAAAAAAGACACTTTCAGACAGGTGTTCTTTTATTCGTTTTTCTTCCTCTTCTTTTTGTTGTGGTGGTTCCTTTGCAGATGGAAGCAGAGTAGCAATAATCTCCTTTCTCCCTAGTGCTTTCCTCTGGCTTTGCTCAGACACTTGCAGACGGAATTTATCTATCACACCATAGTGAGAAGCACGAACATCTCTGTGACGAATCACACTGCAGAGTAAAAAATATTCAGACAGAAGAGCCAGTAAAAATTGTGTCTCCTGTGGAGTTATGATTGGCATTGCAGAAGTTTCTCATGTTCCCCACTAAGATGCAACGCAATAGTTCACAACCCCATTCCATCCTCAGTCACTCAGCGTTCCTGAAGATCTGATCTTGCCTCATCTCTCTCCTCCCTATGTTTGCTGCACCACGATAGGGTAATTCTAGTTCCTAAATATATCTGCTCCAGTTGGCTGGCCAAAAAGGAGTAACTATTCTTCATCTCAGAACACACCATTAGGGACCTGACTGCCAATTTTCACAAAACATCCATTATCTGAAAGGTGTCTCCTCTGACAACAATTTTGCTACATGCTGTCTAATAATGTCAGAAGGTACAGGGGGGTGTAGGGCAGACAGGGAAGAAAAGAAGGACTGCCAAGCACTTGGACAGGCAAGGTGATGGCAGAAGTCTCTTCAGGAAAACAGGCTCAAAGCTTTAAAATGCTATCGATTCTCTAGCCAGCTTTAAAGAGATGTTCCAAATCAGAAACTCACCAGCTTAAAGCATGTAACTGCAGTCAAGATTAAGCTATGTACCTGTATAAACATGTCCCATCTCTCAGAGAGCAAGCCTGGCTCTCAGTAGAGCTCAGTGCTGTCAGAGCTTTGCTCAGCACTCTCTCTGCCTTGAGCATATTCTGCAGCCTGAACTGACATACTGCAGATATCTGACCAGCTAGGCCTGCTGTTACCCACACGAGCTGCACTCATACCTCTGACTGCAGCACACGCATACGCTGAGCCATGCCTGGAGGTTCCTTCCCTCATAAACCTTTGTACTGTCCACTGTGAACTCTGCTGTTTTGAACAAGCTGACCAAGATAGCTTCAAAGCTAAGGCACTGTGATAGCTGTTACGTTACTTCTAGCTTTATGGTAGTTAATGGGAAAAATCATATGCAGGACATAGAAAGCACAGTTTAAGAATAACAATGATCAGAGGCAGTGTGTTGCCCTGCATGCTGCTCTGCTCACCTGCCTCCTCTCTGCATTTACGATTCATTAAGAAAATACTCATCTAGCACAAAAACCTGAACGTTTTCTTTTTTTAAAGTTGTATCAGCTCTCAGAGTTAAAACAAAGTACAGGTATTTTTCTGGAGTGCAAGACACTTTTTTTCCCCCTCTTTTTTATGAGAGGTTACTGTAAATTTCTAAGATAACAACAGCTAACCTGAGAAAACACCCCTGTATAAGTGATGTGGCTTCAAAAAGGTTGCCATGTCCTGAGGGGAAGAAGTGGTTTTATCGTCTGTAATACAGGGTAAGCTTTTTGGGAACAATTTTAAGAGTAGTATCTTTGTGATACATATACATTAAAATGCAATGAGAAACAGATGTTTATTTCAGTTTTCTTTTAAAGGAATTGTATCACAAGGTGTCTCCAATCATGAACACAGAGCAAGTGCTTAGAACTAGTATACAGTTTGAACAGACTGTTCAACAAGGAAACTGATACTAAGTCATCCCTCCAAAGCAAGATGGCCATAGGAACGTCTGCAGTTCCACTGCAGAAAGAAAACAGTGTGCTTATGTCAGGCTTTCAAGAAGCCCAGTATCAGGTGAGTGCTTTCACTAAAGCAGAAGGATTTTTCTCCTGACAACAGTAATTCACGCAACCCTGAGGACTCAGTCTGCTGTTCTGGTAAGTTACTTCTCCCCTTAAGACTTCCTTTACAGTTTTTTTCCCTCTTAGTATCACGGTACCATCAACCTGAACGGGATCTGTACGTAACGCAGCGCTATGAGAACACGCACCTGCTGCCAAGCAGAGATGTTTTCTGCAGCCCCTTATAAACAGATACATTCTCATGTTTCTTTTTAGAGACAGTTGCATAATTAGAAGCTCCGCAGAATATGTTTATCTGGCAAATGGCCACACTTACCTAGTACTGCTCCTATCTTTGCAGTAAACACTGATGTTGGACAACATCAGCAGAACCAGATGGGGTTTTCTTTGCCACGCAACAACTCCCTGCATTTAGCAGCATTTTATTTATGCTTAGAGAAAATAAATACCTTGAAAGCGTTACCTTTGCCCTGGAGTGAAAGAACTGTAAAGACTGGATGGCCAACAAGAATACAGGAGAGCAGGAGAACATTGTAATATTTCTAAAATGTAATTATGCAACGTACGCTATCATTTACTGCCTCTTACAGTAATGGAAGAAATCAAGGTAACCAAATGTTTTCCCTGATAGTGTGACAGTAAATACTTGTTACTCACATATCAACGCAGCACTGCGGCTTCACTGCTCCGGTCGCATCAACCACCGCATATTTATTTGGAGTTGTACAAAGAACTGCAAAGGAAAGGAGAGCAGAGGTGACAAGTCACAAATTAACACTTCAGTTATTTCATCAACAGATACATGAAGACAGGGCTTGGTTTTGTTGCAAATACGATTTGTTACACGAACTATAATTGGACCGTTCAAGATCACCAACTAATCCTTAAATACAACTTAACCTAAGAAACCCACCTTTGAATTTTAAGGCAAACTCATAGGGGTTATATAGAGTCAACACTTGCTTGTGTGTTGACTGGTCATCTGCATAAAATATAAGTTCTGTAGGAAAAACAAAAACAGGAAGATTTCCTTCCACTAACTCTGGCTGTCTTCTTTGTTGCTGCATTGGCACTGAATCCTCCTTGCTGCTTCTTGTGTTCGTATGAGTTTTGTATCTTCAGTGACTTCAGTTTTTGAATCGTTTAAGAATTCCAAAGCATTTTGGCAATTCTGTAGGGAAAAAAATGGAAAAAAAAAAAAAAAAGACAAAAGATAAGAAGGTCGTTTCCATGAATCTGTATTAAACTGAGGCGAGCAACAAAGATGCGAACAGGTAGAACTTGTATATAGGTAGACACATAACCAAATGTTGTCTTTCAGAAGTGTGGAAATACCTTTCCTATTTGCATCAGATTGCATCTGTTTAACAGACTGCTCTGGAAGAAATGCATTAGCACTTCTTGGCTGGCAGCCCCAAGTCTGCCACAGCTCTGCGACACACAGCAAGCACCACAAATGAATGCCATTCTCACCTCAGAAAACAAACAGTTGAGAAAAGAGCAAAAGGAGGAAACAAAGGCGCAAGGCAGCAGCAGGCGTCGCTGAAGGGAGAGTCAGACTGCACTGTGACCTACGCAGATGTCCCTGGATGAAGTGTAACTGAAGTATCTGCTCACACAGGCACACTCAGAACCAAGGAATGGGGAACATCCTCACGCTTTGTTTAAATTAAGGTCTTGTTATGATTGCACGGTAATTACCGCAATGAATCGAAAAATGACTGCCATGAATAACACCAAATGGATGTTGGATTTGTTACTGAGCTAAGAAATAAGAAAGGTTTTCTACCAATTCTGCCTCTAAACAAAACATAACCATCGTAATTCTCCTTTGCCACCCCCAAGGATTTTATTTTGAGTCTCATTCCAGAACTAAAACCAGAACCTCTGACCTGATCGAGCAACAATCCCCAATGTAATTTGTACAATAAAATTAAGGGCAGATTCCTCAGCACGCATGCCAGAGATCTTACACACTGCAGACAGAACAGAGCGGAACAGCTTCAACCATTGTTCCCCAAGATTGTCACTTTACTGTACTTCCTCTCGGTTTATTATCAAACTAAAGGTGACCTCTGAGGCTTAGCTTTATTCTACAGTAGAAAATAATTAATAAAAAGTTCCCACTGGCTCACGAGCTGTAACTTCTGCTTTCAGTGCAGCTCCACAAAGCCCCCACTCCAGCTGTTCTCCCGATCTGGTTGCACCTCAAGAAATCTAGTTTCTGAAATTCCTAGCAGCAAATTGCCATCACCAACAACAGAAACACAAGCTTGTTTTTCTGCATTCAGAACGTTACGTTTACATTTCCAAGCACCAAACTGATGCTTCATATTTGAAACGTGACAGAAGTGCACGTCTGCTCAAACATCCATGGGCTACTCTTGCAGCCATGTCTTCAGATTTACAGGTTGTGTTTCTCGGTCAGCTTTTCCATTTCTTCTCCTTTTCCAGAGAGCTGCTTCTCCTTCTAGAACCCCTCCTGCTGGAATGCCTTTCCCCGGGCCCGCTTTCTTTGCGGAGCACAGGTTTATTTCCGCTTCACTGAAATGCTGCTAATAATACTCTGAAAACAAATCCCCAATGAGAGCGTTCCAAAGTCGATGCTCTGCTCCCTTATTAAGAAGGGACTGGAAAAGGAAACAGATCTGTAAGCGGCAATTGGGGCTCTGCGGCGGTGCCTGGGATCTTCACAAACCCACTCTGTTTCAGAAGAATGAACGAGCTCTAAAATCACTGTGTGGAGCAGCTGTAAACATCATCTCCTGCAAAACTTCCTGAGCTCCTGCCAAGTGAGATTCTTGGTTCCATTTAAATAATTAATGCACTTCAAATATATTATTATATTATTAATGTAAGTCTGTAAGCCAAATAATCAGCATAGGAGATTTCTTATGAAGGTTCTGATAGGCAGATTTCTTACTTTATTATCCCCCCCCCCAAAAAAAATAATTAACATAGTATACAGTAAGTTCACATGAGAACAGCTGGCTCCCAAACCATACTGCATACATTACATGTATCAGACATACAGGCCATCTCCTTAAAACAGACTATTTTTTTCCTAATAGGTGTTTTGAACTGCTGTACAACCAATAACAGAGCACTGCCTGGTTCAGAGTCTCCTTCTCAGGAGATATTCAAGACCTGTCTGGATGCCTACCTGTGCAGCCTGCTCTGCTGTGGGGGGGTGGACTACCACAATCTCTAGAAGTCTCTTCCAACCCCTACAATTCCGTGATTATAAATAAATCTTCAGAATCCCATTAAACACTGCATGGGTTTCGTTCTGATTCCTGGCATCACAGCACAGCTCCAGTTCCCCCAGCTCAGCCAACAGCAAGCAGCCAGGTGCTCCTGACCCCGCACGTCGCAGCACCAGGAGCCTACCAGCAGTTCTTGTTCTTACATACTGGAAACAGCACACAAGCCTTCCAGGATTCCACAAGCTTTCACACTGAAAGCCACCAACCCTAAAAAGAAGTACATCCCATTATTGCTTCCTTTTCTTATTTAACTTGGCTGGGTAAGAAGTCAGCCCTCAAAGTGAACAAAGTAAAATCTGGCAAACTCAGCTCTATAGCAGATATATCTGCTGACACAGCAGCGTCACTCACGATACACAGCTCTAGCTTTCTAGGCAAGCCACAAGCATTGCTTCCAACAGAACTGACAAGTCGCCTTGCTGGGATACCAGGTAATATCAGTACTGTCTCTAGGGAAAGTGTTTGAGCTATCTCTGTGGAGATTTGGGGATTCAGAATGAATAACAGCACACACCTTTCACAAAGTGTTCGTCAACAACAAACTCAGAACTTTTTTTTTTTTTTAAACAGAGGTCTGTATGATCAAAATGTCTCTGCGTGGATCAGACCTAAAGTGTGACTGCTGCTGATGTCCAGAACACAGCTGTGTAGCTGCTGCCCTGGCACTGCTGGCAGTGCACTTAAAAGGAACTCAGCCATCTCTGTGCTCCACGCCTCAACGCAGTGACTCCGGGATTCTTGTGTACAGCCAATGGTCACCAGAACGAATCCCAGAACACAAAGATAAGCACAAAAAACCTTTACAAAACGGAGACCTGTGGTCTCTACCTCTGAGCACCAGTGCAACTCCACTCAGCAGCAGGACTCTGCCAGATGCAATGCTCCCTGCAGGACACGGCTGGGGTGCCACGCCTGATCAATGCCAGCTCGCTTTCCAGTGCTCTCTGAAATCCAGACCAACCATTATCTGTATTTTCCTCACCTCAGAAAGGATCCTTCCTCCCTGAAGCTACTAAATACACAATGAACGTGTCACACCAGCACTAACTGTCAGCATTTCCTCTGAAATCCCTTTCTTCACAAACTTGACAGTAAAAAAAAGCATGAAGTGAAACTTCTCTGTAGGCTCAGAAATGACAGCTGTTCTGACCTGTTTGTATTTAACAATTATGCGCAGAAAAAATAAATCAAGGGGGGAGGGGGGGGGAAGCTTTCTGTTCCATTTTTATCTCCCATCACTGTGGCTTCCCAGCACGCTTGTCTGGCTTTTTTCCCCAACAGTGGCAAATAACAGAGCATCACTTGGTAAACACCTGATTCAGAGGACTCTTTACAGCCACAGTTTCCACGTTCTCCTTTTAAAAAACTGTAATGACAGTGTAATCTATGTTTATTCTGTCCCATAATCTGCCTCCTAAACCTACACAAGAAGCTTTTCCACACCATTTACTCAACAAACGCACGACTGAGGTGCCGATGACTTTTGAGCACGTATTTACAGAGTAAGTCTTCAAAACTCCTCCCAATGCCAAGAAAAGTTTCAGTGTGAGCTACATGCAAACGGAGCTCAAGATCTGAAGCAATTTATAAACGTTTTGTCTTTCCAAAGGTTTGTGAAGGCCTCAAAACACACTTACGCAATGCAGTGTTTGAACTACCTGCAATTATCTGGGAGAGTCATCCAGTGGTGAGCGCAGAGCTGGAGGTCGGGATGGAAGGGTTCCATCACTGCCAGCTCCGTCACCGACACCGTGACCTTGAGCAAGTCGGTTAACCTCACCTCAGTTTGAGGATCTAGGAAGGGACGCATCCTGCACAGCACTGAAGTGGGCGGACAGTCACATCTGAACTGGCAGAACTACTCTGGGACTTCCCGAGCCCTCTGCTGCTGCACAGAGGGATGAGAAGTGTCGTAACTGTCCTCAGGATGCTGGAAATAGGAAGAGTCCCAGAGGGGAACTTATAAGAATGGATGACCACATGCATAAATCATACCGACGGCAAAACTCACTTGGTCCACATTGTTTTTTTTTTCCAACGCTGACAGGGGGACGGTAGAAGCTTTGCTCTAACAGAACTGAGAGGCGTGCAAGAGCAGGGACGTATGGAATCCCAGCCGGGCAGCGGTTCTGCCCCATCCATCAGAGCGCTACGAGGGCCCCACGGGCACACCCGCGCTGTGCCCCTCTCAGGCTGCGCTCAGCCTCGGACTCACACTCGGCGCTACGTGGCCTTTCCCCCCGAGCTCCAACCGCTCAGATCAAATGTCAAGCCGCCACCGATTCCCCGCGGGAAACGCTCCCTTCCTTAAGAGAAACGGGACAGAAGACGCTCTCATCCGACTCTCACCGCGCACCTACTGGAGGCACAGAAACGGGAGCGACGGCGCGCGCTCCCTTTGTTATTCAGCAGCGGAGATCAAAGCGGCGGCAGCGCTCCGTCAGCCCGGCCCGGCACACCGCGCCGCGCCCGCCGAGCCGCCCCTCACCGCCCCGCGCATCGGCTGAGGCCTGGCAGCGCGGCCTCACCGGGAGAAGCGGCGGGCCCCCAGCGGGAGGCCCGGCCTGCCAGGGCCGCCCGGCGCCGGGCCGGGGGAAAGGCACGGAGGACGCGGCGTTCCCCTCCCGCCCCGGAGGCGTCGCCCCCGCCCCGCACTCACCGCTCGGGGCCGCTGGCTGCGGGGCTCGCGCGGCGCCCCCTTTGTCCGCCGCCGCCCCCCCCCCCCCGCCTGCTCCCGTCACCGCGGGGAGCGTCGTCGCTATGGCTGCCGGGATGGCGGCGGGCTCCCTCTTGCCGCCAGCCATCGCGAGACGTCAGCAAGCCCCGCCCCCCGCGCCTCGCTTCCGCCTCCCGCCGCCATGTCAGTGAGGGGCGGGAGCGCGCTGTGTGTGGAGCTGTGGGGGTTTTGTGGGGGGAGGGGTTGCGTGAAGCGCTGTGTAAGCCCTGTAAGCAGGGCGGGAGGTGCACGGCGTGAGGCGGGTGAATAATGATGATTTACATTAAACCTTGCGGTCTGCGTGGCCGACGTTTACCCATTTTACCCATTTTGCCCGTTTTACCCGTTACGCCCATTACCAGAGTCTACCTGCGGGTGAAACGCGTACGCTTCTGTAGTGAAACAAACAACGTTCCCGTCATGAAACAGTGCAGGACGGGAAAGAGTGTATTTCGTCTTATTTCTGGTCATAAAGTCGTTGAAAAAAGTCATTAAAAGTCATTAAAAGCAAGAAGTATTCATTTTTAGAGCTGAGCCAAGATGTGTTTGCGCTCCCCTTTGCTCGGACACTTGTTTTTGCAGGTCTCGTAGTTGCTGGTAGTTCACCCCAAGTTTTATAGCCACAAATTGCTCAATATTACGGTTGGAATATATAGAGAAATCATAACCCTGCCCGTTTTCGGAAGTCCCTGCAGTGAAAACTGGTGATTTATTTTGCGTCTTGACAAGTTTCAGTCAGCTCGTAGTATTTCTAAAGGCTTACAAATAAACTGGAATCGCTGTTTTTTGTTTGTTTTTTTTTTTTTACAGGCTTTGGCCTTCACTGAGAGCTCGTTTTGGATCTCCCTTTCTGAGTTTCCAGCACTCAACTTTGGTGTTGTTTTCTGTCACACCTTTAGTAGTGTTTTCAGCACCTGACTGCTTGCTGAAAATCAGAAATCACACCGGACTCCTCCTTCTGCACTCGCCTATCGCTGGGCCTTGTTTTGAGTTATTTTGGTATTTTAAAAGCCTTGTGTTGACTCCAATTAAATGTGGAAACTGTTGTGTACATCTGAGTAGGAGTCAGTGTTCTGTCCTTGTTTGTTGTGCCTGATGCACCAGAGAGCACACACCCCACGTCAGTGGCAATTTTGCAATAATGGGCCCTCGAGAGAGATTGTATTTCATACAAGACATTACTGAACATATGGATGTGCCACTGCTATTTAGCCAGCGCTGACACACAAAAAAATACTGCGGAGCTGCTTGATAAACTCACTGAAGCAGTTTTTGGTGTGGAGCATGCCCAAACCTGGACTTATTGAGTCCTGCCTCTCTCCTCACTGCCCTGCCAGCAATGCCCCATACTTCAGATGGTTGAAAAGAGAATTGTAAGGAGTGCACAGCTGTGCCCAGGTGCCATGTGCTGTCTGTAGGCGGCTCATCTGAGATGTGGAAGATGGAGACTACTGCCATGTGTGGCAGTAACTAGAATTATCTCACGGATCTATGGGAAGTTCTGTTATTGTTTCTTCCAATTTCCTCTTCTCAGTTTACTTTATTTTGCCTGAACAATTGTGTTTTGGGTCAGAGGCAGAGTGACATTGTGTCAGTGCTGGTAAGGCAGAGGAAAAAGTAAGAAAAAAAAATGTGGATGAGGAGGAAGTCAGAAATATAGATTCAAAGGAGCAGAGACGTGAGATGCAGTAATGAATCTGTGACAAACTTGTCAGGTCACTGTAAGTGTAACTGGAGGAGTAAAACAAAAATTCTGTCCCTGCAGCTTATGTTTGGTCCTCTTTGATTTTCTACCTACCTTGGAAACCACTGTGAGTTACCTAAAAACATTGGCTACTCTTCTGTTACATAAAATATTGCCTGCTTGCAGCCAGAAACCTGAGACTGGAGTTTGCAAATGCGAAATGCTCCTGAATGACTTCCCTGGAAGTGTTTTTTGTTGCTGTGGTGATTATCCATCTGTTTAAATACTTTATATGGGAGATTCTAAACTCATTTGTTGTGGAGATTTTCTTAAGTTGTGAGAAAAACAGCATTAATGCCCGATTACCCCTGTGAATTTTGTTTTCCGTGACAGTTGCCTTCTCCATGGCACGGCATTGCAAATACACTTCGCCTTTCAAATACCTCAGGAAATGAGGTGACGTATGGGCCTTATTTCCATTCTCACCCATGTTGTGTTGTTTTTATCTTGTCTTTCTGTAGACAGTGTTTTGAATTTCCTCGCTGATACGAGCTTATAAAAACAAGCAACTCCATAAAATATACTTGTCTCATTTTAAAAGACTATCAGAAGAAATAAAGCACTGCATTCAGACTACCACCTTAAAGCAGCCTAAATGTTCTGACTTCAATAAAAGCAAGAATTGCTCAACCTATACTGTCCAAACAACTTTTGTACCTTTAAATCACCCATTAAAAGTTTTGGCTTTCTTTTTTTTTTAGCTTGTTTCTGAGGCAGCTTTTCACATTTCCACCCCTCAGTGGCAGTGTGCTGCATTCCCACTCCGCGTCACTTGGGACTTAAACGTTCTAGTGTGTATTTTTTGTGTCAGGGGTTAGGATGTTTGTTTTTATGACTAATAATGTGGACCTTGGGAGCCACATATCTAAGCACCGTTGAGGAAATATCTAAACCTCTGTTAAAGTGTAATCCCTTTCAAGGCATGTCTATACAGGAGAGTAAAGACATCTGAAAGCTCTCAACTGCCCGGGCTCCAAGCTGCCTTGGAAGCAAGCCAGTTCCAGCATAGAAGTCCTTTACCTTAGATCCGTGCCTCTGCTAATGGCCTCTGTGGCGTTCCTCTGGTGAGTACAGCGTGCCAGAAAGCTGTGTTTCCTTCAGAGCGCATACACTGATTTGGGAAAACTATTGCCTAAAGCACAGCTCACTTTAAAATACTGAAGTCAAACAAGGGCAGGTTTCATGCGTGCTCATTCTTGAGAATAAAGCCGGTGTAAGATCTTGACACTCACTGAATTCTCGCTCAGCTGTTACGTTGAATGAGTTTTGCCCAAAGTATGCTTCAGACAGGTATCAAGGTTCGCTTCTTTGTACTTGGTGTCTGAGCTTACGCATATTGATGTTGGAGTTCTTGACATGTGCTTTGTTCTATGAAGCTGCATAAAAGAAGCCTTAATTGGTTCTTAGACACCATGATATTTATAACCATTTAGAAACCTCAGAGAGAGCAAACATTTAGGGTTTTATAGATAGTCATCATCTTTATGAAGTGTCGGATCTATTTCTGCGTTGTCTGTGGGACCCTGCTGAGAATCTCCATTGTCCTGCTCATCAAAAAGCTGCAAACTCAGCGTGGGCTCTGCTTCCTTCAAGGATGTGCACATATATCTCTTAGAAATGAGCAGTTACGATTGTTTCATTAGACCTCTAATAACATCTCTACTTCATTTTCCTTCCAAATATGTTTACTTCAGGGTTGACACTTATAATGTCGTCTCCAAAGAAGGAGGCTCTCCTGACAGATTTACAGTTGTTATAAAATATGATGCTATCTGCATACAAATGGACAGTAGGAGCTTTAAAGAGATTTGCCCTATTATTGCTGCCTAAGGAAGCAATAAAAATTTAACATTTACCATTGGGAAACACCTGCAGAGATTAAATTAAAACTAGATTATATACTTATCAGTTAAATGTTACAAAAGCAAACTCTTTAGAGATTAACATAAAAAGCATTGCTGCGCAAATCTTATTAAAGGCTTCACTCAGTACAATCCATTCTACACCTCCGCTGCTCAAGCGTTGTACATGTGCACCTTATTATGCCTTTGTGCTGCTATACGGTGGGGAGGCAGGGCAGCCTTACTGTGGGCTTTGCTAACCTGCAGGCAAATGCCTGTCCTGATATTTAGATTTGTCTTTAAAAGTGGACCTCAGGTATCATTTGTCCTTCTCTTTCTGATCCTGCCTACCTTCTGAGGGACTCTTCACACTGCGCGCTCTGTTTCTTGAGCGTGGAACTGAGGTGTGTTCTGGGCTCCTGCATGGGGTTTTGCTGGGAGATTTTTTGGAAACCACACAGCTTTCCTACTGAACTCTTTCCTTATTAAGGTCAGCAGGACAAAGGATTTTTACAGGGCTGGGAGCCGAGAACAAGATACCGCTATTGCTGATAGCAGATAGTGCTGTGCCTAGTTTGTGCAACCTTTGCTACACGGTGAACGTGCTACAGAAAATAGAAACCTAGGAAGCATATGGGCTGGAGCTGATCTCTGATCTGGAAAAATCAGAAAGCTTCTGGATGTGGCGTTTGCTGCCAGCAACAATCTGTGAGATTCCTGGTGTAGATAATCCTCAGACAGTGACTTGAGGAGGACACTATCAGCACAGACACTGCCTGTACCTGAATTGCATACACGGGGGTCAGAGCTTATTTCTCCATCTGGTGTTACTGTGACTCCTGTAGCTCCAAGGCTTTAGAAGCAACATGCCTTGAATTCTGAACTGTGTATGGGAAGACACAGCTCAGCAATAGCCACATCTTCAATAGCATACTCTAAGTCTCAGGCCACAAAGAACTTTGATTGTGGAGATCCGACTCTGTTTGATGGATCTGGAGAGCATGACATTGACAGGAGATTCAGATTGTTCATTATGTGATTGGAAAATAAATCATGTCGTTTCCAGGGACAAATGCAAGGGGCCGTGCTTCTGCAAACACTTCCCCTAGAGACAGATCTGACCTAGGGACCTCGTGGCCATTATTTCCAACCGCTCACCGTATCCTCCATTGTGTCGGCACAGACCTTAACATTTAGTTAAGTGAATCGGGGGCATGGAAGGAATCCAACTGAAAACCTATCAATTTAGGTGTATGAAAATACAGAAAATAGAGCGCTGATCTATGGGGGTGGGGGATGCTGAGGTTGAAGAACATTGCCAAGGACTGGGGAGCAGAAATAGCTGAAACTTGCTTTGCAGGGAAAAAAAAAAAGTCTGTCTAAGCGTGGCCTAACATTTTAAGTAATAAGTGTTTGTTGGCCCAGATGATATTCACTGAAAGAGGTTAGGGAGTGTTCGAACAAGTATATCCAGATCAGAGGGGTGGTAACCTATTGCAGAGCAATGCTCACAAGCCCCTGGGCAGGCTGAGGGAGGATTCTTCTGTCAACACAGCTGGGTTTGGGAGGAGATATGTGTCCACAGACACAACTCCCCGCACTGTCACGGTGTGAACCAGTCTTGCCTTAGACCTCACTCCAAAATGTAAGGTAGTGTGTCTTCCAGCACTACTGTAGCATGCAGTTTGCCCTCTCACATACCTGAAAGGATGAACTGTACCTTAGCACTTTTACAACAGACTTTCTTTTGAGCGTAGGTAATGGACGTGTTTGGTAACCAGGGGAAGCCATGGGCACATCCAAATACTGGGTGTGAGTGTGTTCTGTCATTTTATTTGGACCAACTACAGTATTTAACTTGGAACAGCCCACTCGTGTCTTTTGCTTGACTTTCAGGCTCTGAGCTGTGTGTATTAGTGACAGGGGAATTTCAGATTTCATTTTTCAGAAGTGACATACGTTTCTGTATGTACATACCTGTATCCAAGATGTGGAAACTACTTAACTGTAGTCTGAATTTTCCATAGTTGGTGTACTAAGTAATTCACTTCTACTGCCACTAGAGGAGTAACATTCACTTGAGCAAATACCAAAGGAAACATTTGGTTGGAAGCCTTGCCCATATTAATATTTCATTTTTCAAATAATGCTTTTTATCTGTTTTGCCCACCTAGCTCCTGGCTCAGCAATGAGAAATGGAAGAACAGGAAATCCCACGTCGAATGCTGGAGGGAAAGAGTTCTCTTAAGAGTTTTGTGAAGTTTGGTACGTTGCTTGGAGTGTAACTGAAACTTTCAGAAAATGCAGGCATTATGGATTTATTGAAATTTGTTTTAATTTAGGATCTATTTCGTTGCAGTATGGTACATACAATATTTAT
This sequence comes from Oreortyx pictus, assembly GCA_036925125.1. Lineage (NCBI taxonomy): Eukaryota > Metazoa > Chordata > Aves > Galliformes > Odontophoridae > Oreortyx > Oreortyx pictus. Next base: position 16,280,806 of record JAUPFR010000012.1, on the reverse strand, counting down.
CAGCACTATGCTGCGTGGCTCAATACCGAAAAATTATTTTGAAAGGGAAAATATTGAAATGACACCAGATGCTCTCAGAAATTTTGCTTTTCCCCTGAAGTGAGTATCTGATGAAGTTATTGATTTCTCAGAAGATTCAATTACAGTAATGGTGGGCTTATGATGGCAAAGGTGTTTCCAGCATGAACTGATGCATAGATTCTCCTATAACTATATGCTAACAGCACAGTTTAGAGTACAGACAACATAGATACAACACTTGGTGTGTCTTCTGTTTTAGTTTCCTGGTGCTTTTTGTAGTAATTCTGATAAATTCGCCACAGTCTTACAACGCTCACAAGACATTTCTGACTACAAAAAACACTTTACAAGTAAGATACCTTGGACTGTACTAGGATAAAAGTTGATAAAACAAAACCACCGACGTGATAGCAGTGTGAGATATAAATTGGATCCACGATCTGACCTTGCTTTTGCCCTGTGTACAGTCATTAGCAAGAATATGCCATTTAACTACAGCTCCCCCTCGCATAGCTGTACAGCATGCGCAGTCATTGGCAGCAGATTTGAAGGCAGGAGTATTTTGTGTGCAGTTTACTGGAGTGGTTGTATTTAGCATAAAGTTACTAACATCTTGTCTCTCCCAGAATCCAGGAGAATGGGTGGCAATCTGATAAACTTATTCCACAATTTTGATAATTCTTCTAAATGATACAGTTCAGTGTCAACTTGACCTTTATGTTTTTCACAGCTAAGGGAACAGTTACATAAAAAGGATGAATGAGCAACAACAAAAGAGGAAGGCTGGGATCATATAATCTGAAAACTGGAACCGCCTGTGTTTATGATTTCCTATTTAGGTAAGGGAAGCAGCACTGAAAAGTGGTTAAAGCTCATCGTTGTAAGTAACAAAACTGAGATTCTGGTGTAACTTCTGTCATATACTTACTCTATGGTCCTGAATAAGCATTTGTAACCAGGCTGCTGCTGTCACCTTTAAATTAAAAATGCAGTAGGCATAAAAATTCTGAAAAAAAAAATCAAACTTGTAACCAATAGTCAAAATTATGCTTTATTTACTGGTAAAGAAGATGAAGCAAACAGCGGTGAACTGTGATTTTCAGTGACAAAAGTTCATTTGAATTCTACTGATTTAATTTCTCCCCCAGTGAATAAGAATAAAACACCTGAATTGTTGGAAAGCATGTTGAATGTGTTTGTTTGTATGACTACTAACGGTTGGGATTCGTTTTTGTCACTAACCCAAAATATTGGCAAGTACACAAGTAATACGAACGCATCGCTGACCCTCAGTCGTGTTGGTCATTTATGGTCCCCTTTATTGTGTTTGTTGAGATATGGAACGCTGAACTTTCATACAAAGAAATAATGTAGTTATTTGATATGCCCATAGATGTGGTTGGGCAGGAGACTTTCACTTTGTCATGATCCCAGACCAGATCTAAGCTCATCCAGAGAACTTCTTTCTGTCTGTTGATGCTGAGGTTTAACTAGGCCCTCAGAAACTCAGGCCACGTGTCTGACTTTCTTCCTTGCTGGGCAGGATTTTGAGGTGGATGTCAAGGCTCATGCCACTGGAAAAAGGTCTGGACCTCTGAGGGAGCAGCAAATAGACTCCAGACCTCTAAGCCTGGAATTCATACACTTTCTTCATCGAGATTCCTGAAAAATGTCATATTTAATCCCCTGGCTAAAAATTCAGATAGTGTAGGAACCTGTTGGGGAAGCAGCAGGTTAACTCAGTGCCACGCAAACTCACTGAGTTTTCATTCAGCTGCTGTATTTGAGGCCTGAATACTTCTGAGCTTAATCATTCTTCAGATACCTTCTGAACGAACAATGCAGAATAGTGACATATGTAAATTCCTGGGGTTTACTAAAGCAGTTTGCTTATAGTTTCATTGACCTTGGTAGCAATAAGCAATAGTGTTTTCAGATGGAGGACTGAGTTGCTTTGTCATGCTAGTTCCTGGTTCAGGATTTTTTCCACTATTGCATGTTAAAATTTGGTTTGTGGGCTCTGTGGCATGGTGACTGATACTGATGTCCTCTGATGTCTTTGGAAAATGCAGCAGAAGCAATTTCCAGCTCATGATACAGGAAACTCCTATGTATCAATAAACAAAAATTAACATGAAAGCAGGATCTGTGGAAAGACCTGTATGTGAGAATCATGCCTGCGTGCTTCCTTTGTTGGAGGGTAGTCACAAAGTGAGGATTTTTACCAAGCCTCTTTAGATCCCCATAAGTGGATTTTGACAGGAAATGGCCACTGCCAGCTGCCTGTGACTGCGTATGTATGTTCTGTACCCCTGTAAAACTAACAAGCTATGATGACAGAGTAAGTCTCAGTAGGAGGGAAGAGTTAGTAAAACTTTAAAGCTCACAAGTCATTCATTGACCTCAGATTTCATGAATTTTAATGAAGTTAGGGGGAAAAAATGAGAAAGAAGACACGGTGTAGACCTGGTCTGTAAAATTAGACAGCACTCTTTCGACTGTGTACTGAAAAAAGATAAACTGAAGAAGCTCATATACAGCTTTGTATCGTGCTTCAAGAATAGCTTCGAAAAATACAAGATTTTCATTCTGTAGTTCATTGAAGAGTTGCACTGACTACAAGAGTTTACGTGTTGTACTTGCAGCAAGTGCAGCAGCTTTTTGTAGCACTGCTCTAACACTGCCCTGCCCTCTTTTACTGCCCTCCCTGTTTGCCACATCACCAGCTGCCTTAGCCTACGATCCTGTGAACGTGCTGGTACCAGAGCCTGGATGCAAGGAGCAATGGGACAGGCTTCTCAGCCTCTCCAAGCAAGCTGCAGCTTTGCAAGATGGGAAGTAAGAGTTCAGCTTGATAACAGATATCCTTTGCTGCTTTTGTTTTGAAAATAGTAAACGAGTAAAAGAAATATTATGGTTTTATCTGGTATGCAGCAAGGCTTTAAATTTGAGTTTACTTACCTCCTAAGCTCTCCACATATCCCTTGTTTGACCACAGGTTTTCAAACATAGCCATGGGAGGGCTGCGGGGTAATTGGCTAGTGACCAAGGGACTGTATTTAATTAGTGAGGAATGCACCGGCCATTGCAGCATTCTCTGACTACAGGTGCTGATCTGCTCTCTCTTCAGACTCAGGGACTGCCCTTCTTCGTGCAGTACTGCATTTAGCAATTCGTGCCACGCATGGAAAAGAATATGCTCAGTGGTGGATACTACTACCTGAGCATTTCTAATTTCTGTTTATTGCCAGAGATGCAGGTAATATCATTGGATTTTAGGGTCCTGCTGCCTTCTTGGTCTTAATACAGATGAATCCCAAAGTCCCAAGGCCTCAATGGATTCACCTCCTTTTGTGTGCCTGTTTGATTAACCATTTGAGGACAGATGAGTCTGATCTTACTGGATTCATGCGGAGTTTCGTATGATTGATAACTCTGAGAATTAAAGCTCAGAATGTACCAGGCTAGAATACCCAGAGCAAAAATATCCTTAGTCAAAACCTATTAACTGAAACGTCTGCATTTTTCTGAGGTTCCCATTAGAACACTGAGGCTACTTTTTCATCTGTTGCTACTGGTCTGAAGTGATGTGCTTTAGTGCTCTGAGTTATAACATGTTGCTATTAATTTTTGTTACAAGTAGTCTAATGGATAAAAAAAATCCATGTTGGTGCTGATTTTTAAATTGAAAAAGTTAACTTGTGTCTTTCTGGTCATTTTAGATATATAAGGTGACTGTGAGTGCTTGCCACGTGATTCAGGTAAGCTCTAGTTATGCCTATTGAAGGGTAATTCATGGTTTTAGTTGAATAATTAATATATCCTGTGTAATTCTGGCTCTTTTAAACAACAGGAATCTTGTTAGAGAACTGCAGTTCTCTATGTGCTTGTTTGCCTTCTGTTCTGCGTTTTTCAGGACTACTTTTTCCAAGTATCTTTTCCCTGTTTTACTTTAATACTTTTATTTTCCTGCAATTTTAATTTCTCTTCTGCCTGGGAACTGAGAAGAAGGGAAAAGGAGCTGTGTGGTGCTGGTAGGAATCTCCAGATTGTAAGGGCTGAGATACTACACCTTGAAGGGCACAGTCCAATGTTAGTGACTCTTCCCCCGAGAACCAAGTTGCAGAAAGTACCATTTATTTTATATTTTTTGTTTAATGTGCTCCAAATGCTATGGAAACCTTGAGTCATCAGTGGCTCATCACAAACTTCTGCTGTGCTGGGCCATCACTAGGCTTTTGTGATCTTCCTTCTTGAATCTTCAGTCTTGTTTCCTTTCCTATGGATATAGAAAGTCTGAGCCTAGCACGGATCACCCACCATGTCCACTTCTCTCCCCCACTCTGCTGCTTTCTTCTCTATTTATTTTGGCCCTGTTAAAGCAGTGAAAAGACGCAGCAGGGGGTGTATGTGTTGGGAGGAAAGGGGATGTTGGAGAAGGGATATTGAAAGGAGCGACAAGAAAGAGTGGGAAAGCTTGGGGGTAAGGGACAAGCTGCCCATCATTGGCATGGGGATACTGCAGAATGTAAATTGTGCAAATCTGGAGAAGTGCTGTGCTGATGAATGAGCATAATGTGACACGGAAAACAGCTGGCACAAACTCCTACTTCGGTTGGGTTTTCCTTGCAAACACGATGGATTTAGTTGAATAGGGAATGACTAAAGCTTGAAAATGTTTCTGACTGTTCAGACATTGTTTGAAAGAGAACTGGCATTATTAATAGCTTTTTAAAAAAGGGTGGAAAAAGTTGTAATTGCAGAGTCTTGTTTCTTAGAATTGTTGCTTATAAAATCTTTGATTAAAGCTACTTTTCTTTTTTAACGAAACTGAGTGACGTCAAGGTGGAGTTTGTTTCTTCTTTTGTTTTATTTTTCCTTGTCTTTTTGCTCACTGAGGGAAATCACCACTTGCAGTTAATTGTGGAGAGTAGTTGCTTGGTGTTTTGTAGAGAGCATCAAATTATTATTGAGGACTTGGGACTTTTTTTTGACCCAGAATGGAGGACAGCTGCAATTTCTGCCCTTTCAAGTCTGAACATGAAAGAGAGGCCACAATTAAATGCAAAAACATAAATTACATTTTTCCTTGTTTTAATGTGAGATTTGCACTAAACTAGAAAGAGTGAATGCAACGTTCACTCTCTGCACAATTACTAGAGCGGTTGCTGCAGGGAAAATGGTGGGAGGGTTGGTTGCATTGTGAAGCTCTGCCAGAAGTGTGTCCTACCTTAAGAGAAAGCCAGAAGGTTTGGAAGAGCCAAGCAGGAGAATGCAGAGAACTGTTCACTACTCATTGCAAACATGCAACACTTGGCCTCGTAGCTCTGCACTGAGCAACAGGAACTGCCACACTGTTTCCAGGAACAGCCAGTGGCAGATGGTAAGAGAAAAAGTGCACATGCAAAAACATCTTACATTGATATGTCCTCCTGGCATTGTGAGATCAGCATGGTAAACGTTTGAAAACCCCGAGGTTTCATCTTCCCTACTGTGTTTATTTGCTGTTGATCACACTGCCCATGAATTTGTTTAATGCCTTTTAAAATCCATTTTCAGTCTCCACAATCTCTTGAAGCGATGATTGCCACTGTGTGATGATGGACTGTGTGAAGGAGTACTTCCTTTTGGGTGTGTTTGTTTTAAACCTGCTGCATAATGATTTTGTTGGATGCCTCCTCAGCTTTTATACTGGAAGAAAAAGTGAACAGGAAAGAAGAAACAGTGAAACGTTATACAGGACTACCATAGTTAAAAGATTATTTGGTGCCTCTTTGTGCCAAAATAATTAGCCTTCAGCTCCTAGAAATTGCCCAAAGTTTATGAAAGGAAAATTCTGTTCTTGTAAACCTCTCCAGTTCGAGGTTGCATTCATATCCTAAAGTAGATAAGAGCACACAGCAAGTAAACAGGAGAAATGTCTGGATTTGAAGTTCAACTTTGCTGCCAACAAACCTTCAAGCTTAATACACAGAATCTGAGTGAGTGCAAGGAAGTGACAAAACTGGGACCTGAGAGATCAGGAAGTTCAGTAATTCAGGCTGTACTGAGCAACGTCAGCACAGCTAAACAGGAACGGAGAGAGGGCAGAGTGTGTGGGTTGTTGGTTTGTTGGTGCTGGTTGGGTTTGCTTTTTTTTGGTGTCTTTTTTTCCCCCTTCATTTAGTCCAGAGTAACTGCATCTTCTGGCATGGGTAAATCTTAAGAGACAGAGAAGTAGATAAGAATTAAATAAAAAGTTGCTGTCTTCTCTATAATCCCATTCGGCATAAAAACCCAATTTGAGAGAGGCAAATTCAGGAGTCTTCAGACCCATGGGTAAGCACCTGCTGGGAGCACCTTGCTGTCCTTCCATTCTGGCAGACTTGCACAGTTTTCCACCTTGTGCCTTTTTTTTTTTCGCCCCGCTGCATCAGATCCAAGCTCTCCAAGGCTTTGCAGACCTCTTTCTTGCTTGCTGCCATGTCTCAGTTGGTTTTGTTTCCCACGTGGCCTGTCCTGCTGGCAGTTCTGCTGCGCTGCTCTGACTGTCTCCTTTTTACCACGTGACCCTCCGCATGGAGCTGGTCTAACAAGACGAAGGTTTTATCTCCAGTTATGCTTTTACTGGAAACTTGTTTGTTCCAAACACCTACCAGGTACTTGAGGAGATGAGCCTTTCGTTCCTCTTCCGTGGTTATCCAATCTAAAAAACATTACTGCAGGACTGCAGAGCTTTTCTTTTATTCTCCAGTGTGCTTGCTTTTTGCCGAGTTTCCTTCTGACACCAGCAGTGTTTCTTGGGCCTTCCTCTCCTGTCCCGCCTTGTTTTGTTACCACCCACTCATTAGATCATGTCTGAAATTAGCTTGAGAGAACTACAGGGCAGGGTTGATTTCTTGTCTTTTTACCGAGGGCTTGGCATGGTTTTGAGCGCCTTTCAGACTGGGGGCAGGGTGAGGAGTGACAACAAAAAATACGCCACTGTGCAGCTTGGGGAAACCAAGGCAGGAGGGCCAGGTACCTGCAGGAGATGCTGGCTGAAGGTCTGCAGCAGGAACAGTAAGAGCTTACGTGGCACTAAAACTTGTGCTTTGTGCAGATAATCCTGTCTGCTTCCTTAGTCATCTTCAGTGAAAAAAAAGTCATTAGGATAAAACTGAACTCTCCTGGGGATAAAAGAACATTTTGTAAAAGTCTCGTATTTTACCATTAGCGTTTTCATTACACGTTTTTTTCTGTAGTAGCTTTGTGGGTTTTTTTGGTATTGCAGGTTTGTTTTCTTGGCAACAAAATAATGATAAACGTATCGATGCCATTCAAGAATTTTCACAAGGTGATCAGGATGATCTATTAAAGTGATGTTGTTTTCTGAGATGCTACCTCGTGCAGCAGCTCCGTGCTGGCTGGGGGTAGTGGGTGTGCCCCCATGGACTGAAACGATGCTGAGGGCTGAGGAGTGACTCACACACCAAAACCAGAGCTGTGGGTACGTACAGGACTTGGGGCTCCCTGAGTCTTGAAGCAGGGCCTGGTGTGCTTTGGATCAGGTGCAAGCAGGATGTGGAATGCACCATCAGCTTAACTAAACTTTCTCTGTTGGAGATACTTTTGACAGCTGTATTTTTGACTTCTGTTGCAGGCAAGACATGTATGTATGATATAGTAGAAAGTCATGACTATGTCCAGAAATGGAACAGGCATGGATGCCTGGACGCCTACCTGTGCGACCTGGTGTAGGGAACTGCTTTGGCAGGGAGGTTGGACTCGATGATCTCTAGAGGTCCCTTCCAACCCCTATGGTTCTATGATTCTATGACTTTGCCCTTATGGTGAAATCTGTCGCTTCAGAGTAGGTCCGTGGTCTATGTGAGTATTCTTTGTCTCGTATTTTGCCTCGTAGAATGTGATAAAAAACAAATCTCACTACTTTGCACATTCATTTAGTTCATACTGCTGCTTTCCACATGGGTACTACTACAGATTTTAAAAATATATAAATATATTTTTATATAATGCCTTTCATCCAAAGATCCCAAGCTGATTTGGCCCAGTTCCCAGGTACAGCTTAGCAACACTTAGCATTAGACCAGGAAAAGGAAGTAACAGGGAATTTCACGCAGTTCTTGGCTGGCTGTCAATTCAAATGCACCTACAGGTCAGAGCATCCCCAGGGCTCCTCCAGCCTCTGAGCCCCTGCTTGCTGTGGCTGTGGCTGTGACTGCCTGGTATGCACGGCTCCTGCCTCAGGCGGGCAGAAATCCTTCTCCCATTCTTTACTCTGTTGTCTCTCAGCATGCACAAGGGATGATAATCTTTGTTGAGAAAACTCAGTGAGATTTACAGGGTCTTAGTCAGATGCTATTTGCAGTTTGATCACAAAGATGCACTGAGAGGAAGCACATATTTTTGGATTTGCATCTCTCTGCAGATGCATAGATACATGCAGTATTCTAATTTCTTTTTCTCATCTTCACATTGACAGTAACCAAGTTCTCCAGCATGTTGCACTCACTGTTTCAGTTTCATTTCCAGTAGTCAGAATGGTTTTTGCCATTTTTTGTTATAGATTCAAACTTTTTTGAATGCTGTTTCTTCTCTGGAGGGATTCTTGGACTTTGAAACCAGCTCTCATATGGAGATCCTTGCCTGTCTGGAAATATGCTACATGTTTTGCTGTTCAGAGTGTCTCCTCGGAGACATTTTGTCAGAATTTTGCTTATCTACTGCTATTGCAAAATGATCCACCATCTTATGCAATCGATCACTTCCTCACAGCCTTCTCATTGGTCTTTAAAGCAAAACAGAAATTAAGCTGTACCTGCTGTTACGCAGGTTGTGGTGATCTGTCTTTTACCTTTGGACCACGGGCAGTATCAATGCTCACATGAAAACTTCGCAGAGGCATTGGGAGCCCTCTGAACCACGATGCACTTCGGTGGCAGCGCTGGCAGCCCTGCGAGGGCCTGAGGGTTGTGCTTTCTTTCCTGAAAGAGCCAAGGACAGGACAGTTCCCTCTCTTTTGTGGAGCCGTGTTGGTGCACTGTCGCTGCCCTGCTGGCAGCAGCTGTCTAGGAATGGCTGTGTGACAAGGAGTGTAGCTGGAGATTCACATCTCTCCTTAGTATGGTCCCAACTGAACTGAGATGCATGGTTGCTCACCTTCCTGGCCTCTGTAATGTACAGGAAAGGCTAAAATTGTGGGTTTGGGGTGAGAGAGAGAGGAAAAAAACAATGCTGGCTGGGCTCTTCCCCTTCACTAATAGGCATCTTTTACTGAAGTGCATGGAAGAGATGACATGACTTAATGAAACTCTCAGATGTTCCTTGAATTATTTTCCTGAGCACAGAGCTTTCTCTCTTTGTGGTTAAATATGACAGTTATAGTGTAGTATTTATGCACGGTCAATAAATCAGCAGAAAAGGGCTGCAGACAGGGCATGTATCTGCTGTCTGTTCCTCGTACTTCAGCTGAAAATGAAATTTTTGACCTCGCTGAAGCCTGTGGAAAGAAACTCAAGTGCCAAGGGAAGTTCACACAAAGCCTGGAGACCCACAGTAATGCACCTCAGCTTCATTTGCTGTCCTCTACTGTGCAAACCCACACTCTTCAAATGTGGTAGAAGGCTGACTGACTTTCAAACTCATCTTTGTCCTTAGTGGAAAGATAACAGAAAGGAGATGGAGCAAGTGAATGGGGCAGAAGTCTTTAAGGGCTGTTACAGTTTGTGGAAGCATGTCTGTGCTTACAAAATCAGAAAGGAAAAAAAATAAAAGTGCTGCTGAGCAATATCCTGGAACATACTCGTCTACTTTTTGTTGTTCTTTGGTTTGTTTTTCTTTCCAGAAGGGGCTGTGTGACATTGGCGGCAGCAGCCTGTCCTCTTCCATTGTCTGGCTTAAGAGTGGCAAACTGCTGAGGGGTGAGAGTATGTAGCCCTGATATAGCACAAAATATCAAAGGTTTCGAATTTGCTCAGCTTCTGCCATCTCAGATATAATTCTCCATATTCTCACTTTGCTGTGTAGTTACGGAGCTTTGGAAGGAAGAAGTTATTGTTTAGCACAAGTTTTTACTCATTTTGTTAGAGATTAACTGCACACAAATTCTAATTAAATCAGACATTTCACATTTCTGAAAGGGTCGACACAGATTTAGGGCTGGCTAAGTGTTGAACACTCCTAAAACCTCACTGTGATACTGAAACTCTTGTCTCATGTGCTACTGTGTGAATCAGCCCTGTGGCAGCTCCTTTTCTGGATAACAGGGATTACACTTCCCAACTCGCTACGCAGATTAATTATTGTTTTTACAGTTATTGAACAGTTACCATTTTTGCTCTGGCTTGAAGCTTTTCAAATCAAGTCATCAGTGCAGCTGTATTACAAGACCAAGACAGGGAGTGCGGAGTGGAAGGAGGTTTGAAGGATTTCGCTGTTGAACCAAATTTTAAATGGATATTTTCTGACTAAGGTATCAAGCGTGTCTCAAATTCACATGGCTAATTGGTGCCAAGGTTGATGCTCTTCAGTGTCAGAAGGAACAGGTATGCTACTTATTCAGATAAGAAAGTAGCTAGGTGAGAAAAAAAGTAACAGATGAAGCAATACAAAAGCACTGAGAAATAAGGAAGAAGAGCTGAAATTCTGTTAGAGGCCACACCTTGGATATTAAGCGTATTGATAGCTTACTGATACAACAGGAAAATATACAATCGATCCATTTGATCATTCTTACAAAATATTGTTTCTTTTTACTGTGTGACAGAATACCTGCACAGGAGAGATTTCGAAATAGTTAAGTTAATCTGCAGGAGCTGTTCTGATGAATTTCTCCTTAGAGACAATTTCTTTGACTATCAGAGCTGAAGAAATTAAAATGAGTGTAATTCCAATTGAAAATTAAGAATACTTTGAACTTTATAGGTGTAGTAAATGTCTGTCAGCATAGCTACCAGGTAGTCAGGACTGAAAAACAAACTGTGGTGGTAGGATAGAACTACTCACTCTAACTCCATTCATGCACATTAGTAACTGTGCTGTCCATTATTTTCAACAATAATAATATTAGTAGCCATAAAAAAAAAAAACACCAACATCATTAGAGGAAGTAAATGTCTTGTATTGTGCCCAGAAAATTGCTGGACTTTAGCTTTTGTGCTGTCCAGCAGGAGCAAGCTCCAAAAGCCAGAATCCTCAAGAGAGGGAGAGTATGTGAACCTTGCCTGCTGCTGCCCTTAGAAAGGTCATCCTCTGAAACTGGAAACAGAGTGTTTTGTTTTGACCTTTAAATATTATGTTTGAATGAGAGAGGACTGGCTTTCAAGTTTCAGGCAGTCTGGATTAAAAAAAAAATAATAAACACAAAAAAACCCCACGAAAATGTGAGGGTATGAACTTGTAATTGTTTAGCATTTCGTGCAGCCTGGCTCGAGGACACTGTAGGACGTGAGGCCCCTGGATTGCCAGTTCGAATCGGCTGAGATCAGCTGGAATCAAAAGTTAGTCTCTGACTTCATCTGGTTGATGTGAGAGAAATGCATAGGTGGCCTCATCAAGTTCTCAGTGCGGGAACCTAGCGGCGTAAGCTGGCATCTCCTCCCAGCAGTTTACTTTCCATTCAGGCCTTTGCAGATCTATTCCTATCCAGGAGCTGTCTTTCCAGGCTGACACGCAGCAGCACAAAAAGTGTGCTATCAGCATTTTCGCCTTATCTGTAGAGATTCAAATCCTGTTCCTGCAGTCTGGCTCCATTGATATGCACTAATACTTACATAAAATTATTTATCTGTTTATCCCTCCTGGCATTTCTGCTATGATTGCTAACATCCACAAACTTTAAACACAGCTGCAGCCACAGATACGTGACCTACAGAGAGGGCCTAGATAATGGAATGGAGAGTGTCCAGCCTCGGCAGTACTTGTTTTCGAAATAAGCTGCTTCTCAACTATTAATTAATCCACTTACAGCACGCTGCAATTAAACACTTTGATAATGTGATGTGGAAAGTATTTGCAGGAGCTTTTAAAACAACCCCCTCTTTCTAAAAACACCATGGGGAGCGTCCTGTGTTCCGACTGCTTCTGTGACCAACGGGAACGAGCACGTCCCTGAATTACCCGCGTTCACATCGGATTATTTTGATCAAGGTAATGGTATCTTGGCCAACCTCTCGTGTTGTAATGCTCTGTAATGGGGATTTTAGCGTTCACCTGCGGCGCTGTGAAACGACGGTTGCCCAAGGAACTCTGAGAGACACAGTGAGCGAAGAGCAAAACAAACGAGGGAGGCGCAGAAGGAACCCTAGCGCTGGAAAACATCATCAGCTATTTCATTCCTGTTCACTAAGAGAACAGCACGCGGAAGGGCGGAGGGTTTAGCGCCGTAACGGCCGCGAGCACGGCGGTCACGGCACGGGCCACGACCGGCCCGCTCCGCTCGGCGCCGCCGAGGTCACACCGCGCCGAGGCGCCACGCGCCGCCCCCACAGCCGCCGGGCCGGGCGGGGCGGCCCCTGGGGCGAGGGGCGGGGAACCCCGCAGAGGGGCGGGGCGGGCTGACAGGTGTGTGCGCGCGCGCGCGCGCAGGGTTCGGCCGGCGCCTCCCCTCCTCGCCCCGCCCTCCCCCTTTCCTCATGAATATGCAAATGAAGGTATAATTCGCAGCCAATGGCGTGCGCGCTGGTCACATGGTGCTGGTGGAAGCTCAGGGAAGAGAAGTTGAGTCTCGGCGAACACAGCAGCTCAGTACCGCGCCGCAGCCGGAGCGAGCGGAGCCGGGGCGGGCGGACAGGCGGCGGCGGCGGCGGCGGCGGCCGGGGGCGGTGAGCCGCTGCCCCCTCCCTCCTCCCCGCAGGGTGCCCGGCGGGCCGGCGCTCTGCCTGGACCATGCCGATCCTCCTCTTCCTCATAGACACGTCCGCCTCCATGAACCAGCGGGCGTATCTGGGTACCAGCTACCTGGACGTCGCCAAGGGCGCCGTGGAGATCTTCATGAAGGTGAGCGCGGGGCCGGGAGCGGGGGGTGGGGGCCCGCCGCCCTCGTCCGCCCCTTCCGCCCGCTCACGCCGCTTCTCTCCGCTCTCTCCGCAGCTGCGGGCCCGGGACCCGGCCAGCCGCGGCGACAGGTACATGCTGGTTACCTTCGACGAGCCGCCCTACTGCATCAAGGTAACCGAGCCCCCTCCCCGCCGCCCCGCGGAGCTGCCCGCCGCGCCGACCCGGCGGCAGCGGCTGGTGAAGATGGCGGACATTTTGCTTTTGTATGGAGGAGAGAGGCTGAGGGCGCTGCTGAGATGGAGGAGGGGGGGGGGGGGGGGGGGAGGGATGGGGGAGGAGACGTACGGCGGCGTGATTCACCGCCGCGCTCCGCCTCCCGGGCCGTTGTCCGCCCGCCCCCGTGAGGCGGTGGCTCCCGCGGGGCCGCGCGGCTCCGAGCGCGGATGGCGGCCCGCCGGCCTGAGGACAGCGCGGGGCCGCCGGGGCCGCCTCCTCCCGCCCGCTCTCGGCCGTGGGGACGCAGCGGGAGCGGCCTCGTGCCCGCCCGAGCTGCGGCCTGCTGCACGGCGCCGGGCCCGCGCCACGAGGTCACGGCCCGAGGGACATGGGCGGTGACGCCGCTCGACGGCGCGGCCTCGCCTGTCACACATAAAAGCACTAAACACGCGTCTGCAGTGCTGGAAGCTGCTGTGGGAGGCTCCTGCCTGCTGCCCCAGCCGGAGCTGACCGAGGAAAAGTTGTGGGGAAAAAAACAACACAGTGTTTGCTGATGTTTCTGCCCCCTGTCACAGAGTCACAGAATCGTAGGGGTTGGAAGGGACCTCTAGAGATCACCCACTCCAACCCCCTGCCAAAGCAGCTCCCTAGCCCAGGCCGCGCAGGTAGGCGGCCGTGAGGGTTGTGAACATCCCCAGGGAGATCCCACCACCTCCGTGGGTCCCTCTTCTGATACTGAGGGAACGTAACTCTCAGGAGGTGGCAGTCGCAGTTCTTCTTAGCACTGTATTTACACAGCTGAAGACGAGGGGACGGAAGGCCTCTTTCTGTGATTTTGTTTATTATGTTGTCACGCTATTTTTACCACGTTACATTACTTTCACCTCTTGCCCCTTTCTTAGAATCTGAGGCACAGAACTAATGATATTTCTGTGACTAGGGAGCGTTCGTTTTCTGCTGTAGAAACTTGAAATTTGCCAAAACACCTCAGCCCCCCCTCTCCCCCCATGGAAAGTGGCTTTATATTTTTTTAATCAGTTTAAAAGCTGTAACACACACATCCTTCTTCCTGATCCCAGTCTGTGGCTGGGTACAAACACCGAGTGTCCAACAGATCCCTGGGAGCTGGATTTCCTGTGGTGAGGGTTCTCTCCTGGTGTTGTGTCAAGTGTTTTATGGGAAGGCCTTAAGACGGAGGGAGGAGCCTTTCCACAGATGGTTCTTTATTAAAAGTGGCCCTTCTGGTTGGAGGGCTGTGCGATAGTGTGGCAGATTATTATCACACGCTACGCTCAGATCTGATGAAGAAACTCCTTATGCTTAAAACAATGCACTAATGAAAATCTCTGTGCCCAGTTCTGGTAATAATGACTGAAACAAATAGGACTATGTGGTACCCATTGTAGAATTAAATAATATTTGAAATACGGTGAATAGCTGAGAAAAAAAAAACACCTTCTGGTACTTCTAACATATAAATGCTGACTTTTTCGGTTTTTGTTCTTTCTTTTAGTATGCTGATTTTCAAATTGGACCCTAAACTTAAAACATTCTCAAAACAGTCTGCCAATCCAGTGCATAAACGCTGGTCATAGTTAATGGATCACTATTTTGGTTGCATAAGTACCTCACAGCCCCCCAGAAATTGCTGTGGTTCAGCTGCCATCCTGTCTCCTTCAACACGGAGCATTACAGCAGCCCCAGCGTACTTCAGCCAGCTGAAGGCACGTTCTCACATCCTCACTAGTAGTTGTGGTGCCCCTTTGGTTTTAACAGCTAAAGTTATCTGAGGAAAACTTCAGTCTAGTCCAGATTCTGTGTGTCTTCAAAAAAACATTGCTTCCAAAAGAAATAAAATTCAGCTTCCTTCTGCAAGCTGCTGTAGCTGACGTTTCGTTAGCTCCTTTGATTTAACAGAGGAGAAAACAAACTTGGCAAGTGAACATACTTTGCAAGCCTGCTCTCCAAGTACGTGCAGTAGCGGCTTGTTTTGTTCAGTGACCGCTTCATCCTCTTTTTCTTTATGTATTTTGCTTAGTGTCTCGCAGATAGCGCTTAAGTTTAGCCGTAAAACAAGCATGGCGAATAATCTCGTGGGTTAATCGATGTGAACTGGTTTTGTGTCGTTCAGAACTCGATTACCTGCAGCCTTTAAAACAGCAGTGCTGGTTCGTTTGTGGTGGGAAAGAACACCTCGAGAAAACATCACTCATGCAGTGGCATTTTGCCTAAGTGAAAGGCTTCTGCTGCCATTTGTGCAGTGAGGGGATGTGATGGAACTGTCCTCAGCACGGGAGGTCTGAAAACGCTTTGAGATGTGACAGTGGGAGTCTGTGCCACTTCTCTGAGGTGAGGTTGCTCAGAGTGTGTGGTGTGGCCCTGTGAACCTCGGTATCTGAAGAGACAGGTGTCCCAGGAAGGTAGAAATGGTAAGATGGAGTGGGTAGGAATCTCTTAAGCTCATTGCATAGTCCCTGGAGGTGCTCACGGCCAGGCTGCGTGGGGCCCTGGGCATCTGGACACGGTGGGGATCAGCCAGCTCACAGCTGGGTCACCTCTAAGGTACATTCCATACCCTCCCATTCCAGGGTTCCGTGATTCTGTGACTGTGTGTGGGTGGTGGTTTGTGCTGCAATCGTCTGCAGATGCTACTGCACTTCCAACATTCTCTGCAATTAAAGACAATTTTTGAGTGTTATAAACACGTGCTGTGCTTGTGTAATGCATAAACCTGCTCTTGTCCAGAGATGGGAACCTACACAAGTCAGCAGAAAGATGCCTGTCTGTAGCTTCTGTTGGTCACTGAGTCACTCATGTCATAGGAGGGAAAGATGGTATATTATTTGCAGTAAGAACATGCAGCTTTATAGTCATACTGTGAGTTGCTTTCTAGATGGGAATTGTAGAGAGGATGCTGTCGGGTGTGTCTCCCTGCACTGACCTGCACTGTCACCTGCACTAAGGCCGTCCTCGTTTTGGGTATTGAGCACTCTTGGGGAGCAAATGATGTCTACAGTCTGACTCCTTTATATCCAGTAGTGCGTGGCAGGTGTCCATTACAGTTAAAAACACTTGTGTTTAATTGTAGGTATTGGAGGAATGTACGCTCACATATGTTCCTAGTTTTATTGGGTGAGAAGAGTGGATTTAAAAGCAGTGTTGCTGTCCGGGACAACATCCTTGGCCCTCTGACTGGGATAAATGTATTATCTAATTCTTAGAATGTAATGCATCCTGGTTTTGAAGACTGTATTAGTGGGTTGTTGGAAGTAGGAGCTTGCTCCTTCCCATCTGTGCTTCAACCTGGCACTGCTGTACACCCAGGATGTGCCAACCCCACTTCTTGAGCAAAAAGTGGTTGATAATGGAATACCAGGTTGGAGGGGGGGGGGAGGGAGGGAGGAAAAGCAGGCCAAGCATATCACTTACAGTTCTGCCTTCCTAAAGTCCCACTGTCTGCAGTTCAGAGGCCGTGCTGAGGGTTGATGTGTCAGTAATGAACTTCTGTAGACTTTCTCTAATTTGTGTTTGCTGAGTTGTTTTTTGTTACGGCTTCATTTCTGCAAATGTCTATTTTCTCTGTGCCTGAACATATGTAGCGATTTAAATGGACAAGATCTTAGGACAGTTTCTTTTGCTTTTCCCAAATAATGGTGCTAGAAGTGTGGGAAGAGATGGGAAAAGTCCTCTCATCTGCCCTCCTTCCCCCAAACTTTTGCTGTTTTCCAGCCATGCAGAAAAGAGAGGAGGAGTTTACAGCAATAGCTCCCAAAATTTCTCTGTAAACGGGACACGTACTCAAATCTCTTCCCAAAAGAGTTTTGAAAGGGAAAGCAAGATTCAGCTCTTTGTTTTTCCAGTCTTGATTTTGTTAAACCTCCCGTCCTGCTGTTCGTGGTCTGCTCGTGGGTTTGTGTTGCTGCTCCATTCCCAGAAAAAAACAATGGTGGTCTTATGCAGACATTAACTGGAGTGGCCTGTTCCCCAGTGACTGCTGTCTTGGGCTGCTGGTAATGATACGGCCTTCCCTCAGCGCTTGAGGAATATTATTTATGACAGTCATAGAATTACTGCTTTTGTGTTAGGTTCTTGTGTGACTTTGTAATACGACCTTCCAAGTGATTGGGTGACGAGTCAGGGGACTGGGAGAACTTCAGTTATGTTTACTCTGCTGCATCTGAAGTTGTGTGTGTTTGCACTGTTTGTGAATTCAGGAGTCAGTTGTGACCGTGCTATAAATAGGCTCCCAGAATCTGGGCCCAGCTCTGCGTTCTGTGCTCGTCTGAGAACCAACACAGAGCTCTTAAGAGTGTGTGACTGCTCTTTGAAACCTTCTCTTAGAGAAATATCTCTACTTAATAGTTTCAGGTCAGGCTGTCATCGATCAGTGGTCCCCTGTGGCTTTGAAGAAGTGATCAGTTTTCTGTACCGACTTCTTGCAAATGCGAGCGCTCAGTGGTCTGACTTGTTCACATTTCCTTTTCCAGACAGCTGGAGGCTTACCAGCAGGCAGAGCACCTCGGTGCAAAGCAGATGAGCAGCTGGAGGAGCACGAGGGAAGCGGGTGTCAGATAGGTACAAGAGGGAAGGAAGGCTGAGGTAGATGGGAGAGGCCTGTCTTTCTCTCTGCGTTTGCTGGGCGCTTAGTGAGCTACCAGCTGAGAGTTTGGGGAGGAGAAAAAAACGCTGCAGAATCTGGAATTGAATTGAATGACATGTAGGTAGGCTGCATAGGATGTTATTGATGGCTGCTTCAGGATCCTGTGTTCTGTGCTTATTTACTGGAGAGAGAGAAACGTGTAGCAGTTCCTCCCTGTGTGTTTGGTGGCAAGGTTTAATGTGTCTCAGTGCTAACATCTTTCACTGCCGGTGACATGCTGAGCAGAGCCAGCCTTGCCATGGCAGCTTCTGCTGTGCTTGATTTTGTCATGGAATTTGCCTATTTTTACAGGACTGGCTTTCAGAATGAATGACTGGCAGCTCCAAACCAGCAATTGGCACTTACTCTGTTAAGCACAATGAATTGAAGAAGAGAAGCAAACAAAAGTCAGCTATTTAAGGAGCACTCAGGCAAATACCAGTTGTTTTGTCCTGAAAATAATTAGACAAAATCTACTTAATAGTGTTTGAGAATCCCCCACCAACCAGTTCCTACCTCACTCTTGAGCCTAACTGCCTTATCACTTACATCTTTCAATGTAGGAAGTGTGCACTGAGCAAGCACAGGGGCCCTTTTTTTTGCTTTTGATGAACCCTCTGTCCGAACTGAACAAGTAAAGCTGAAGGTGCTAAAGGTGAGATTTGCTTTTTAAGGACTGCTGTGTCTGTCTGCCTACAAAAATTACTACACTGGAAACAACTGGGGAGTTGGCATCCCTGAAGCAAGCAGGTGGTGCAGTGTGGTAGCCCCCTTAGCTCACAGAGGTACTGAGTGGCAGAGAGCAACCTTTAAAAAGCACTTTTCCTTTCTTGAGAAACATCAAATTGAGTAGAGTAAAGCTCAGATGTGCTATTAAACGTGCATAAACATGCTGGTTTTCCTTCTCCCTATATGGAGTGACTGCTTCTTGCTATCTGCCTTCTATTTGTGACTTGCAGTCAGTGTGCTCGTACAGGAGCCGGTGTGACGAGGAGTGGGACTGAACGAAGGAGTTTTCTGCATAGCAGTGTACCTTTTCCTTTCTTAAAAGCAGTAATATTCAGAGTGATTCTTCAAAAAGAGGGAAATAGTTTGCTACATCCTGAAATGAAGACCTCTTGTTAAAAAGGTTAATGCAAGATGATGGAGTTTTTGAAGAAAGAGCATTTAAATGGAAGGGCCGTTCAGAAACAAACCTTGTCTCGATGGATAGACAAAGCTCTGCTGGACTGTCACTTCTGTCCTTAGTTTTGGAAGTTAGATACGTATGTAAACCCACTACCTATCCTTGCAGGAAAGGAGAATCTGTGTGCTGTGTTGATTCTTAGCAGAAATGTTTTGAGCCATTCTGTTTTAAACAGGACTTTGCGAAGTAGAACCTTGTTGTCTGAAGTGGGATGCTGCTTCGTGCTGTTGGTGAAACGCCAAAGGATTGGAATGGAAACCAACATCTGTTGTTCATAGCCAGTGTAGTAATTCGTTTTTTTTTTTTTTTTATCTTTTTATTTGGTTCTTTTTTTGATCTTGGACACGTTCAAAGATGTAAGCCCTTAAGACTGCAGGATAAACTAGACAAAAGTAGATATGTTTGCAGTAAGAGGCTTAACTCATCCTCGGTGCAAAGGTCGCTTTTATTTTAAAAATAGAAGCTTAAAATGTGTAATCAAACAGTTAAGTTGGATCTCCCTAGTTGTATTCTTGCAGTGAGATCTTCTACAAGAAGGGAGGTCCTTTGTGAAACTGGTTCCTGCCTGGTATAGTCTTTATCAGCTGCCTCCTCCCCATTGGTGCTGCTTTCTGGTTCTGCATGTGTGCCTTTTCATGGCTTGGTCATGTTTCTGTAAGGAGGTCTGGGCCTCACAGCCTGGCTTGGTGGTGGAGCTAAGAATAGGCACAACATACTTGTGTGATATCTTGAAAATGAGTATTTATTTTTAACCTTCATGAAAAGCTAATAGTGCTAAATGCTGATTCTCACACAGTGTGGCAGTGGAAAAAAGTAATTAAGGCTGCTGACACTGGGGCAGTGTTTGTCCTTGCTTGGTTCTTTGGAAAAGCTTGCCAGGAGGAACAGTGACTTGCTGCAGTCGTACAGGAGTGATGATCTGAGCTTGTTTGGGGTAAGACAGGTCTTAATGTGTCTGCTGTGGTATTTTCATACTCCAGATAGCTGCAGTCAAACGGGGAGAAAAAGTTATTTCTGTGCTGTGTGACTTGGAAGGCAGCTTGTGGCCTTCTGGAAGATGGGTGCTGTTGGAGGGGATGGCGGTGCCCTGAGGGCCCTCTGAGAAGATTCTGGATGTCTGCAGCCTTCGATGGTTCTCCTCTTCCTGTATTTTTGCATGCTTGTAGCCCTGGCTTTATTTAATGGCATAGGCTGCAAAACAAACAAGACAAAGGAAAACAAAACAAAACAACCAAACAAGGGCGGAGTCAGTTGCTTTTGTGAGTTGTAGATGCAGATTGTTACTTAAGAAATTCACTCCTGATTTGGCCTTGGAAGCTTTCCTTCATGAACCACATGTTGCAATGTACTGCTTAATATGTGGCTCTTAACAGCAGCAAAACGTAGTGTGGAGTAATTGAAAGGAATCTTTGCATTTTTCTTGTTAATTGAAGAGTAATTTCAAAAAATGACTGTTTAGAAATCCGCTTTAAATGTAAGCAGTGTGTTTTTCTGGGGTTAAGGTTTTAGTGAAGTGCCAAGGAGAAACGTGCACCCTTGTAGAGGAACTCAGTGATTGTGCAGATCAGGATCAGCGATTTCCACAGACCTGTGTCTGCTCAGTCTGCAGACTGCTTGGAACACAGACCTTCTTAATTATTAGTTTCTGAACTAAAGGGCCAATCTCACATTTAACCCACTCAGCGT
This sequence comes from Oreortyx pictus, assembly GCA_036925125.1. NCBI lineage: Eukaryota > Metazoa > Chordata > Aves > Galliformes > Odontophoridae > Oreortyx > Oreortyx pictus. The sequence goes on along the minus strand of JAUPFR010000012.1, from coordinate 16,260,080 downwards.
GTTTCTTTGCATAACCTCCTATGAGGACTGCCCAGGAAAGCAGCAAAGGAAATGTTAAGGATTATTATGGGCTGCAGAATCAACTCCGTAATTTCGCTTTTTAAAGTTGCAGACAGTTGTCGGTTCAGCACTGTTTTCTGGGATGCTTTTATACTCTTGGAAATGTAAAGGAGCATGTAACCTTACACATCTCTGTAAGATGGATGTCTTCTAACTGAACTGCAAACATTTACGGTGTGGATAAGCTGGTGTTGTGTTCTGCCCAGATGTGAGAGTAGTGCATTAGTGCTGGTCTTTGTAGCACGTTGGCTGCAGAGCTATTAAGGGTTTAAAAAAAACAAAACAACCTAAACTAAAAAAACCCACTTTGCTTAGTGGGAAAATCTGCATCTGTGGAGTCAGAACACTTGGTTCCTGAAGTCATGGCAGGCGGTGTATGCAGGCTGTGGCTGTGGGCACGCTGGGCTGGCAGCACCCTGCACAGCAACGTGGTGTGAATGGGGGAAACACATTGAAGAGATGACCTCTGGATTTATTGCTTTGTTTCTTGAGATTCACAGTAAGCTTGTGAGACACGTAACATTTGGTGAGCCGTGCTGGTTCGGCAGTGTGCTCTTGGAAGGGACAGGAGGAATGTGAGGATTTTCAGCGTGAATGTGGATCGTGCTGTGTCATCTGAGCTCTGTGCTGTAAAGCTAGAGGATCATGAGCAATTCTTCCAGTCCCAACAATGTGTCATGAAGAATGCCTTGTGATGATAGCACATGCTCTGTAACCTCTTAGCTATTGTCTTTTTTTCCTTGTGACTTTTCCAGCAGTGCTGGCAGCAGGAAGAACCTGGGGGAACAGAGCCAGGGGTGGCTGGTGCTGAACGGGTGGAATGGAAGAGCAGCAGGCACTGGGAGTCAGGGTGAAGTGCTATTCAGAACACCCATGTTTCAGTTGCTCCACTCTTCCCAGTGTTTTTTAGATGTGCTTCTAATGGTGTTTCTAAAATGGCCAAACAGCAGCGCATAGCCTCTTGTGTCTGCAGTAGGGTCCTGTCTGAACTTCACCCTGAAACTGTTCCATGTTCTGCTTCACAAAAACAGATTTTCACATGAACACCCAGAGCTGAGCTCCCATGGCTTGCTAGCCAAGACGTACTCATCTTTTTGTCCAGTGTTGTCCACAGTCCTCATTTGTTCCAGAGGACTTGGGCAGCAGCTGCTTGTGTGTTTCAGACCTTTACCTAGGGGAAGAGGACGCTGGAAGAATGGGGAGTGGAGCTAGTAATACAAGTTAGTTATCATGTGCTGGAGAACATAAAACAGACAGCAGGCTTGGTCCCAGCCGTGCTGGATCCTCTTCCCACAAGCAGCCCAGCACGACCTGCTGCTGTATCTGCAGCAGTGCTCCAACACCAGGTCAGCTCCAGCTCCTTGTGCTCAGTGCCACCCCGAACCCAGCTGGTTTCAGACCTGTGTGCTGTGATCACTTGGTACTGGAGGTTTTCTGATCTCACATCTAAGAGCTGAATGTTGTGATGCTGTTCTGTGCCAACAACAGAGAAGAATTGGTTTTACAGGTTTCTTTACTGAGGGCTGTGTGATGACGGGCAGCAGCAGGACACTGTAGTGCATATAAGCATGCAGGTACTGGGAACCAGGCAAGAGTTACACTGCAGACAAGGAACAGGCAGAACCTGTGAGCTCTTTTGCCTCAAGAGTGGGAGTCCTAAGTACTTGGAGAGGAGTTTTGTGTCTGCGGTTGTGTGTTGGAGCCAGTCCTTGTCCTGCCCCGTTGGCACAGTGCAAACAAACGTTGGTGCGGATGAAGTTGGTAGGTGATGTGTGTTGTGTGGTGGTGGTTTATTTTAGAAATTTAAAATGTTAAAATGGTACAGAGTGTTCCGTGGCGTAATTAGTACCTCTCATCGACTGTGCTGGTAAATCTCTGAACGTCAGGTCTGAACCAGTGGGAGCAGTGTGGGCGTTGTGTACCTCTGCAGAAAGGAAAGGGATGGATGGTGTTCCCCCTCCTTCCCCTGTCAGCAGGATCTGTTGTGAAGTTACCAGCAAACAGAACTTAAGATTTGGGAGGCAAGCTGCAGGTATCTGTTTAAATCAGTACCGAGTGGTTAGTGTAACACAGGCTGTTGTGATTGGCGCGCTGTGTTGCAAATTGTCTCCTAACTCGGGATATTATTTTTGGTGTTGTTACACTTTTTCAGTCAGCTCTGAAGGCAATCCAGCGTGCAGTGAACTGCTGTTCCCTGTTTGGGCATCTCCTGTGAAAGCAACACAGCGTGGCTGGGTTGCAGCACACGTGTTGCACGTTCAGAGCTCTGTCATGTATTACTTGTGTTTTAATGTTGCTTGCTTGCGTGATAAATATTGTGGCTATTTTGTTGTTGTTCTGATTGCTTTTTGCTGAAGCATTTATAAGACGTCGTTTCTGACCTCTTGCAATTGAAATATTTTTCTCTCCTGTGTCTTGAAGGTCTCTTTAAATTACCAATCCTGAATCAGATTTTATTTTGCTGTTCAGTTCTGTTGCCTTTGATGTTCAGCTTGTCGTGGTTTTGGTTGAGGTGAACAAGAGGCTCACTCTTGCTGGATTTTTGACCTTGACATTTGCCCAAATTGTAGGTAGTCAAGGGCACGCTGCTGACAGGAGGACCTCTTTGACCTCACCTACATTTTGAAGCTGCTGAAGTGCTCCCGTAGCCGTATGGTGAACCAGCAGTGCGCAGATTTGTCTCCAAACTAAGCCACCACAAAACGAGTTACTTGTTAGGGACTCTGCCTTTTTCCCAGTATGATTTTGGCTGAAGTCAGGGCTGGAGGCTGGCACGCTGCAGCTCCTGGTGATGGTGCTCAGGGCTGCATAGGATGAGGTCCAGAAGCTGCACACGAAAATGCAGTGTCATCTGTTCTCTTGCCTTGACACCTCTTCTTGGCATAAGTGAGTGGATTTTTGCTTACAGTACTGGTGATGTGTTTTTTGTTTCCCAGCTGTCTTCGAAAAGTTGTTTGGTATGCACAGGGAGGCCAAAATTACTTTGTGTAAACCACCAAAGGATAGCATAGAAGTGTAGTGCCAAGGTAATGGCTGCTCAGATTGCTATTAGTTTTATGCCCAACGTTTATTAAGTAGGAATGTAATATTGAAGGTAATGGGAAATGACTCTGTGCTAGAATCGGTTCTGACTTAAAAATTACTGATCTGTAGAGGATACCTGGTTCTTGGAGGGTACGTTTGCATTTGGTTCTCTTAACATTTGGATGTGTGGTGGCTGTTGTTGCTTTTTTTTTTAATTGCTCTGCAGTAGTGCTTCATAAAAGCAGTGCTTTTTAATTTATTTTTCTGAGTGGCATTACTGGGGGTGTTTTGAATTTAGGAAGGATGATTATTTAATCACTTTAAAGTGCTTTGTTGAACTCACAATGCATATGCTCCATGTTACATACTTGGCTCTTTATTTTACCATGAGAATGGTTCTACTGCATAAATGGAGAGGAGAAAAAATGGCTTCTTGGCCTCGAGCTTCTGTCCTCAAAGTACGTGTTTAATTATATACATTGAGCAGAGTATTTCTTGGAAGGCCATTTAACAGAAAAAGACCTAATTGTCATGAACTTCAGTGTTTCTAATTAAAACAAACAAACAAACAAAACATAATGAAACCAAAACAAAGCATACACTTAAGTTGAGGCTGAGTTGGAGGACGTAGTTCATTAACTAATCTTTATTTAAAACTCAGTGTGAAATCAGGAAATCTTGGGTTTGGTGCCCTCGGTCATTTAATTGAAATGCGTTTGGTGTTAGTTTCTTTATTCCAAAGCCACAGGTCTTCTCTGGGGAGTGGGTTTTCTTTGAAGGCTTAGCAGCACTGTTGAGCTCCTCCTTGAAGTGGGCTGGCTCTGTTGGGCTCGGACAGAGTGGCAGTGTTTTTGGCAGGTGGTGATCCTCTGTGGCTGGGTCAGATGGAGGAGGAGCTGGGAGCTGAGCAGTGTTGTCAGAATGGGAAGGAAGAATCCCAGAGTAGCAGTCCCTCAAAAAAAAAAAAAAGAAAAATCCAAAACCTTTTGAATTCAATAGAGTTGACATCAGGAGTTGTAGGAATGGTGTTTCCTTTGTAAATGTTTTGCTTCTCAGCAATAAAGCAACTCCAATAGCAGTCTTCAGTGACAAGCAGTTTTTGTACAAGAACCTGGCTTTTTCCAATAGCAGCAGCTCATATGGTAGGTGCAGTTAGCAGACAGGATCATTGGAGGAGTCACTGAATTGACACACAGTTTTTGTAATTGCTCACTTCCAGAAGTTGTGGATTTTGGGTGAGGAAACACTCTTTGTTGCTCGATAGCTCATTATGAACAAGAAAGCAAATGATTTGAAGCATGGGGATGGCTCGTTAATGCATTACATACGTGCTGATGTCTCACATAAGAGTGATGCGTGTAGGCACCGTACTCGAGCACGCAGTGCTTCAGCATTTTTAGGAGGTGGCTCTGAGGATGCCTCATACTGACCAGCTCTGGAGGTTTAGAACCCTCTCTGTGCTCTTTGAGCTGAGCTACTCAAAGCAGTCACCTTCACATGCTTTGCCATTAGAGGCCTTTGGACAGGGTGAGCAGTCCCGGACCATGGCATCTCCAGGGGTTTTCCCGATGCTTCAGTTCCTGCAGTTTCATTAGTTGTGCATTTTTTATTAATTTTTATTAATTTTAATTCTGTTGCAATTCTATTATAATTAATGATAATTAATTTTGCTTACGGTATTTCCTTCTGAAGGGAAGAAGAAAGCCTAGCTCAGGCCTGAGAATTCAGCCGAGACAATGATTCTCTCATCTCCTCCGTTTTCACTCTGTTCTTAAATTGGTTTATGACTCCAATCTTGTCTTCTTGCTATCTGCCCAACCCATAGCATGTTCTAGAAATTAGCAGTGGGATGTAACTGTTTAAAAAGTACAGGAAAATCCTGTCCTTTTCGGCTCTTGCGTAACTAGGAGAAGAGAGCAGTGGTTCCTGCTGAGCCTGGTACACCAGGGAGGAGATCACCTCGGATGTCTGAGCTGCAGCAATGGGGCAGGAGCAGTTCTTGTAGTCCTTTCTTGTACTCTTGATTTTCTGGAGGAGGAATGGGAGGAAGCTGTCAGTTCTGCAGCTGTGGATGAGGTGCATGTAGCGTGTAAGTGGTAATGAGGAATATAATCTTTTTTACTTTCTGTGGAAAGGGGGATTAATGTCAACTTGCAGTTGATTCAAACTTGTTGCAGAACCAAAACTGAAGCTTTTTTTGTCGTTGTTTTGTCTAACAGGCTGGATGGAAAGAAAATCATGCAACGTTTATGAATGAACTGAAAAATCTGCAGGCATCAGGACTAACAACCCTTGGTCAGGCACTCAGATCATCTTTTGACTTGTTAAATCTCAATAGATTAGTGTCTGGAATAGACAACTATGGACAGGTAACAAATCTATCTCACCTTCCTCTTTCTGTGTGTGTTTCTAAATTATATGAGGGGAGGGATTTTGATGGTTTGAGTATATCTTTTTTGCTTTTTGGGTTTTTTTTTTTCCTGTTTTTTAATGTTCTGTTGAATAAGTGTGTGTTAAAACTTGGAAGTTTTTATTTCTTACTGCATGTTCTGATCATACCATGAGATAACACTAGCATTTTTTTTAATGTTGAACTTCAGAGTAGCAGTATAAATAACTCAATCTGTAGACAGATAGTTGCTGCACTAGAGGATGTACACTGGATGGCAGCAGATTTTATTTTCAGTTTCATTTTATCTGTGGTTAATATTCTCTTTTTTTCTCTTTTCCAACATTTGGAAAGTTCAGTTAAAAGTATTCAGTTCTTGCCCTACTGTGCAATACTGATTTCACAGAATTGATTTACATTTATGTCATGCTTTGATGGAACAGAAAATTTGTAGTTACTACTGGAGGAAAAAGATGAGTAATTCTAAAAATGTGATTAGTGAGTGTCTGTGCACGTGCACTTTGTAAGTAGCTCTGTATGGCTCTGCACTTGCTGAAAGAGAACTTCAGGACTGGTTTGATAAATTGTTCATCTTCTTGTATGCTTCATAATGACAACAGTATTAGTCTGCGACTGAATGTCCTGTGCTTTTGTCTCTAGGGAAGGAATCCATTCTTTCTTGAGCCATCTATTTTGATTACCATCACAGATGGAAACAAACTGACGAATACGGCTGGAGTTCAAGAGGAGGTAAACTGCCATTAAATTCTTTTAAGTTACGATCTTACAAGTTGGTGCTATGCTAAGATGAATATTATTTGTGCTTTTTTTCCTACAAAGAGTACTTTTTCATCAGCCTTTTCTACAAAGAAAGAAAACTGGGTATGCAGTTATTGCTCAGCCCCTAAATTCATAGACCATATGGATTTCCAGGTTATAAGTTAAGATAAACTAATGGATAGAAGATAAATGGTGTCCTTTTACAGAGAAATGGATAAATTTCAATGTTATGTTTTTGGATGGCTTGTCAAATACTTGAAAAGACTCTTAAATGTTTCTTTACCAGCTTCATCTTCCTTTGAATTCTCCTTTGCCTGGAAGTGAACTAACCAAAGAACCATTTCGTTGGGATCAAAGACTGTTTGCTCTAGTGCTGCGTTTGCCAGGAGCTGCATCTGTTGAACCAGAGCAGCTTGGGAGTGTGCCTACTGATGAATCTGCTATCACGCAGATGTGTGAAGTTACAGGAGGTAACTGGATTTTACTTTGCTTTGATTTACATTTGGCATTTGTCTTAAAACGTGCATTTGATTCGTTTTTGCTTTAATTTTTCTCTCGCTCAGAATTACTCTGTGTCTGCCTGAGTCTTTGTGATGCTTTTTGAGCTTAGTTTCCTGTAGAACAGGAGAGCTTTTAAGGAAAGCCATGTTCCATTTTCAGATGTGCTAGATGTGAGAGTGTTTCCTCAGTGCAGCACTGTAGGAATGGTTGAAAATCTCTCCTTCCGGAGGTGGGCTTTGCTCACTCATAAGATTTGTTATTTACTAGCATAGATGTTGAGTTGAGAGGAAGAGGTATTACTGGGATATTAATTCTGCCACTTGGCTGATAAGTTAAACTGAATCTTAAAATAATGAATTCTGGAGTTTGTTCTTCAAGATCATCCTCAGAGTTTTTGTTAAATTGATTCTTGAAAGAGTGTTGCGTGAGAGGAGAAGTTTGGGTTTGTATTGGGGTTGGTTAGATTTGGATAGACAAAAGCAGATGGATTATACAGAGTTTACAAAATCAGAATTTGTTGAGGACCTTTAAAAACTCTGTCTTAATCCAGCCTGATTTAGCTAAGAAAAATCTGAGCAGGTTTTTTTTATTGTATTTGTAAAGCATTTTACATCAATTTCTACTATGGTTGTTGCTATTATTTTTGATAAAGCTGAAAGCCTTGTCAGCGTGACTTCATGTAACAAAATACCTTCCTTAAATTGCACAGGAAGAATAGGAAAGCTTTGAGTAATCTTAATGATTTCTTTTGTAGGTCGTTCTTACTGTGTTCGGACACAAAGAATGTTGAATCAGTGTTTAGAATCCCTAGTTCAAAAAGTCCAAAGTGGAGTTGTTATTAACTTTGAAAAGTCAGGACCAGATCCAGCTCCTATTGGAGAAGGTACAGTAATTGGTTTTTTCTGCTCATGTTTAATAAAGTCAGTCTTGTGTGTGCATGCAGATGTCCTTAAGTGTCTTTGGTTTCCTTCCTGCTAACTTTTCACCATTGCATACAGGATTTACCACAGGCCATAATATAGTCTAAAAAAGTGATAAAACTGTAAACCTGTCGATGAAATAAATTCAGGAGCAGTGGATTTGAGTCATTCTCTTAACTGATCACAAACTCTGGAACGTTCCTAGCTGCAAGTGAAAAAGTCTGTGCTAAGAACAAGGAATTGATCTGCCAGCTGCAAGTAAAGTGCATGACCAAATAGGAAAATGCATTCCTAACATGGGACAGGCTTTTAGCTTTGCAGAATTCATGGGTGAAAAGGCAAGAGCTGTGACTGCTTTATACTTAGGAAATAAGGATATTCCTGGACTGTCAGAAGCATAAAGCTTTTAGGATCCTCTGAGCATCCTAGCAGAGCCTGTTTTTAACTTTGTTTTCATTTTTTTCTTTGTTTTAATCACTTTTTTCTTGCTTTATACATTTTTTTCCTCCTTTTGCTTAATAAATATCATTTGATTGGAAGTATGCTCAAGGCTTTCCTGTAGGGCCACGCAGGACAGCACCTCAGCAGATTCTTGGGTCTCTGGTGGCCTGAGTGCTCTCCTGTGGCAGAACAGCTGGTGAAATTGTTTTTTTTTCCCTTTTGTCACATTTTAAGAGGTGATGTACTGTGAATACCTATGCATGAAGATACTGAGAGCTTCTGCCTTTAGATAAATTGAGCAAGTCCTCAAGTAGAGATAAATTTGGTGCTGTTTAGCGAAGCAGTAGAAATCACTGTGTATATAATGCAGAGGAACAAAAACTGATGGCTGTCTGAAAGGTGCAGCATCATTGGCCAGCAGTCTGAAGCAGGGCAGTTTAGTAAACTAAAATATTTGTAAGATTATTTAAAAAGGTGATCTCCTTTGTGCCATATGCATCGAAGAGCAGTCTTTGAAAAAGCATTCTGAGATGCTGTGCTGCCTCAAAGCTCTTTGCAATCAAAGTGGAGGGAGCTCTGTGCTGCAGCACACTGGCAGATGACGCTGTTTTTTTTCAGTAAACAGTGGGGATAAAGTGCTCTGAGACTGCTTACTAATTAAGAATGTGATTAAAGCTGCTCCTGTCAGAAGCATTTGACTTTTCCATGATACTTTTCTCCACTTTTGGTTTCCGTGAGTGGCAGTGTCAGTCAGTGAGCTTTGCATCCCACAGAGAAAGACTGTAAATGCAAGCCATCAGTCTTTACAGGTGCAGCAGAACTAAAATGGCAGACTTGCTGTTACACATCAGATGTATGTCCAAGTACTGATCTTAGACAAATAGCATTTTCTGTAATATGAAAGTACCCTGCTGCACTAATCATCTAATTGTTATGCCACAGGTGTGGAAGGGTAGATGGACAAATGTTACCTTTGTTTTTGTTTTTGTTTTTGTTTTTGTTTTTTTAGATTATGCTGTTTTACACTTGATGTAGCTTTTTTCAACCACTGATGTAAAGATCTGTGTCTTTGAAACAGTTGTAATGAAGCACCTTATTGGTTACTGATACAGAAATTTTGCTGGAAGACAAATGCATGCCATGTAGCTTTTTATTTTCTTTTTTTGTTGTTATTTTGCTTTGTTTAAATTTTAGATGGACTTGTTGATTCATCCAGGCCCATCAATTCATTTGCTTCTCAACCGTGGCATAGTTGTCATAAACTCATTTATGTACGGCCTAACCCCAAAACTGGTGTTCCTGTTGGGCATTGGCCAATCCCAGAATCTTTTTGGCCTGATCAGAATTCACCAACACTGGTAAGTGCAATAAGAACTGAAAACAAGGATTCTACACCTAATTAAACGGCTTGAAAATGAATACAGTTTTTTTTTTACGTTCTCTGTTTACTAGTGTGATCTGACTTCACCTTAAAAGGGCAATTAAAACTATTTTTAACACAGAACAGTATAATGGAGGTAATGTATGCTGTTACTTTCTGTCTGAAAGGTTTGCTTCTGTATATATGGTTGGATAGTTTGGTAAAGTTTTTAAAAGATAGAGAATTGATCTACGAATTCCTTCATCATACTCCCCAGATTTTAGCTGGAGGCTTTATAGAATATGTTTTGGGAGGAACAAGGAGAGTTTGTTATTGGTGAGGATAGATAGACTTTTTTTTTGTTTGTTTCTGTTTAGTAGTACTTCATGTATGGACTCTCCCTACCAGAAGGAATTAAACCAGAAATAGAAAAGTTACCCATTCAGAAAATAAGATAAAACCAGCATTAACTTCACCTTTTCTCACTAGAATGGTCATGCATTCGGCATGCCCTACCAGGTCTCTCTTTTGTTAGGCATGATCTGTTCCTACACTTAACAAGTGGTCTCGGTACCTTTCCCTCCCCTTTTTTCCACCCTCATTCAAGAGGAAAAAAAATCAAACCCTGCAGGGAATATCTTGATAGTATTGGTTGCGAAGTGAGTGGTTTATCATTACAATTCTGTGAGAACAGCAAGCTGGAAAGTGGAGTTGGAAGTTTTCTTTAAACGTTACTGCAGTCAGGGTTGAACAGCATGGAGACTCCTAAGTATCAAGACACATAGCTGAATGTTAACCATGTTTTTCTCTTGGTGGGGAAGAGTGTGTGTTTAAGCTAGAGAAGTACCTAATACTCTGTTGTAGGAGCATGTTTCCTTTTTTGAAGGAAACGGGAGATGGAGTGTTCAGACTTAAAGGGTAGTGAAAGGCATACTTACAAATCTTTTCTTTCCCTAAGAGTCAATTTTCTTTTAACCATAAATACCAGATAACAGATGTGTTGTATTTCTCCCCTTCCTTGTAGCCTCCACGCACAGCTCACCCTGTTGTGAGGTTCTCCTGTGTTGATTGTGAGCCAATGGTAATAGACAAGCTTCCTTTTGACAAGTATGAGCTTGAACCTTCACCCTTAACGCAGTACATCTTGGAACGAAAGTCTCCCCATACCTGCTGGCAGGTATTTGCCTTTTGTTTGATTTTAGAAACATAATGAGTATCCTAAAGTGACTGTACCTTAGTTTTTTGTAAGCCTGGCAGTTTTGAGGTCTTGTGTCAGACTGCAGTTGACTGGAAGAAACGTGTCAAGGTTTCCATTACCCTCTTTCTAATGGAATTATCAAAAGTTAGATTGAGTGTTCCCTCTACTAGTTTTGTGATCTCATTTAATTCTGTTTCTAGGTCCATTTAATTTTGCTGAGAAATGTGTCCCTAAGGCTCCACTCTTGGCTATATTGAAATTCTCTGTAGGCTTCCATTTGCTTTTGGAAAAACCTAGTGCTACTTTCCATCATAGTTTCAATGTTGATTAGGTAACATTTTTCACTCAGTAGTTGGAACTGCTGGTGAGAGTTGAATGGAAGCTGCTGATTTTGACTAGATTGGCCTTGAAAAGGCCAAAGTTCTGTTTTTGGAATAATTTGTGATACACCCTCCTTTTGGATCTGTGACTTGTTTCCTGCATTCTCTGTACAGTAAATGTGTGCTCATCCTGATGCGTGCAACCTTAAACTTGGCTGTTCTTGATAATTTGTTGTCTTATTGTAGCTGGATTCAGACTTCTTTAAGTGGTGTATGGTTGGTATTCTTTGTGGTCTTGCAATACAGTGATACCTTCTTCTCTTTTTCTTCAGGTATTTGTGAGCGGCAGTGGAAAATACAGTGAACTTGGCCATCCGTTTGGGTATTTAAAAGCAAGCACTACTTTAACCTGTGTAAACCTCTTTGTGATGCCTTACAACTATCCTGTTTTGCTTCCATTGTTAGGTAGGTAATACGTTTACCTTGGACTGCTGATGCAGCTACTTGAGAATAAAAAGAAAATAATTAAGAAGTGGTTAGTGTTCTGCCTTAGCTTGAGACGTTATAAAATAATGGAGATTGGAGAGTAGAGAATGTTGCAAACTCTTTAATATTAAATTTGGGAGGAGAGGATTTTCATACCCCCTCTCCCTTTTTTTCTCTCCAGCAGAGGAGGAGAGCTACCTGCTTCCAGTGCATGTTTGATGCTGTTCACCTCCTAGACACGTAGCCTCTTCCTTAACCTGGAGTAAGCTTCAACCTCCATTCTTTTCCCTCATTTAGGGTATGGTGTATCCAGGTTTTTCAGTTGCTCTAGTAGCAGCTCATTTTTTTTTTCTTTTTTTTTCTGGAAGATCAGTTGCAATGTTATGGGTGTTGGGAAGAGGGAATTCCCTGGTGCTGTTTAGAGCTGTAAGAAAGAATAGAGCAGTGAAACAGCCTACGGTTCTTCCCTGCCCAAAGGACCAGTGTTTATCATCTCATGATGAACTTCATTTCTACAAAAGAGATGATATGAAAAGGTGCTATGTGAGTAACTGCCATACCAATCGTGGCTGCTGGGGTTCTGGCATAAAACAGTGGCGGAAAGTTCCCTGTTTGTTACTAAACCTTTTAGTTACAGATACAGGATATTTAATTTCTGGTTTTGTGGGCATATTTAGTGATACAAAATAACAGCAGAAATCTAAGAGAGTTAACACAGTTTTGATTCCTACTGTCTTGCACAAGATTGTTGTGTTTGGTTTTGGAAAACAACTTGGCAATGCTTTTTTCCTAATCTGATCTTAATCAAAAAGAAGAGAAATCTGCTTGTTGAAGGAGGTGAATTTGTCTTATATAACCATCCCTGTAGCCTAGCAGCTGTTCCAAAGTGTGGAAGCAAGATGCTTCAGGACTGTGTTAGTATTTTCTGTACGCTGGTGGCTTCTGAATTATTGCTCTTGGGCTGTTCACTGTAAAGACATCAATGATGCCAAAAGAATTTCCCTGCTTGTAAAGTGTTACCTTCAGATCTTGTTCCAGGATGTTGTTTAACCTTGGTCTCTAAGGCGTGGTTTGTAGTGGTCCATGATGGAAGGATGTAAACTACCATGTTCTGTAGGTTTGATGATTTATATCTGTTTCTGTAAGAGTGGATTTGTAGTATGTTCAACCTGAGGAACACTTCAGGAAACAGAACCTTTCACAGAAAGATGCTGAGGTACTTCAGTGCTGAGTGTGTTTGGTTAACAGGTTACAGAAATTTCCAGATTGAAAGATAGCTGCAGTAGCAAAGCTATTGTACTTGAGATCTTCTTCTGTTTAAATCAATTGTACAGATGAATTCATTCAGGGAAAGTGAGGGAATGGAGATGGATCTAAGCAGGGTGCTGTGTTGCCCAGCATGTTTCTTGGCTGATGTCACTTGTATTAGTGGGATGTGATGTCTGCCTTTGGAGGACTGCAGAAGCATCATAATGCTCAGGGAATCAACAGGGAGTGCTTGTCCAGGAGCAATTTCATGGGGGTACTGTGTTCTTTTTTTTTTTTGGATTATGTGGTGCAAGCTGTCACAACTGGACAGTTGTCAAATGAACTGCTCTGGTAATTAGGTTCCAGCTGAACTACTAAAATTGAATGCTTGTTGACCATTTTCTCTATCTTTCGCTCTCTGTCTTTGTTTTTTAATTTGTTCACTGAGTTAGAAAGTTCATCAAGCAACCTTATGTGGCACTGGGTATAAACGATGTATATTGGTATCTTGCTCATCATGATTTGGTGGTTCTATGTATTGGTCTAGGGTGGACAGAAGACAGTTGGAGCACAACTTGTACTAACTGATCTTGATTTGTCTGTAGTCGTACCTGTTCTCTTGGAATTGTTACAACTTGTGGTCCTTTCCTAGTGGTCATCTTCCATTGATCCAGTGCTTTTGACTCTCTCTGAGTTTAGAAGAAATAAAAATAATTTTATATTGATTTCTGGACTATATAAAATAGTATCTGAAAAGCAGTGGGTTGGATTAAAACTGCTTTATGAAAATACTATAAAAATATTGTAGTAATATTTAATATTATAATATTATTATGATAAAACATTATCTGAAGGGTTTGGATTTAATCTATGAGAGATAGTTAGGTTTACTGTTTCCTTATTTATATAAATGGTTGTGTGCAGCCCAGGGCACAGTGAAAATAGTACATTTCAAGTGCCTGCATTGTAATCTGCTGACAGTGCGTGTCTCAGACTCTTGCAATAGAGGCAGGTAAGATATTAGTGATCTTGAAACTTGTGGCCATGTTTATCTCTGTGACTTTCTTCCTTTTAGAGGAAGCTCGTGCTGTGGGGGAGGCTCTCATTGCAGATAAGACAAGTCTTTGCTGAAGCTCTGCTTAGATTTGAGAACTTATTTGGATATAGCAAAGATTGTGGGTAGTTGCACCATTGTGCATTGTGAACATCTCTGCTGTTCAGGAGTGGCTGTGCTGTCAAACTTCAGGGATTATATTCTGGAACAACCTGCACACAGCAAGATGTGGGACAGTAGTAAAGCACTGATAAGGAGTTTAAAGTGAAAGCTGTTACAATCAACTTGTAGGCCTTAAAATATTAGGATGTTTAAAGTGAAAGCTGTTACAATCAACTTGTAGGCCTTAAAATATTAGGATGTGCTGTAACGCTGAACATTTTACAGGATTTCTAATGCTTTTCATTTTCAGTTTTGGGAGAGAGATATAGTTAACTTCTGCTACAAAGAGCTAATGGGCTTCTAAGACAAGAATGAATATTGTGTTGTATTTGCCGTATGTTGTGATACTATCACAGGTTCCTTTGGATAATGGTACTAAGCATGTGCTATATTGAGATTTTAAAGGGAGATCTAGTTTAGCCTCTCAAACTCCACCCTCTTTCTTCAGGCCTGGAAAGAGAACAGCTAGAGCATCTGTAGAGTGTTTTTGATGTGCGGTACAAAATTCATTTAGATTAGAAAATCCCTGTAATTAAGTATGGTTTGACTGTGAGAAGTTGGAAAATTGTATCTTAACATCTGTTCCATTTGTGCAGAATACTATGCAAGTCAAATTTTCTTCCCTAAATACGTCCTCCTGAAAGCTCCGTATGGAGAAAACAATTTCCTTGCTGCATCTGTCTTTTTCACACCCTCCTCTGTGCAGCTCTGTCACCGGCAGCTCTCTCCACTTAATTTTTGGACACCCCTTTCTGTAGTCCTGACTTTACTTCACTAGGCTCACTTTGCCAGGATTTTACAGCTCAACTAAGGAGAAACTTGATCTCAGTTGGTAATTTACAATTCCACGTGATTAATTGCAGGACACTGTGTTCACCTCTGTTTAGAGATCACTGTTACGGGTTATAGCATGTGCAGCAAATAGCTGTGTGCCTTAACTCAGTGATTTTTAAACAGCAGTATGCACATCTCTAGTGCAAGCAAGGTATTTGTAACAAGGTATCCAAAGGAAATAATCCATATGGTTGCCTCTCTTCAGGGGCAGCAGTTTTTGTAGCTATTTAGGCTCTCTTCTCTACATCTGTGGCAGTTTGCTGATTTAGCATGAGCTGGCAGTGGTGCTGAAGGTACTCCACTCCCCCTCCTCTTTCAGGAGCTTGGTTTAATCAGATACAGGGAGTCCCTGATGATGCAAGAGAGGTGAAACTTAACAGGTGAATCTGTTGCACCTTCTGTGTTACCAGTAGTTATGCACAGTATTTTGAGTCTGGCATACCTTGTAAGTTTGTCTGTAATGAGAAATTGTTCTGGAGTGGCTACCAAAGCTAGGAATGGAGGTTCAAAAGTCTTTCACGTCTAAGGTTAAGAACAGTTTCTGTGGGGAAGGTCCACTGGGAGATGGGTGGAGGGAGAAGAAAAGCTGGGTGGGGGAGAACTTGGCAGTTGAATTTGTGATAATGCTAATGAGCTGGGACTGTGTAAACAAAACCTTCTTTTGTTGTTTTCCTTGTTGCAGATGACTTGTTTAAGGTACACAAACTTAAGCCAAATCTGAAGTGGAGACAGGCTTTTGACAACTACTTAAAAACAATGCCTCCTTACTACATACTGGTATGTTCCTTTTCTCATTTTGTTCTCCTGGGTATAATTATGGCTTATGTGAGCAGAGCCCTGTGCACCATACCTCTTCCTATTAAATCTTGTTGGCATAAATACGGTGAAATTTTAGGTATTGAACGTTCTGTTTTGCAGAGGTATGTAGATCAGGTGTAACGTTTCCAAAAGAAATTAAATTTCTGGTAACATTGAGTATTTGTAACAGTATCAGTATAATTAAATGTGTTTTCAGCTCACTGTACATTGAATGAGCTTTGATCTGATATGCTTTAGGTTGTAACCAAATTTGGCATCATTTTTATAACTGGGTAAGAAAAATGCCAATTTTTTTGTTCATTAATGTAACTGCTAGATCTTCAAAAGCTGATACTAAGAGAACTGGCTGGGCCAGATAAAGGGTGGTGGGAGGAACCATGTCACCTTTTATACGTAGCTTGGACAATGCACCTCAATATGGACTT
The DNA here is from genome assembly GCA_036925125.1 of Oreortyx pictus. NCBI lineage: Eukaryota > Metazoa > Chordata > Aves > Galliformes > Odontophoridae > Oreortyx > Oreortyx pictus. The sequence continues at coordinate 16,244,059 of JAUPFR010000012.1, read as the reverse complement.
GCATCATCCCGGCTATTCTGGTACTGAGCCTCTGAGGAAATTGCACCATGCCGTGTGGTGTCATGGTAATGTGGCATAATGTCCATTGCAAGCTAGTTAGACTACCAAACTCATGTCACCTGTTATCTGAATAGACTTGAATTTTAGTTGCCAAAAGTGGAAAAGCTAGAGCACTAATCCATGTGCCTTAGCTTCCTGTAATTGATCTTATACAATTTTTTTTTAAAGACTTACTCTCTTACTATTGTGTATTTTGTTTTCCTTATAGCCATTAAAGAAAGCCCTAAGGATGATGGGAGCTCCAAATCTGATATCAGATAATTTAGATTGTGGACTTAGTTACAGTGTTATCTCTTACCTTAAAAAACTCAGCCAACAGGTAGTATTGATAAAACCTTTGCAATTAGAAGTGCGTTGATTATTTAGTTTGTGATAATCTTATTATAACAGAGTTAATCCCTGTGGGAGTTCATATGGGTGTTCAGCATACGTTGTAATGGAAGATGGGGTGAGCGTTTCCACCACAGATAACGGATGAATTCAGAGTGACTCTGTAGCCAGTGACTGTGCCTTCTGTAAGCAGCGGAGGGGAGCGAGGAGTCCTCCTCAGCTGCATTTGAAGTGTGTGCTACACCTTTGCATTCCAAAGGTTATCACTAATTGGACTTAGAACTGCTCTTGCATTATTCATCATAGCTGAAGTCAGAGGCTTGCTCTAAGTTTCACATTTATTCCATGGATGCCTTAGCAATGTGTACATTCCAAACAGTGTACGTTCTTGTCCATGGGGAATAAGATCATAATTTACATTTTATATCTGAGCTTCTTGTTTCCTTCAGGTCACATCCATTATGTGTGTTGTGTCACCTGATGGAAAATAGTCTTACCTATCTTTTCTTTGTCAGTAATGCCCTTTCAGGTGTAACTGTCTGAAAGCCATGCCTCCTTAGCATGAATGGTTCTTACAACAGTAGTTTAATATCTAGAAGTCAGTTGCAAAGCAGTGCAGCCCTTACAAATCGCAAAGAGAAGATCCTCCGCCTTAAAGAATGCACAAAATATGTTCCAATGGCCTCTGAATGACCAAGCATTATTGCACATAAAACTTCCTGTGGTATTTTGGTAATGTAATGACATGCAAATTCTATTATTTGTCCGCAATGTGGAGTTGGAATGGTTTGAAATGGCTACTGTGGTTTTCACAGACATTGTCAGGACATGAAACAGTTCCAATCTGTTGCATGCGTTATGGGCTCCTATATAGGGCCAAGCAGTTCCATAACTCTGGTATGTTTCATCTGTCCTTAAATTCAGAGTCTCCCACAGGCAGTGAAACAAATCCTGTAGAGGTTGAGATGCGGGGAAGTGGGTTGTGATCACCATGCTTAGTACAGTAGAATCTGAAAGAAAACTTTTAAGTGGAGAAGTAATGTGTTTTTAGAAACTTAACATGAAGCAAATACATGCAGGTTCAACTACTGTCCTCTCTTACCTTGATGCAAACCTAGTACAAACCTTAGTTATTAGGTTGTATCAAAATGAAATCTGAAATTGTTATTGTATCTGAGTATTGTTTTAGACCAAACTTGGCATTAACCTGAGGCATCCCACCTCCAGATAGTTTCTTGTTTTTTCCTTTTAAAAGTGATTTTTCAGGAGCACAGAAAGTCACGGACTTGCAGGAAAATCAGGGACATTCACAAACCACCCACTGGCATATAAATTTAGATTTTTTCTGTATCCTCACACAGTAGGATTTTACTCTAAATTAGAAGTAATCTGTGTACTCCAGTATATCCCTGGGTGTAGGTAGTTCTCCCATTTGTTGAGTGGTTGGGAACCAAATTATAGTTTTATTCTGTTAATGTTTCATACTGAAAGTCTGCCATGCTTGCTCATTCCTTAACTCGTGATGTGATTCCATTTTAGACAAAAATAGAGTCGGAACGGATAATAGGTTCAGTGGGTAAGAAAGTTCCACAAGAAATTGGAATAAAAGTGAAAAATCATTCCAGTGGCCTCTCCCTGGTACACAGTAGGGATTTTAAGCAACTGCTTCAAGGTATCACTGGGGAATCTCCACTGAGACTGGCGGAAATGAATGTTAAAGAATTTGCTGGCTTCCACATAGGACTCTTGAACAAGGTAAATGGTGTAGAGGGCTTAATGATTAAGCAGTTGCTTTGTTTTAAATGAGTAATTTGTATGGACTTAAAATAGGAGAAGGAATGAAATACTTTCGCTGAATTTTGAAGAATGCATCCTATATTTAAGTAGTGACTAGAGTCAGTACAGTTTTTTGCATGTGCTTTTGGGACATAGGATGGAAATCCCAGTCTTAAGCAAATATTACTGTGTTGTAAGTGATAAGCTCTGCAGGAGTCAGCCAGTGCTGTCAGTTCAGAAATGAATGCTATTAGTTTTACTGAAACTGAAAGCACTGTTGAAAAAAATTGAGTCTGCTGTATCTGATTATGAAGATCCAAAGTTGGTTTAGAATTTTTTTTACTAGTTCACGTTTAATATTAGAGTTCATAGAGAAACTCCTCTGTGCATGAGAGCTGGTGGGTTAACTGAAGGTTGTTTGTTTTATTATAAAACTAGGATTTGAAGCCACAGGCATTCAGGAATGCATATGATATTCCTCGTCGCAGTCTTTTAGATCAGCTAACGAGAATGAGAACCAATCTTCTGAAAACACACAGGCACATCGTGGGGCAGGATGAAGGTATGCTGCCTTACCACTGTTAGTCATTAACAGTTTGGAAGAGAGTACAACTATTTAATTCTCTGAAGGAGAATTTTCTGTCCTGCATGTGGGGAGGAGGTGGACCTTGCATCTTGTATTGTGTCAATCATTGTCTTTTTCTAGACTCTGAAGGGGAAAGAATGAAACATTTGCCTTCTGTCAGGAAATATGTTGTGCTTGCTTTGAATTTTAAAAATAAACTTTGTGGAAGAGCTTTCCCATACAATACATGGCAGCAGACCTGCTTTTATAGTGATGGCTGTATGAGCAGAGGGGGACAGATGTCACTTTACCCTAGTTAGTTGAATGCTGCTGGTCTAAATTTGCAGTTGATAGACTTAAACTTGCTTATTTTTCATTCTGATGCCAGTTAAACTTAATGTTACAAAATTTATTTCTGAAATTGAAGTCTTCTAGTTCTTAAATGCTGACGCTTGTAGTTGAAATGTGTGAGGCTTTCACTGCCTTGGCTTTAAGGTAGAGTACATTAAGATGTCTTGTTCTGCTGCAGACTGCCTTCATAGTGTTCCTGTTGCTCAGATGGGAAATTACCAGGAATACTTGAAAATGATGCCTTCGCCCCTTCGAGAGATTGATCCAGATCAACCAAAAAGGCTTCATACATTTGGCAATCCATTCAAACAGGATAAGAAGGTAGGATGAATCTTACTACCTGCTGTATTGTTACTTGAAAGCCACCTGCATTAACCTAGCAATTAATTGGTAAGGCAGTGTGTATTTTTTCTTACTCGTTTTAAATATATATGTATAGATTTTTTTTTTCTTTATTTTTTTCAGGGTATGATGATAGATGAAGCAGATGAATTTGTTGCTGGGCCTCAGAATAAGGTTAAGCGTCCTGGAGAGCCAAATACTCCAGCATCCCTAAAGAGAAGGCGTAGCATGTCACCGCTGCTGAGACGGCCGCAGTCACCACCTGTTGTAACAAATCATGTTGGTGGGAAAGGGCCACCGTGTGCTTCTGGATCCCCAGCACATATGAACCTCAAAGGTGTACCAACAAATAAAGGTATATTGAGTTTTAGTACAGATCTTAAGAGGAATGTCTATGGAAAAGAAAAAAAAAAAAAAAAAAAAGAGATACTTAAGCTTTAATGTTCATTAGGATGGAATTTCTTGTAGCTAAACAGGCTACTCTTAGTGTTAATAAAGTCCTGAACGAGCAATCGTTTGATGAACTGTTTTTGAAAAGTTCTGAAAACTTTTGCCAAGATGGTTTGGAGTTAGCAAGCACTTCATTTCTGCTTTTAGTTCTCGTTTGTGTGTTCTGCAGTGGGGAAGGGAGAGGTCAGGAAGGAAAGTGAAAACAAACAGTTATGTTTACGTACCTAATGCAGCAGAGTCAAGAGAATACTCTCAGTTGCTGGAGGTAAGGGAAGGAAAACTTGAACTTCTTCACTGTTGGAGTGACAGAGCACTGAACAGGCTGCCTGGGGAGGCTGTGCAGTCTCCTTGTCTGGTCGCCTACAGGTGCGACCTGCTGTAGGTAACCTGCTTCAGCAGTGGGAGTTGGACTCTGATCTGTTGAGGCCCCTTCCCCCCCCTGCAATTCTGTGATTCTGTGCATTTTAGTTTACTTAGAAGTCATAGCACTGCAATAGGAGTACAGAAAATGATGACTTAATGACAATTGCATCAGATGGTAGCTGTCCTAAGGGAGATTTTCCTTTGATTGCCTTAATTGTTGAATAAAACTTCTGTAGGGAGTTACTCAGCACTATCTGATAACTACACAGTACTTTAAACAAGAAGGGATGCAGAGTAACTTCATTTGCTTTTGATACTGAATTATGCAGTAATAATATGCATCTTTTTGCTTTGTAGACACCACTAATAATATTGTCCAGGATGGTAATGGAGAGAAGAAAGCAGAAAATTGTCAGTTGCTGGAAAAACAAATCGATGGCATATCTGTACAGATGGCTCCTTCTGTTCCAGCTGCTATGGGAGATGATGAAATGTTGCCCAATGACTTGGACTCTCTGCCTGTTGAGTTCAATTGTTTAAGTGAAGATGGCTTGGATCACAAACCGGGTACCAATGCACTTGTTCAAGGGCCTCTGAATTACGGCGTGGCTGGAGACGACCAAAAACGGGTGATGGAGTCAACTTCAGAATCTGTGCCAAATTCCTTTAAAATAACACCTATGATGTTGGAGGGAAACAATGCTGATATCAAAATTAAAGTGATGAAGGAGGTTCGCAAACCTGGAAGAAGTAAGTTCTTTAATTATTAGTGTACTGAAAATGGGCTAGAAATAGAGAAGTCTTCTTTTATGTAAGAAGCTGTTTTGAAAATACATAGAACTTTAGATTTTGAACTATTTCTGATAATTTCTGTACGAGCAGAAGAGGAAAAGGAGAGGAGAAAGGTCCTTAAATGGGAGGGCAGGTGAGTTTGACATCAGTGTCTGGGGAGATGAGTGACAAGTGACCTTGCTTTCCCTTTAAGCTAGATTAACTGTTGTAAGAAGTATCCTATGAAGCAACGTTCAGGGGTTTTATTTTTATAGGTGTTACCAATGATGTTATGAAACTCGATATTTCAGTAGTGGAAGGCTAACAGACAGCAGTGCCTGCCTTAGACTTTCCCTTATATTGCAGTGCTCTTTGTATACATGTCCAGTGCAGTTTGTTCTGTGTATGTCAGAACTTGTGGTTGAGGACAGAGACATACGTAGCTGTGAGGGTGGATGCATCTTGAAATGTGATGGAAAGGAATACTACAGCTAATAGTGCAATGATATTGTATTATTTTGTGAGGGAGTGTAATTAATGATGGAATGCTGCTGTAAACTCCTAAGAACTGAAGACTAAAATTTTGATTTGTGTTCTGATAAGATTTAATAATTCCCCAAAATCCAAATTGTTGTCAGAAAAAGTGACTTGGTACCTGGGCTTTTGTTACATACCCAGAATCAAAACCAAAATATTAGCCAGTAACTCCAGCTGGTATGTATGCCGTGGGACTTGCCACAGCATCATCTTTCAGTTCTTGAACTATAGATGTCTTTAATAGAGTTAGTTTTTCTACAATTTAAACTGCTGTGTATTTTTCTAATACACTGTCAAGTGGCAGTACTTAGTACGATGGAGTATTCTTAACTCTTCTTCTGATCTTGTGTTGCTTTCCCAAATCTTAGCACTTCACTGAGATATCTAATGGTTGTGGCAGACCAGTGCTTGGAGCAGGCCTTGCTGCAGAGCTCAGGCAGGCTGGAAGGAGGGGATGCCTCTTGACTCATATCAACTTTAGTAATGCCAATATGTTCGTGGTGATCAGAGTCTTCTCTATTGGTCAGACCTAGCCTGCGTTTTCCCAAGGGCTGATGTTTCTAGCTGTTGCTCATTTAAGAGAACCGAATTCTTCAGTGCCACATGTGAATACCAGATCATCAGTATCACTTCAGATTATGGACATCACCAGCTTTCTGTGCACAAAGCTAATGCTGGATGTTTTTTTTTTTTGTCTAGCATGCATGCTGAGGTGTGAAACCCTGGGCTTTGTTTTTCCCTTTGACTGTGAAGAATTATTGAACCTGCATTTGAAATGTACGCTTTTAATCTCTTTGAACTTTTTTAATTGTTTTTTGTAGATTATGAAAAAATCTTCTCTCTTCTTGAGGAGGTACAAGGACCTATGGAAATTCAGAAGTATTTCATTGAATTTGCTATCAAGGAAGCAGCAAGGTTTGTATAGATACAAATGACTCAGTCATAATTGTTACTTTTGTTTATATTAATACATGATACAAATTTCCAGTACTTTGTTTTCCTATTTTAGCATAGTTCTATTAGGGCAGCTATTTCAGGAGTCAGACTGCCCTTATAATTTCTGCAGTGAGTGATCATCGACTGAAGGTCAAACGTAAAATAGAAAGATGGTGGCTACAAAATAAAGACCCAGACTTTGTCTGAGTTGGGAATGGCAGCTATATTAAATTACATTTGCCATTCTGATGCCTCAAATAAAGGAAGCTCTTCCATGCTGAAAACAGAGAGGCTCTGGGAGCAGTATTTGTCATAGCTAAATAATACCGAGTTGTTGAATTGTTATTTTTTGGAAGAAATAAATGAAATTTCTTTCTTTCTCTTCTTTAGGTTTAAAAAACGTGTCTTAATACAACACTTAGAGAGAATACTAGAGGAACTAGAGTTCAGCAGCCTACCCAACAGAGTTAATCATGTCAACAGTAGATAATAGTGTACCAGCCAGACGAATACGGACCAGGAATGAGTTTGCTGTGCCGCAGAAGAGTGGAAGAGAATGCAGCTGTTGCCGTCACCATCTTGGCAGTCAAATGATTTTACTGTCAGAGTCTGAGAAGAAGCAGTGGAGCTTTAACTTTACGAACCTCTATCGGCAGAAGCTGGGCTATAACCTTAAGGATTTGCTATGAAAGGTGTGGCTTTTTTCCTGTGGAGGGTGCTATTTGCTCAACAGGCTGAAGAAAATAACCATTGCTGCCCCTCCTGCAGGTGATGAGAATTTACTCATTTGAACACTGTCATTAGACATTTTACGTGCTATAGGCAGCAGGTTGCACTAAATGGGGCACTGTCAAATGCACACACTGTCTGCATCGTGGAGAGATCCCATGTGTTCCCCAAAAAAAACCCTCCCAGAAACACCTGCACTGGTAATATTGCATGTTGCCACCACAGAGACAAGGGTCTTGTTCCTGAGAACTACTAGCCATGCCTTTAAACTTGAGATTCAGTGTAGATTGAGAGTAAAGAAACTGCTATTGTGTTAATGAAAGCTAAAGACAGCCCTGTGACTGTTACCACCTGATGGTCACTAAACAATCTACCTCAGACTCTCTTCTGTTTTGTCTGCAGACATTATGAAAGTGCACCTGAGGCTTCCCAGGTCCCCGACTTCAGTTCTCTTTCATCCTGTGAGGAGGACGGAGATTCTTCAGGTGGCCTTGGCACACGCTGTGCTTTGGAAGCACTAAAAGGAAACGCTTTTAAAAACGTGTATTTTAATGTTCATACAAAAGAGATTATTTTGAACAGTATTGTTACCAGATCACTAATTTGATATTTTAACTGTATAATTTTTTTTTTTTGGAACATAATGTGTATATATAAAATAAACCATTTTATTAATTTTTAAGAAGTGCTGATCTGAGGAGTCTGTAGCGGGCAGCATTGAGTTCCGCCAGTGCTCTGTTAGCAACAGGCTGCTGATATTTTTGTAACACCGGTCTGCACGCCCTCAAACTCAGCTTATGGCAGTAGCTGCAGAACATGTTTGCATTTGCCTTCCAATGGCACGTGCCCTGCAGTGCCTGCCCCATCAGTCAGCTCAGCTTGTGCAGATTTTTACTCATTATTAAAGGCGCTGAGTTCCGTCTCACCAATTCCTTGGTTACCTGAGTTGGTATCCTCTCCTCTATTCCTCTTTTGTCAAAAGGTAATCTTTATGTTCACAGAACACGCGAAGAAGACTGAAGCACCTGCATGTAATTCAATTCTTCCTTTTAGCAGTACCAGTAAGATGCCAGTAGTAGGCGGCTCTTCAGATAACTCCGTATTTTCCGTTGTTCACATATGAAAACGTCCTCTGATCCTTTAACGGCTTTGTTTTAAAAGACAGGATGAAGTTGTGCTCTGATGAACAAGCTCTTTCTGAAGTACTGCGAGTATCCTAAGGATTCTGCTTGACCAGCCAGCACAAGAGGCAGGGAAACAGGTTAAAGACCTGAACTTCTGTTCGTACTAGTGTTTTCAGTGCTAGCCAGCCTGTGAGATGTATTTCCTTCTCTGAAGCAGCCCTGTCCCTCTGGAAGAGGTGGCTTGACCGTTGAAATTGCACCAGTGAAATCAAAAAAGGAAATCAATTCCAGCAGCAGCAGCTCTCTGTTACGGTGTTGTGTGGATGAGGTGACAGAGGGAAAGAAGTCACTGTAAACTATTCCATCGCTGTTACTTATCTGTACAGTTGAACGTACTTATAAAAGATGCAGTAATTGGAGATAAGTGATCAGAGGGGGATTCATGCGTTCAGAGTCATGATGTGGAAGTTGTATGTCACCGCAGTCGACCTCCCATGCCTAATGTTGGGCTCTTGAGATGGAATTTATTTACAGTAGGTCAGGTGTACTGCGTATTCGTGGTTTTAAAATGCGTCGTTATATGCACCAAATCGCTTGTGGTTATGCTGGTTTTTTAAGTAGTAGGTGGTAAGAGGAGATGGGCTTCTCCTGGTTAATTTTTAATTTTCCTGATTCCAGGACAGCTACTTGATCACAGTGTGCCTGAGCAGAGGCTGAGTTCTAGCTAGTGGCCTTGTTTAGAATCTGAACATACTCTTTTGATGTGATTCAGTTGGCTGCCAAATGAGCTATAGGGAGATGGGGACCCTGTTTGGAAACTTGGAGTCGGAAAATGCACAGGAGCTACAAAATCCATACGACTCCAGAATGAACATTTTTCCTTACCCCACCGTTATTTTGTCTGAATAAACTGCATTTGGGGTTGCACATCGGAGAGGAAGAATCTTTAGACTGAACTGAACGTGAGTCTTCATAAGAAAGAAAGAAGGAAGACGTACCATCTTCACAGATTGTTCAGTGAAAACGTGAAGAAAACTGTTCGGGGCCACACAGTCCTAGATCCCAAGTGGAGCACAACATGAGCATTGTTTGCTTCGGAAGCCAGTGGATGTTCTGAGATTTGTGTTATGGAGAATATTAACAGAATCCTTTGTAAAACAAACCACCGTGTTTGAGGTGGGTGGCAAGTGCACAGAAAAAATAGAGCCGTGGCTTCCAGATAGCACAGTTAGCTTTGATGTACAAGTGGGGCAGCCAGGAAGGGTTGTCCTGGTGTCCGGTCTTCCTTCTTGTGCGTGGAGACAAGTGACCCCTGCAGCTGTGTTACTGAGTGTGCCTCGTCAGCCTCTGCGCAGCAAGAGTGCTCCAGAACGGGATCAGGAGACAGGCACAAGATGGGAAATGGAGATGTGTCTGTAGATGGAATTCAGGAAGCTGTATGTGCTTTGTTTATACTGCATTTGTTGAGACCTTGTACAAAAGTGAAACGTTCAGGGGGAAAAAACAAAGTAGCAGCCATAGTTGTGTTTTCCATCAGGAGCATAGGGGGCATTGTTCAACAGTCTGAATTAACAGTGTATCTTCCTGGTAAGGGAAAAGCTCTGTGATGTTCTGTAGTGCAGATATCTGTACGTGTTCTGCTTTTTCTACTTCCTGGCCCTAACTGGGCGCCCTCAGTGCTTATTGTCTTTATTCTTTTATAAGCATGAGGAAGTTTTCTGCTTTCCTAAGGTGAGCCCATAGCTGTGCTGCTCCCAGGGTCCACTTGCTGATGGCAGATGTCTCAGGTGCTTCTGTTCCCGTTTGGTGCACCGTACGTTTATGCTGTGCAGGGAAGTATTCCTCCCCAGGCCTAGCCAAGGTCAGGAAGTGATTGTCATCTTCTGAAACAGCAGCTGGAGGGGCTGTTGCTCAGCTGTACTTGGCTTTGCAATGGTTAAGCAGTTTCATATCTCCCTTTACAGGAAACTGTTTCCCTCCTGGTGTTTTCCCCGGCTCCTCTCACTGGGCTGGCTGCCTGAGCAGCCATGTTGAGTATTGAATTTTTGTTTCTTTAATACCTGCTAAGAAGCTTCTGATTGAAAAAAATAAGAGTGGAAATGGATTGCCTAAAGGAAACAAAGCATAAAAGTGTGTAAATCTGAACTATAGTCCTTCATAGCAGCCAGCATGGCAGTATCACACCTTTAGCAAATGGGCTCCGGAGTGCTTCTCCTGAGGAGTATGCAACCTAGTTAAGCTGAAAATGAGGCCAAAGACACCTCGAATCTGGCAGAAACAGAAGAATTTGGCGGAGACCTGAAGGAAGGATGTTAGTCACTGGGTTTAATGGAGCTACTGCTTTTAGGTCTGCTAAAACAAGCTCTGAAGTCTGTCAAGAGGAAAAGGAAGAAACAGGAGAAGGATAATGCTTTGGGATGTAGCAAAAACGTGTGGCCAGCAGGAATTGTCAAGTTGTGCTTTTAAATCTGAATCCCTTGATCAACTCTGACTGCCTTACTTACGCTGGCATTTCAGGTGGGGAAGAACTAAACCAAAACCACTGAATGAATCTGATTTTCTGGGCCATTCCAGTCCGCATTACGTTACTTCATCCCTGGATGTGTTCTGGCTTGTCTTCAGTGTGGATGCTTTTCCTCTCTGCGGTGTTGACAGTGCTTGCAACTGTCTCTTGGTAGCACGTAATGCGGCGTGGAGTTCTGCAGGAGCCCTGTTGTTGTCTGTCAGGTCAGGAGCACGAGTACAGGGTTTGATGGTGGTGGGAAGGGCAGCTGCCTCTTGGATGCTGTAAAAGCCAGCTCCATGTTTTCTGCTTCAGAACCCTGTTTAGGAAGCATACGAGACTATTACTCAGGGCTGGGAGCGCAAACGTGGTGACTTCAGCAGCTGACTGTTGGGAGTTCAGAAAATGATGTGCCGGGGAAGAGGTGAATGTTGGTACAGCCCTGCAGTCAGCTCGGGGGAAGGTGTTTTCAGATGTGGTGAGACAACGGCACTGCATGTGTTTGCCCTGGGTCGGCAGCAGTGTGGGTTTTCCTGGTACCATGTAAAGAAAAGGAGCCTTGCACATGAGTTGGGGAGCTGCTGAAGAGCTGCCTTCTGTGGTGTTGAACTTGGAGCCGAGCTCACAAACGGCTTCTGGTTAAGCTGAGAACAGCTTGGTTGGGAAACGCGGTGGAATGGAAACCCCCAGTCAGATTTTTACTTCAGATTTATTTGTTTTCTGAGAGCTGGGGGAAGTTTGATCTCTACATCTGCAAAGGGAGTTTCACAGCTATTTCTGATTCTAAGATCAGCTCCAGCAGCAGTGGAAGGAGCAGATCCTTGGTGCTGCTGCTGTCATCTCAGCCAGTGCCACTCCTCTTGTTCACGCGGCCTTGTGTGATGTCCCTGAAACACCGTGCTGCTCTCAGTGCCTGTGCTAGCATGAGCTGCAGGAAGGACTCAGCTGTGTGCTGTGCCCCTGCTTGTGTAAATGCTTACAGGACAGTGAGGAGGAGGGGCTCACAGAGGAGGCAGCAGGGCTGTGCTCAGGCCTGCAGGGAGGGACCCTGCTGTGCACACAGTGGCTGTGTGTGCTGGCAGTGAGCGCGTTGGCTGTGTGACAGTGTGCAGCAGGAGCTGTTCCTGGGTCTGTGGGAAGGGAAATGCTGTCTGTTGAGGTGGTGGTAGTGATGTGGGCAGCTGCTGCGTGCACAACTTGTTTGGCTCAGGAAGTTGTTGGTGTAAGGCTGCTTTTGTAAGTTGGGCAGAAATAACAATGAGCCTTCCTCCCCAGGACTGAAAAGTGATAAAAAATTTTTTGCTGATTGCAGACTGTTATAATGCAGCTGCTCGACAGTGGCATCCCAGACATGGAAAAATCACATCAGTTCTTGAAGCTGTTTTCCAGTCCGTGCAGCGTACTGCAATCTTTGTGCACAGCTGGCACGTTTAGCTTTGATTGTGTGTTTAAGTGGCTGATCCGAGAGCAGCTTGGATTCTGCTTGCAGAATTCAAAAATAAGATTGTTCCAGTTCATCTGCGGTTGGGTATTTTGGAAGGGAGACAAACTATCTCAAGTGCTTCTTGGGCTGCTAATTAGAGTGCCGTGGCACTCCTCTGAGAGCATCATTTAAGATGGATGGAGGGACTTACCCAAGGTCGTATAGCATGTCACTGGCAAAGATTATAAAATCCATGCCCTAATTTGGTCTCATACGCTGAATTCTTTCCCTGGTGTTGGAAATCCCACTGCATGGCAGCGTGCAGGCTGCTGGGCCCGTGCTGTCAGTGGGCTGGGAGTGGGGCTGGGACAGCAGGAGGGAGGGAGGGGGGCTGAAGATCTGTGGCCAAAGCTCGTAGGCTGTTGCCTCCTGTTTAAATCTGAATTCTGACCTGAGCTGCTCCAGCACCTTGTCTTTCTCAGCCGTTATAAAAGCGTATTTTAAATTCCTCTGGCATCCCTGGACTCGGTGCTCTCTCCTCCGCCAACAAGCAGTGGGCAGAGCGTAGAAGCCACAATCCAAAGTAGTCATTAGTGGGAGAGGAGATGGTGGGGGACTGGCGAGCTCTGGAAAAGGCCGTTTGAAATACATCACACTCAGCAAATCCTTCCACAGGAGTACCGGCAGAGAGCAGGAATACAAATTCACTGTACTTGAAATGCTGTGGCAGCACTGTTTCCCAGCCCAGGGCTGGGTGCAGGCAGGGTGTGCAGGGGCTCCGGGCTGCCCTGGGCAGGGAGCTCACCTGCTGCAGGTGAGGTGAGGTGAGGTGAGGGCAGGGAGACGGCTCCTTCCTGGCAGCTGGCAGTGCCTTCCCCAGGGGGAAGGCAGTTGGTGGTGAGTCACAGCCTGGGCTGCAAAAGAAAGCTGCTGCTGGGTAGGTTGGGCGCTGACTTTTTCCAGAAGTGAGTGCAGCGTGGTCCTGAGGAGGCTGTGGCTTCATGGGGCAACTGAAAGCTGCCTGGGTTCCAGCTGCAAAGTGCTGCGTTCACGCAGATGTAACCAGAGAGTGCTTTCCTCTGTAGGGTCTGCACTGCACCTCGGGACTTGGTGTGCTCTCCATGCTGAGGCAGGATGGGGCTGAGTGAGCAAGAACACGGAGGGGACTGCTTTTGTCACAGTAGGAAACCTGTAGGAGTTTGAAAATGCCAACTAAAGCTCTGCCCTGTTCATCCTTGAACATCTGTACCCAGAGATGCATCTGACTGAGATAGGTGAAAACCCAATCCAAGCCTGACTTTGGGAGGCTGCATGCTCGTTCCCATTTCCAGACGGGGTTGTGGTTCTGTGCTGATGGGCATCTGTGCCCTGCTGCTCCTCTGGAACTGCATCTGCAGTGACTCACCTTGCTTTTTCCAGGGCTTCTGTCCTAACTTGCATGTTAGCAGATCCCTGCTGGGTGTCCCAGCTGCTGGGAACGTCGCGGGTTTGAGTTCTGAGCTGTGCAGCTCCCTCTTGGTGTGAGAAGCAAGGGCAGAGAGGAGAAAGTCAGACAGCCCTCCCCTGACTGGGTATACCACAAAAATGAGCACTGTTTGTGTTGTGCAAGATAAGAGGGCATCTCACTCTGTCCCTTTCTGAGGTTGTCCTCTGCTGTCAGCTCTGGCCGAACCCAAGCAGCGGCGTGGCTCTGCCTGCACTACATTTGGCTTTATTAACCAGCCCTGTTGTGCCCCAGGGGATATGTGGGTCTGTACCATGCAGGAAGAGTGTGGTCTCACTCTGCTGCAGCTTTTCCTTTTCGATCCTTTCGGGGCTGTGCTATTCAGGTGGGTATTGCAGCAGCAACGCGAGCAGAACTGCTTCCAAGTGGTGATGGTGGTGGGGCTGTGACTGAAATCACACCGAGGTCCTCGGGCACAAGTCTGTATGTGATGGAGGGCTGCCAACCACTTGTAATGTCTGTTCCCTGCACTGGTGAGCCCAGCATGGGGCGTAGAGCTCTGCCTCAGTGCTCACTGCAGCACAGCCCTCCCGGGGCCCTGGGGCTCCGAGCACGTCAGCGCTGACCTTGTGTGGCTGACCCTGAACTCCCCTAAAGCACACAGCTGAAAAGCCTTGGGGGAGGAGGGGGAATATTTGTCTGTTTTAAATCTGGAGTGCCTGCGGCTAATCCCTGGGAAACAGGTTCGGCAGCACCAGCAAGGGCAGGAGAGCACTGCCTGGCAGCAAGGCTCCCACAGCAATCACTGCAGTGACTGCGTCGGGGCTCTGCGTGCTCCTGCTGGAGCACTGGTGTAGGGTGAGCCGTTAGTTGGATAATCCCAATCTCGCCCTTTTTTTCCCCTTCCTTCCATTAAAAATGGCCTGATCACGTGTGACACGGCACGGCCTGCACCCGTGCCAAAGCGCCCTGGGGTCTGTGTGCCGTGCTCCTGCATGGCAGCCCTCCTGCTCGCTGCCACACTCCGTCCGGGCTGCTTCGTGAGCTCCCGTTCGCCTTTCTTGGCTGGGAAATGGAACAGGAAAATGAATGAGCTGCCATTTTAAGGACATAGCTTTAGTTGCGGTCTGAAGTGTTTTGAAACGACGTTGTGTCACTGAGACAAACGGAGGACTGATTCACAGGCCTTCACCTGCTGGAGTGCCCGATCCGTTCACGCTGCCGCTCTCCCCCAGGTGGTGATGGCTCCAAGGTGACCTCGAGGCCTAGCAGCCGGGAGGAGGTTTGCCTTCACCGCTGCTTGTGGCTGAGGAAAGCTGGTGCCAACGTTTTCTGCTCGTTTAACATTCACAGCAGCTTCTCTGTGCCCTTCCCCTGGGCACCAGCTGCCTGCCAGGCCAGGGGGCAGCAGGAGTTGCACGGGGAGCTGTGGGATCCAGCTCCCACCTGGGGGAGGCCTTTGTGACAGCCAGACCTGGAACCAACGTGTGCAACTGAAGTCATTTCTGGGATAGGGGCTGCAGTTCAGCCCTCGCTGCCCACTCAGAGCACAGAGCCCTCCACCAGGGATCCCCCCCCTCGGCCCCTGGCAGGGAATGATCTGTGACACAATGAATGCAAATTATCAGCATGCTTTTTTTTAGTATTTGCTGTAGTAGAACCTTCACATCCTGCAGCCAAATCGATTGAAGGCGGTAGAAGGGTGCTGGGTGAGGTTGGAACTCCTCCTGTTCGGTCTCATCCAAGGGGCTGTTGGTGCAATTTGTGTTTGCTTTTGAAGAAGGCTGGCTTATCTGTGAGGAACTGCCGTGCAAGGTAAGCACAGTGCATCCTTGGGAGTGGGTTAAGCTGCTTTAAGACACCAATTTCTGGCTTTTACACTCTTGTATTCAGCGCTGGATGCAGACAGCTGCGCCAGCGCAGGAAGCAGATGAAGGGTGAGGTTGCTGCTTTCTTCGTGCTGTAGTTAAGCAAACTCCTCTATTTTGATAACTTTCCAGCCTCCCCCAAAAGAAAAGCAGAACAGGCAGTGCAAAGTGATCTTGCTCAAGTCCGTGATTGGAACTACCCCCAGCCTGGGAGCGGTCTGCCAGTTCCCCCAGCAGCTGTTGCAATAGCAGCCCTTGCTGGAGCCTGTCCTCGTGGGTAGGCAGGGCTAGGAAAGCCTTTGCTATGGTTAAACAGAAGGCATGTCAGCTAAGAACTGGCAGGGCAGAAAACCACAGGCCAGTAACATTTTTATCCTAAGTGTCTCCTCAAGCTCCTTGCAGCGTGTTATTTTCATTCCATACACTGATCTTATCTTCTAGTAAAGAACACTGGGCCAGACACACACTTTCACACGCAGCTGTCATACTTCAGGCAAGATCACTTACTGTCTATGCAGGCAGTCACTTCAGTATGCTCTCACTGGGGGTTTCCTGCAGTCAGAAATAAAAGACCACTCCCAACCACTTTTAAGGTATCAGTTTTTATTGGACGTTGCAAGATCAATAAGAAAAAAAATAATTTGTACAGCTTTGTACACCATTGCTGCTGAAGAGTAAGGCTACTTGTCACAACAGAGACCTGGTGCTCCCAGCATGACTCACGTCTGAGGAACTGATGTTTCTCTCCAAGATCCACTTAGAACTGTCAGATGGTAGCACCACCCACCTTGGACAGGTCCGTGTAGCCTAACCATAGCACAAATGGGGCTTCTTAGACATAGTAGGTGAGCAGCCTTGCTCTGAAAGACCCTCTCCCAATGGCTCACTGCCAACCACGGCTACAGGATCAGTCTGGTACAACGGTTACAGACCTCCTGCCCTGCTTTCCCTCCCCGATGCCAGCTAGGGGGGAACCAGAACGCTCACAAGTTTTAATAGGCAGAGTAACCCTTTCCAACCAAACCCAGATGCTTAAGAGTGATTGTAGAGCAGCAGCTATGGGTATTGCTCTAGCACTGGGGCACCCAATCCATAGGATGGGCAGAGCAAGAAAGAGAGGCTTCAGTTTACACAGTAGTTTTGCTAAGCTTTTTGCCTTTGACAGTCGTTAGCGGTTTAAAAAACAGGTGCTAGGACAAAAGGCTGAATTGGAACAGAGGCAGTGAGATGTCATCCTCACCCCATGCAAAATTCTAGTTGGCCCCATCAGTGTCTCGCACTGTCCTCTCTTTGCTGTGGCAGGCAGGTGGGAGAAGAGCATTCCATTGCTGGACTGAAATGCCAGACCAAGAGAAAACGTTAGCACTGATTCAGCCCCTCAGAGGAGATCAGAATTTTGAAGTCAGTAGTTAAGGACTGTATCGTTTGTCCTAATAAACGCAATCAAGACAGTCATTTTAAATCACCAAAGGGCTCAGCTAGAAAAAGAAATC
Source organism: Oreortyx pictus (assembly GCA_036925125.1). Taxonomy (NCBI): domain Eukaryota; kingdom Metazoa; phylum Chordata; class Aves; order Galliformes; family Odontophoridae; genus Oreortyx; species Oreortyx pictus. The sequence continues at coordinate 16,226,994 of JAUPFR010000012.1, read as the reverse complement.
AATTTTAATGGCTCTGTAGACAGAAAAGGGGGAACTGCACTATAATTAGCTGAACAGCTGTGCTGTATTAATGCCAGTAAACAGGTACGGCTGCTGGACCTTACCCTTGCAGCCTTTACAGAAGGGACATTGCTTACTGACACTTAAATACATCTGACAGAAAATGGGAACCCGTGTCTGGTGCCATTCTGAGGTACTAAAGCAGCTGCAGTGGCAACCAAAGAACAAAGATGCAGTGGGTGAACAAACCAAGAGCAGCAGGTTATCGATGTAATCAGCAGTGAGCTGCCTCCCCCACACAGCCACACCGCAGGCAAATAGGGCAATATCACACAGTCTGCTTTTAAGGACAGGAGGGCAACAAGGAGATAATGTGATCGTGAAGAATTCAGGAGAAAGTAAAACAGAACCCTTCACAAAACCATTTTCCAGTACGGTAAAAAAGAAACAAAAACCAACGTGACCATTTAGACTTCCTGTGCCTACATCACACAGCTCTCTGTGGCACTGCAGGAACAGGAAACGCTGCCCTTTTTCTGCTGCTGAGTGATGCAGTGCACACAGTGTTTCTGAAGGAGTTCTATAAACTGTAGTGCAAGCAAACTGAGGAAAGAAATAGCACTCGAGCATTCCCTCTCATCAAAGAACAGCAATGGTGGTAAAAAAAAAGAGCTCGTTTGCTGTTTTGGCCAAAGTCAGGTTAGCTGCAACTTTTAGTACAGGAGATTTTGAAGATGTGTTTCACAGCACAACGGCAGAATAATTTACACCGCATTGCCAATTCATGTGCATTAACAGCGTACAAAGAAGGTCCTTAGTTTTGTTTTTTTTTTTCTTTTTAATATATATATATTTATATATATATACTTTATAAAGTCTGGAAGATCAATATAAATACTGCTCCAGAAATTAAAAAAAGTGTTTACATCCCCGACTTCAATATTACATCTCAGTGTCCCGGGTTACGATTGGAATCTGTAAAAGTCTTAGCGGCGCAGAGGTTCAAGTTTTCGAAATTTCAGTGACGAGCTGGATGACAAAGCATCTTGGTTTGAAGAATTCACTGTGTCTGGGGACTGGAACAATACTCTACCACGATGATTAAATGCATAAAAAGACGGATGGTTCCTTAACGTGTCAAACGTCCTTCAAAATAAAGGCAGAAAGTCAGCGTTAATACTGCTTTAGAACAGGAGTTTTACAGGAGTCAGTCTGGGGTGTTCCAGCTTTTACAGACAAAGAAATACGAGTTTTGAAAACTAAACTCAGCAAGGCCACGCTCACTTCACAAGTTTTTACACAAGACAAGGGGGGAATGGCTCCAGAGCAGCAGGGGACGCTTAGGTTAGATGTCAGAAAGAAATTGTTTACCCCAAGGGTGGTGAGGCCCTGCACTGCTGCCCAGAGCTGTGGGTGCCCCATCCCTGGAGGTGCTCAGAGTGGGTTGGATGGGGCCCTGGGCAGCCAGCTGATGGCATTCCATGAAATACAAAGCCGAGGTGCCCGACAAATTCTGCCTGTTCAATACCCAGAGGCTGTCTGTACTGCTACCAAACCTCACTTCCGTGAGCTTAGGGGCAGAGCAGTGGATGGTTATTTGCATGCCTGCCACATATGACAGCCTCGTGACTTGTTAACACTGTCAGTTTCCCATTCCCTTCTATGCCTGAAGTTCAGGGTTTTAGGTATGTGCTATGAAGTATAGCAACGCCAACTTGTTTAGTTTCCATATTCTCCCGGGTTTATGGGAACGGCCAGAAAGGCCACCTCTACCACCCCAACTTCATCTCCTTCTCAAAAATCTCAATTCAAAATTCCTTATTTTCTTGAAATCCTCAGAAATCTGTCATTCTGCCCTGAATATTTCACCATGGGATTCAAATAACACAGGCTTTTGCTGCGAAGAAGCCATAGGTAACAGAGGGTGCGACAGGCACACGGCCTTGCAATCTGTGGAGCATCTCACAACAGTGCTCTGAGACTGCTGAGCCCTTACTTCCCAGGCAAACATCTAATTCCCCCCAACAAGTCTGCACAGAAGGATATTGGATCAGGAAAAGCAATGGGAAAATGTATTTAATTTGTTCCAGTTATCTGTCTTTACTTCCACGCATTATTGCCTTCCCCAAACCTGACTGTTCCCGTGTGTGAAAGAGCTGAGTGAAGAGAGGCCAGGCCTGGTGCTGCCACTTCACGGACAGTTTGCACAGAGCCTCATGGACACGTGTGTTTATGAGAAGAAATAAAGCATACTTATTTTTTAGCTCTGAAGTGGCATCCATGTCTTTAAACTCTCCTGCGATATGTACTATCCCATAGCAGGTAACTGCAAAGGCTAACAGAGTCTGAAGGACTATCTGTAAGAGAGGGGAACAATGCAACACACACCAATTACTGAATGTTGTTAGAGGTACCAAAAAAAAAAAATCTCGTCTTTCACACAGCATCTCTTACACTCTTCATCCAGCAACAGAAAGTGCCTTCCAGCTCAGCAGTGGGGAAACTGAGGCACGGGACAGCTCAACAGCACAGATGAGACCAGCTCACAGCACCTGACAGCCCGTGCTGCATGAGCAGCACTGATTCATGCAGCTCCACGGGGAGATCTGCAGAACAACGCGCTGCTCTTGTGCACTGAAGGATTCGAATGCTCTATCTGAGAAGCGTGCCAGTGGGCAAGAGTGACTGTGCAGAGGGGACGGTTGCTGCCCTGCCTGTCCTGCTTAGGGGGGGTAAGCACCTCCTCACTTTTCAGGTTAAGAAACAGAGTCCTGAAGTGGAATTAAAAAAAAAAAAAAAAAGAAACGGATAAAATACAGAAGGGCCTTCCAGAAGGAGGTTGTGCTGGCACCAAGCGGGCACGGAGCCACGCTAGACGAACAAACATCAGCCAACAGGAGCCAGAGGGAGGAGGACTTTTCTGCTGCGGAGCAGATGAGCGCAGCAGCTCTCCGGAGCTCGGGCCGTGCTCAGGAGCGGCCTGGCTGAGAGGCGTCAGGACACGGGGAGAGCAGAGGGAGGCTGCTGGGTCCCGACAGACACAGCTTCGGGACGAATCACGTCCTTTCCGACAGCAGAGACTCGACTGAAAGCTCAAAGCTGCTCCACCGCGGGCTCCTGCCCGCCGCATCGGCGCCCGCGCGACCCCGACTTACATCTATGGGCAGCGTCTCGTCCTCCTTCTCCGTCAGCCGCATGTACGAGCGATCTGCAACACACCGACGCGCGGAGCGTCCATCACCGCGCGCACGGGGCCCGGCCCGCTCCGCCCGCCGCGGCCGCGGCCCCTCCTCCACCCCGCGGCCCGGCCCCGAGCCGCCCGCCGCCGCCCCGCCGCCCCCACGCGGCTCCGTCCCGCCACACTCACGCTGCGCCGCCGAGAAAGCCGCGTGTGCCAGAGCGAAGAGGCCGAGCCCCACCAGCCCCTTCCACAGCGAGGCGGCCGCCATCGTGCCCGCCCCGCTCCGGGCGCGGGGTGGTGACGTCACGGGGCGGCACCCCCCCCCCCTCCCTCCCCCCCCCCCCCACCGATCCGGGGCGCGCGCGCGCGGAGGTGATGACGTCACGGGGGCGGCGCGCCCCCGCGGCGCTGTGGGCGTGGCCGGGCCGCCGCCCGCCCACGTGGGGCGGTCGCGCAGCGGCGGGGCGGCCCCACGCGGAACTCGCGGCCGCGGTTGAGGGCTCTGTTCCCCTTCCGCCGGCCCCGTGGGCGCCTCGCGAGCCGCTCCGCGCAGCCCCGTCCCGCGCACCGCCGCATCCCCGCGTTCCCCGCCCCTATCCGGGCTCCCGGCGCCGCCGGCCCCGCCCCGCGCGTGCGCCCAGCGCCGCTTCCTGCTGGCGGCGGGGCCGGGGCGATGGCGGGGCCGCGGCGGTGGCCGGGCTCGGGGCCGGTGCTGGCGGCGGGGCTATGGGTCGGGACGGCGGCCGCGTCGGGACGACCCGGTGCTCTGGAGGAGGAGATCGTGTCGGAGAAAGCGGCGGAGGAAAGCCACCGGCAGGACAGCGCCAACCTGCTGGTCTTCATCCTGCTGCTCACCCTCACCATCCTCACCATCTGGCTCTTCAAGCACCGCCGCGCCCGCTTCCTCCACGAGACCGGGCTCGCCATGATCTACGGTGAGGGCGGCGGGCGCGGCTGTGTGTCCCCCCCCCCACCCCCCCCGGCCCACCCCTCCCTCTCCTCACCCCTCCCCCCCTAACCCCGAGCCCCCCGGAGGCGGTTCCCCGCTCCGCTCCGTCTCTCCTCCCGTTCCCGTCTGAGCGCTGCTGGCGGTGCTGGGGACCCGGTGCTGAGCTCCCGTGCCGCGGCTCCGGTTGGGTTTGGTGGCCGTGGAGCGTGGCCGGGCTCACGCGGTGAGGGGCCGGGCGTTGTGTTGGGGAGTGATTAAGGCTGAGCCTTATCCGCACGTAAAGGCGCCTTCTGGCGGGTGCTGGAGTCCGCGCTGCCCACCCCGGCTGCTGTGCAGCGGGGACGTGGCCGAGCTGCAGAGGGAAGCCGGGCTCTGGGGACGGCGGCTTGCTGCGCTCCTCGCCTCCTGTTGTCCCACGGTTCAGCTGGAGGTGGCCTTCAGAAGGGGCTGGGGCAGCTCAGGAGCACTCGGTGCCTGCGCTCGGCCCTCCCTGCAAGCCGTGCTGGGGCACGGCTGTCACCTCCCGCTGCCGGGGACTGAGTGCTGCTCCAGCGTGGCCCCTGTGATGCCTTCAGCCCAGGGGAGGTGGGTGGAAGATGTGCAGCCCGCTTGCTGCAGCACCTCCGCAACAGCCCCTCACATCTGGGTGGAGGAGCAGTTTGTAAAAGCTTGTCTTTTTCTTGTTGGAAGAAGAAACCACACCGAGAACTGAGAACTTCTGCACGCATCTCCTCCTGCTGACATACTTCACAGCTCCCTGGTGTCTGCGTCCTCACCCTGAGTTATAAGCTGTTGCTTCGGGTGGATTTATACCTTACAAATTACACTGTTGGCTCAGGGCTGATGTTCAGGAGCTGGAGTTATTTTGCTGGGATAGACAATAGGTGCTCAGCAGCCCCTGGGCTTCATTTCAGTGTTTAAAATTAGGTTCCCACACCCCAGGTCCTCAGCAGTTAGGCCAATTAAATGAGCAGTCTCGTTTTATTTCGGCTCGGGGGCTGGCAGGGATGTGCCAGAGCTTCTCCAGAAGTTCAGCTTCCTTGTACTGGTTCCCACTTGGCCCCTGGACTCATCCCAGCTGGGTGTTGGCATCGTGCTTTTAGGTGCTCGCTGCGTTGTTCTTAACTTTTGGTGCTCAGATTAGCATGTGCCATTGGCTTCCTTGTGCTGCCATCCTAAGTCTTTACTTTAAATCTTAGCACCTGAAAAAACAAATGCCCGTGGGCTTTCATTCTTTTTGATGAAGTTGGGGTAAAGGCAATGAAAGTAATCTGGCACTTTGTATAGAGGAGCTCCATGAATTCTTAGCTGCTCGCAGCTTCCTGGTGTCAGGTTTCCCTGCTCAGCTCCCTCTCAGTTCTCTCTTTGGTACAACTTTGATACTGGTGGGTGGCTCAGGGCTTGCTGCTAGGACAGCCCTTCAAATGCCAGAGGATTTTGAGCTGTTTCCTAAGAGACCATCAGAAAGAGGAGGACGTGCTGGGCTTGGTCTGCTTAGCCTGGGGCTGGTGCTGGTGTCTGACAAGTCGGACTGTCTGGGTCGGGTTTGTGCCAGGAGCCTCTGGGCAGCTCCCTTACATGGGAGGTGAGCAGGGAAGGTCAGCTCCAGAGCGTTCCCATCCCCTTCCTTCTGTTCCTGGCTGGAGCAGGGATTTGGCTGGCACGCAGGGCTGGGAACAGCTGTGTGAGTAAGCGAGCTGGTGAGGATGAGCACCGCTATCATATGAAGCCCCTCTTTGGGGCAGGGATTAAGAGGCAAGAGGTGGGTGAGTCAGGATCCTTCCTGAATTCCCGGCCACCACCGAAACCTCTCCCTCCTTCCCCTGAGCAGGGCATCTCATTTCAAAGCGGTGAGTCCTGGAGTCCCTGGGTGGGATTCCAGCTGAGAAGACACGCAGCTGCTGTGGCAGCTTCTGGCTTGAGGATTTCTGTGGCTCAGCACTGCCTGAATTGTGGAGTTTCCAAACCCTTTTGTGCAGAAGGACAAATGGGAAGGGTCCGTGGGACATCCCATCCTCGCAGCTGTCAGGAGGCAATGCTGTGAAGGCACTCAGTGCACCGTGCAGGACAGAGGGAGCTGGAGGAGCTCATGCAGGTAAATGCCACCTTTGGGATGGAAGACCTCAGCGTGCAGCTAACGAGCTGTGCTGCAAACAAGGAGTGACATACAAATTGCTGACTTGCAAATCCACCCCGCTGGACTTCAGCGAGCAGTGCTGGCTCACCCTCAGCCTGGTGTTGGCGGTTCAGAGGTGGAGCTGTCAGGGCACAGAGCAGAGCACAGTGGTCGGCCCTCAGTGCTACTGGAGTTGATGCAGCAGGGATTGCTGCTGGGAAGCTCCCTGGTCAGGAGGTGGCTGCGTGGCTCCACTGCCTGGCAGATAGGTTCTTGCTGTCTGGGGAAGAAGGGAGGTATTCCTGTTGCTTCATGGAAGGAGTGTAGAGGTGCATGGAATACTCTGATGGGTCGGGGCGTGGTAATTGATGGCATAAAAAGTGACCCCCAAACTATCTCTGCTGTGCTAAGGAGTGCTTGCGAGCATCCCTTTGCTCTGGCCTGGGCCGGAAAGATGCTCACTGTCCTCAAAGCATTCATGACAGCTTCTGGTACCTTTTTTTAATCCCCTGCCAAAATGCATTTCTCTGCTGGTAACGCACGATCCTATCGGGTCTCACAGCGACCATCCCGGCCCCTTGTGCATCTCTCCCCAGGTGTCCTGGTCGGTGTGGTCCTGCGCTATGGCATCCACGTCCCCAGCGACGTGAACAACGTGACACTGAGCTGCCAGGTGCAGACCAGCCCTGCCACCCTGCTGGTGAACGTCAGCGGGAAGTTCTATGAGTATACTCTGAAGGGGGAAATCAGCGCCCAGGAGCTCAACAATGTTCAGGACAATGAGATGCTGAGGAAGGTAAGGGTGCTGGCAAAGGGATGGGGTGTTCCCCACCAGCTCCGGTGGGTGTGTGCAAATACAGCAGCCCTGTATCTCTTGGATTAAGTGATTTTTTTTTTAATTGCTTTTTGCTTTGGCTTTATACACTGTTAGCTGAATGTGCAACGTAACGAAGCTCTGGTTGCAGCTGATCTTAACTTGAGCTGCTTTAGACTTTGGGCTGTGGGTCTGAGAGAGCCGTGACACCTCCGTGCTCACGTGGTGGGGTACAGGATATCTCATACCTCATTCTCCCTTCTGTTTTGTCTTGCAAAACCGTAACAAACTGTTCTGCTTTTTTGTTGGTTTGTTTTACAGGTGACTTTTGATCCTGAGGTGTTCTTCAACATTTTGCTTCCTCCAATTATATTTTATGCAGGGTACAGCTTAAAAAGGGTATGTGCCTTTACAGTGCCCGCATTTTCAGTTCCTCTGCTCCCAAAGCATGTGTAAGAATTGAGAGTGTGTTGATGCTTGCTTAGCAGCCACGGCTGTAGAATTGGGTGCAGTGTTCCCAGCGCTCCCCGGAGGGTGGGAAGCAGGGTTGTGGGTCTCATCCTTGCTCCAGGAAGGGTTGGTGACTTCAGCTGTTGACAGCACGGGGTTGTGCAGGGGTTTGGATGTCAGCTGGGCCGTTCCAGCCATCCCAACTTTGGAAACACTTGGGGAGGTGGGAAGGATTTAGAAAGCAGCAGCTCTGAAACGGAGAGGGAGAGGAAAATGATCCTGTGTAGCTTGCGGGAGAAGGAAGGAGGACTCGTGTGCATTAGGAAATCAGTTCCCAAGGCTCAGAGCAGCACCTTATTAAATACACCGGTACAGGAAAATACTCTCATGTTTATTAACACTGCTCTAGCTGTGCTGCTACGCCTGCACAGCGTGCTGCTGCGCTCACACAGCTCATAGTGCTCGCACTGGGCACAGGTTGCTGCGGGTATCCATTGGCACAGCTTGAAATAAATTGTTAGTGAAGTGTAATTCATTTTTCTTTTTTTTTTTTTTTAATATATCTTCTAGAGGCACTTCTTCAGGAACTTGGGATCGATCCTGGCGTACGCATTTCTTGGCACTGCCATTTCCTGCCTGGTGATTGGGTGAGCAGCTGAGGCCGGGCGGTGCTCGGGAGGCTGAGAGCTGCGTGTGGGTTGGGGCTGGAAGGCTCCTGGGGCTTCTCTGTGTGCAGTGCTCCCTCTGTATCTCCTACAGAATATCTACCCGTGCAGCCAGGCAGGTGGAAAAAACAGGCGCTAACTTGAAGTTAGTGAGAGCACAGTCCTAGCAAGCATGAGACACACGAGTGGAGAGCAGGATCGTAAACACGTGTCCTGCCTTTACGTGCTGGAAACAGATGCCTGGCAAACACAGATTGTGTTTCAAACTATTTGTGTGCACAGAGGGAGCTAGATAATTCCCATTCTGAATAGCAGCCCGTGGCTGTATGGCGTTTTCCACTGGAGATGCAGGGATTCAGCCAAGCTCAGCGCATGCTTTATCTCTTCCCAGCTGGAAGTTTGGGATGTTTTGTAGTGAGGCCAAAGCTGTCCCACTGAAACTTGTTGGCATGAAGCCTGTGAAGCAGCACAGAGGTGTTGCTGTGGTCTGCCCCACATCCCTGGCTGCTGCTCTTGGCTGTGTTGTTGGCAGAGGAGTTTCAGTACCACAGTCCTGCTCTCTGCTTTGAGACCCTTGTCAGGCTGGGCTCATGCGACGCAGCTCTTCAATGTTCCTGCACTTGGGCAACTTTTGGGAGCTACTTTGGCAGATTCTGGGGAACTGTTTGCTCTGCACTTCTGAGCAGTGGCCTCTTCTGCTCCTGCAGCTCAGTCATGTACGGCTGTGTGGCGCTGATGAAGGTCACTGGGCAGCTCGGGGGAGACTTCTACTTCACAGACTGCCTCCTCTTTGGGGCCATTGTGTCAGCTACTGACCCAGGTATGTTAGGTGCTCTTCTTCCTTGGTTTTGATTGCATTTGGGGAAAAGGGGAAGGAAGGAGAAATCTGAAACTTGTGCAGTTTCCCATTTTCTGAATGTTGAAGTTAAATCTATTTGCATCGTTCTCAGCTTTCTTCCCGTTAGTTTCCTTCCAGTGGTGTGTAATCTACTTTCCAAACTTCTGCTTTTCTAAGTCTTGGTTTGCTGTGAGGTCTAGTTTTGCCTTTTCTGGGTCCATTGAAACAGGTCTACTGTCTGCTTCTGACATCCTGCACAAGTGGTGAATGCAGAATGAGACGTGCCGTGTTGGAGGTTTTAGTTCAACCTCAGCAAAAACGAATGCCTCCATTTGGATGGGATTTTGGAGGGGGCTAATCTAACAGAAAATTGATCTTAATGAGCAGTACTGAGGGCAGTAGTGACAACTCGGTCTGCTGTAGTACTTTGTGAATGAAAACTAAGAAAACCACACCTCGTCCATCTGCTTTTCACTTGCTTGGCAGTTGCTTTTAATGGTAGCTGTTTATTTGCACATTCCAATTTCCGCTGAAAGCACAGGGCCACAAGAAGGCCTCTCCTTCCTCCTGCCCTTTGTTGACCAGTTCTGGAGTTTCTTTCTTTGCAGCCTGGCTGCTGCACTTGGGGAGGGTGTGGTGGAGTCACAGTAGCTCTGAGAGCTCTGTAAATGCAGACACTGGTCAGTTTTGCATGAGAGGGAAGGGTTGCATGCCTGGGTAAGCCAAATCTTCTGTCCTTCTGAAACAGGTGTCAGTGACTGTCACTTGTGGTGAATTTGGCTCTTACCTGCTTATCTCATCATTCATTTCCATTTTTGAAGACAAATTAAGGAGCACTGTGTATGTGCATGCCTCAATAACAATGCTGCAGAATCTAACGCTGCAGAGCAGCTGTGTCTGTCTGCAAGGTGCAAAATAAGAAAAGCAAGATGTGTGTTCCTCATGGGTTTTTAGTAGTGCATTTTTTTATGTTTCCCTAGGGTTTGCCAGATATTGGTGTAGTTATTACTCATGATATTTTTATTAAAAAAAACAAAACACCTGAAACCTTAAAACAAAACAAGCTGATGTGATTTCCAAGCTTCTCCAAGCATGTCCCCCTGAGGCTGAGCCTCCTCCCTGTGATTTCCCTGGGACACTGGTGTTGGTGGTTGGAGTCCTTGCAATGGGAAGAGCACCCTATGGGTGTGTGGGGAACCTGAAGGCAGATGGGCAGAGGTCAGGCAGCCACTGTGGGTAATGCTTTGAGATGATGCAGGGCAGTCGGTGTCACGTCCCTCCTTCAAGCTTGAGAATAAGAGCAAGATTTTATGGCTGAAAACAGAGTATATGGGTTAAACCATCAGTGTGCAAGAGGGAAAGGACACCCTGAGAATATTGTTGGAAAAGACACTCAGAGAAGCTGGTTGGAGTTAGCAGCAGGCTGCTCACTGCATTGGGATGTAGACCTGACACGCAGGTTGCGTATTCCTTAAAGGATGAGAAGGTCAATCATAAAACAGATCTGTGTCTTAAAGATCAGAAGGAAGACAGGCAGAGCGCAGTGTGGCAGCTGGTGCGTCTGGGAGTACAGGAAGGCAACTTTCTAAAAGAGACCTTTTGTCTTCGATGACACCAAACTGATGGCACCTTTTTGAACGTCTCTCTATTTTTCTATTTGTCAGTGACTGTTCTTGCCATATTCCATGAACTCCAGGTTGATGTGGAACTCTATGCCCTTCTCTTTGGCGAAAGCGTTCTCAATGATGCCGTTGCCATAGTGCTGTCTTCGTAAGTGTGTTCTGTTTTTACTTTTAATTGTTTTGTACGTTACATGTTGGGCACTGTGGGGAACTACCTGGCCTCACTCAGGAGCTCAGTGCTGGCCAGACCAGAATTCCCTATGCAGTGTCCCCAGAAGCTGTAGTGACCTTCTGATCACTCTCCTTGAAGGCACTGCTGGGGAGTGAGGGTTGGAGTTTCAGTGTTGCTTTGCTTTCTGATGACCTGCTGACCCAGCCTCCCTGACAAACCAAAAGCACTGCATCTGTATTCCAGCCACAGGATCCCACTGAAGTCCCTCGCTCATTGTCTGCTCCTGCCTGCCCCCCACCCACACAGGTCGCATTGGTGTGGATGGGAATAGCTGCTAAAAGCAGCTGTCTGCTTTCTCTGCCCGCTGTCTGTCCCTCAAGGAGAGGGGGATTTCTGGAGCTGGTATCCTGTGCAGAGCACCCACACCAGAAGAGTGTTTTATAATATTCTTTAATATTTTATGTCCTCTGCATGTGGGGCATATTTTATCCACGTTGCCTTTGTGTTGTCATCACGGGAGCTGATCTGGAAATATACCATGTCTGCAGTAGTGACAGGTTAACTTATAGCTACGACTAATGCAGAAAATATTTCTGGAATACTTGTCACGCTGGCACGCTGCTTGCGTGGGTTGTACTGACGTGGAGGCAGCACTGTGAGCTCTGTACTGGGCTGCATTTACTAAATTGAGCATCTCTGGAACTGTTTGCTTTGCTCCTGTCCCGCGAGGAGGAGCTTTGTGACAGAGTTGGTGGCAGGGAACCTGGCTGGAAAAGGGGAACTGAACCCAGAACTGAAAAGTGGTGTGCAGAGTGGGGCCAGGCTGCTACTTGCTTCTCCCAAAGGAGATTTCGCAGCAGCTGAAATGTGGCTTCTAAAGGGCACAGGGAGTGGTGTTTCGTTGGGGCAAAAAGCAAAAGCAGGAGGAAGGCTGCAGGAGGGTCAAGTGCCCAACCAACATCCAAACGGGAAAACCAACTGGGATTAAAAATGAAAAACCCATGCTAGACAAGCAGCAAAGCCACAGAATGAGACCGTGGTGGTGAATGGGAAGCAGAAGGTGGACTAAAGAAATGAAACCTGTGACCTGCAGTGTAAAAGATTATATTAATTAATATCTGTGAAAGCAGGGGAATATAGCAAGGGAAGGGACCCACTACAAGTTGGAAGGGGTTGGTTTATCACTCTTATTGCAGAAAAACGTTGGTCTGTTATTGGGGGAAAGCTGAAGGAAGTGTGGGTGATGGTAACTTTCCATTCCAGTGTGACTCAGGAGGTTAAACAGCAACTGTCCAAAGGTCAGTCCAAGAGGCAGCCAAGGGATGGCCAACCAGGAGTTAATGTTCTCAGCATGTGTACCTCAAAGAAAGCTGGTTGTGAACCAGCCCTGTGCCATCCACTGTGCTTCCCTGCAAGACTGTACTTCAGAGCCCAGACCAGTGCAGCATGTATGAAGTGCATGTTAAATGCAGTAAAACTGAGGAACTTGCAGTTCTCCAGGGGATATTTGTATCAGCCACCTCTGTGATGCTGGCAGAGAAGTGCAGGCTTCCCACTTAAATGCTCTGTGTTCCCAGAGGGCCTGGCTTTATGAAGAGCTGATACCAGGCCCCCACAAATGATGAACTGTTGCCTAGCAAATGCATTTGCAGGGGATGTGCAAGAGATGGGCTTTGGTCTCATGCTCCCTTCCGTCTGGAAGGAGGAAATGTAGAGCCATCCTGGCGTGGCTGTGCTGCAGGAGTGGGGCTGGGAGCCAGGGGCAGGTTGCTCCCTCCACACTGCTCTGTTTTCTCATGCTCACAGATTGCAGTGGTCACGGCGTTCTGCAAAGCAAACTAAGGAGTGTTCTGCTCTTGTGTGTGCTTTTCTCCCCTCTTTCAGTTCAATTGTTGCATACCAGCCAGCAGGTGACAACAGCCACACGTTTGATGTCACAGCCATGTTCAAGTCCATCGGGATCTTCCTGGGGATATTCAGTGGATCTTTTGCAATGGGAGCAGCTACTGGAGTTGTGACAGCTTTAATATCCTTTTCTTTGTTACTGTGTTCTTTTTTTTCCCCCCATCCTTTTTCCTAACAATTACCTTTCTTGCTGTGCTGCTCTTTGTGGTCGTATGCCTGAATGAATGAAAGGCAGCACCACGGCCTTCGTGGAGGCAGTGCTGCTGAGATACACAGTTTGCACACCCCTTCACCTACAGTTGCTCTCCAAATTGTCCTTAACCATCTGCAACGTCACCAAGTTCACCAAGCTAAGGGAGTTCCCATTGCTGGAGACCGGCCTGTTCTTCTTGATGTCCTGGAGCACCTTCCTGCTGGCCGAAGCGTGTGGCTTTACAGGCAAGCTCCAGCTCCACCTGGGATACAAGTCTGCACGGATGATGGTGCTGTTGGGTTTTGCTTCTCACAGAGGGCTCTCCCTTTGTTTCCATAAGTTTAATTGCTCTGGGTTTTAGGATCATTGCATTGAACCCCATGCTGCTGGGATGCAGCTTAGCTTCTTTTTTGTGGCCAGGAGTCTAACGCAATGCTGTGCTCCCCAGGTGTGGTGGCTGTACTCTTCTGTGGGATCACACAGGCCCATTACACCTATAACAACTTATCTACAGAGTCCCAGCACAGAACTAAGCAGGTGAGAGCCCCCTTGGCAGTTCTCTCCCCTCTAGCCAGAATGAAGTGCGTCCATCAGTCTGCAGCTGCGTTTTGCTAGGGTTGCTTCTGCAGAAGTGTTTAGTCTGTGATGGATGGGCTAATGTTCTTGTTAAATCTATGTTTAACTCGCTTTTAATTTGTTTTCCTCTTCCAGTTGTTCGAACTTCTGAATTTCTTGGCAGAAAACTTCATCTTCTCGTACATGGGACTTGCACTGTTCACCTTCCAGAACCACATCTTTAACCCAACCTTCGTGGTGGGGGCTTTTGTATCCTTTAGAATCTTTTTTTTTAATGAACAAGAAAAGAAAAGGAGAAGTTCCTCATTCCTAGTTTGTGGTTTTTCATACAAATGCCTTTTTTTTTTTTTTTTTTACCACTCAGCCTAGCTTTATTTTTAAAAGAGGATTTGTCCTGTGTAATGATGCTGATGCTGTTTATTTTATGACAGTGTTTTTCCAGCTTTTCTTCTTTCTTGCTTCTTGCCTGCTTCCAAGGGCCATCCATTGGCTGCTGCGGGGACTCAGATGTGAATGTGATGCCTCATCATGTGGCAGTGTGGCACAGGAGTGGCTTTGCAGATAGTCACCTCGTGATGTAGCAGTTTCTTTCCTCTTTCTATGCTGTTCCATTTGGTTAACTCTGAAAAAAAGCACTTTTTAGTCAAAATAGCATAGTAAAGCTATAGGAGATGCTTCTGAGTGATGGAATGAGAAAGGATTTTCCCTTCTGCTGGCTGATGCTAGTGGAGACACACTACCAGCCCTGGTACATCTCAGAAAAGCGAGGATCTGAAAGAATTTTGTTCAGATCACAGGGAAGCCGTTACAGATGTGCAGAATTATTTTCACCCTTTGCCTGCACTGCAGCATGTTTATACAGATGAATAAATGTTATCTTCACCTGTGAGTTTCCAGCGGGGTTTGCTGAATTTCCCCACTTACCTTTGGCAAGGTTGCAGGGGGGTAAAGGGAGCCAAGATCACAGAACTGCATTTGGGTGCTTGGGTTGAAATGGTGTGCTCTGCCTTTTCGGTAGGAGCTGGCTGACACGCTGACGAAGTAGCTCATTCATGAGAAGGAACATGAAATATGTCTCTTATGCAAATTCGTGATGTTCAGGAAAAAAAAAACCATAAAAGCTGGGAGCATTATTCGAGGCTGCACTGAATATTGGAGGCTGCAAGATTAGTTCTGCCATCTGAGTGCTGGTATTAAAAGACACAGCTACAAAGAGAGAAGCAGTGTGAAGGGGCTGCTCACTCTTGTATCTCACAGGCTGTGAAAACAGAGCATTAGGGTTTTTTTGGTTTTTTTTTCCTTGTCAACTGCTGCTGCTTTCATTTTGCTGAATAATCTTTGGGAATGAGGCCTTGCTTATAGCTTCAGGCTGAGCTGTGTGGTGTGCTGAGGAACGTCAGGGCTTGTGGAAGCTCTGAAAACTTGAGCTTTGTAAAGGACAAGTTGTGCTTTTGTGGAAAAGGAGCACAGCACAGGAGAACCCGCAGTGGGAAATGGCGCTTTTCCTCTATTCTCTCTTGTCAAACTTGCCCTCTCATCATTTCCCTTGTTTGTGTTTGTCTCTGTGTGATATTCCTGATTTGCAGTGTGTGCTTCAGTTTGGTGAAGCATAGCATGCTCTTCCCACACTGAGCTGGGTTGTTGTCTTTGCATCCACAGGACTGGTGTTTACAGAGCTCCTTGCGTTGCTGCTTGGCAGCAGGAATTGGTTCTGTGTGCAGAGGTGGGGTACAATGGGAGACACAGGGAGAACAGTTTCCTTAACGAGTACAAACACAGCTTGCTATCTTCCTAGGAAGAGCTGCCAATATTTACCCACTGTCATTTTTACTGAATTTGGGGAGGAGAAATAAGATTGGAACCAATCTGCAGCACATGATGATGTTTGCTGGTACGTTGTTGCATCCTTGCCTCCAGACACGTTGCACACCATTTCCCACCTGGGCAGGACCGGGCTCTGTGGGACTCACTGGGTGGAGCAGGGGAAACTGGGCGATGGGGTGTTGCTACCACACTGGGAAACCCACAGCAGAAATGGGCCCCTGTCCCGTATGTCTATTCCACTGTCCCTTACCCTCACAGGGCTGCGAGGAGCCATGGCATTTGCCCTTGCCATCCGTGACACGGCCACCTACGCCCGGCAGATGATGTTCAGCACCACGCTGCTCATCGTCTTCTTCACGGTGTGGGTTTTTGGTGGGGGCACCACGGCCATGCTGTCCTGCCTGAACGTCCGGTGAGTATGGCCCCCACCATGGCTGTGTGGGCACGGGAGCTCCCCCACGACAGGCACACCCATCTGGCATTGCCTGCTCACCCTGTGCTCGTTTTCTCCTCCACAGGGTTGGTGTGGATGCAGATCAGGAGAATGTGGTGAGTGCAGCTTTCCGTCTTTGCACGGCACTCCTTGGTGCAGGGGTTGTGCCTGGGAGCCTGGGAATGCTCCTCTCTGCTCTGCTCCCTTCTCCCTGTGTGGGAGGGTTTTCAGCAGTTTGCAGTCAGTAGGAGTCATCACTTTTCCGTGCCCTCTGGAGGTATAAATGGGGCTTTCTTTTGTTCAGTTTCAAAGAAAGCCTCAGAAGTGTTCTGTTGCTGTGTTTAGACAGACCGTCTTACTGCTGCAGTACATTTTGTCTCTCTCTTCAGAGTTAACATCAAAACGTGCATGACACAGAGGCTCTTTGCCATCCCCAGCCATCCCATGCAGGACAGAAGTGCCATTCATTGCCCCATTTCATATAGCATCTCCGGTCTTGTGGTGCCTCTGTGTGCTGGGAGCAGCCACACGGCCGAGCAGGGACCACTGGTGGCAGTGAGATGAGTGCTGCAGCCTGGCCGTGCTGTGGCTGTGCCTCTGGCTGATTTCAGGGTGGGTTCTGCACCCCAGGGGCTCATTTTGTTCCGAGCCTTTGGCTGGGTTGCTCACCTCCCAGGGAGACAGGCAGCTGGAATCCGAAAGCCAAATAGCTTTTGAAACGCGTAATTGTATTCACAGATCCTTCTGAACAGTTTTGTATTTTTCTCCGACTAAAAGGAAGCACTGTGTGCCCATGGCATATGATTATTTGCATATTAAACCTCAAGGGAGATTGGGAAGAGGATGGCCCTATCAGCTGCTATTAAGAGTGATGGCTGGGCACATTGCTGGCTATGAGCCACTAAGCCTTGGGGCCAGAAGCTGGAAGAAGGGCCCAGCAGAAAAGCTCCCTGAGGCTGGGAGTGATGTCCACGTGCTCGCTGCGCCCAAAGCTCTCTGCTGGGGGGGCAGTGGGAAGCTGTTCTCCTGCATTCCCTGGAGTCTCAGTACTTTGCTCTGCTACTGATAACGTTTTCTCTCTCACAGGGTGTACCAGAGAGTGAGAGGAGAAGCACGAAGGCAGAAAGCGCCTGGCTGTTCCGCATGTGGTACAACTTTGATCACAAGTATCCTTGAGCTGCACCCGGGGCTGTGCCAAATCCTCCATGCCAGCTTTGCAGATGAACCAGCACTCACTTCCCTGTCCTGTGGTCATTTAGCTCAGTGCAAAGCTGTGTTCCCACCCGGAAACCTAAAAGGTCCCCAAAGTTCCCCAGTACCCATTTCCAGGGTCAGGAGGGCAGGGAGGCAGAGGGACATTCCCTTTTATAGCCTTCCTGCTGGATCAGTGTCTCTCTTCCCTCTCAAATGCTTTGCCATGAGCTAACGTTTGCCAGGCTGAGAGGTGCGGGATGATCGGACAAGGGATGCTGCAAAGCCTCTTCCTGCAGTGCCCCGATCCACTCGTATCCCTCTTGCTGGTTGCCCTCAAGTTGCTTATTCCTTTCGGTTTTGTGGTTCCAGGGAGAGGTGTTTCTTTCCTTGCTGTGATTTCCCCCAGACACCCTGCCTGACTCTGACACAGCCGTGCTCCTCTTGTGTTCCTCGTTCTTCCTTACCCCTCCCTGCAGCTACCTGAAGCCTCTGCTGACACACAGCGGCCCTCCTCTCACCACCACACTGCCAGGCTGCTGTGGGCCCATAGCCCGCTGCCTGACGAGCCCTCAGGCCTATGAGGTGAGTCCGGGGGTGTCGGTGGGGTTTGATGTGCTTTGTGTTCCTCTGCAGCCCTCGGATGCCACAGAGGAAGTCAGATACACTGGCTGAGCCCTGTGGGCACGTTGCTTTTTCAGCTGACTGTTTGGCCGTGGAGGGACACGTGGTGTATGGGTGGCAGTTCCCTTGGTGTTGGTTCCGTGAAGCGTGGGTGTCCTTTCTCAGGTCTTTCCAGCAGGGAAGTGCAAGTGTTTGCCAAGTCAGTGGGGCCGCAGTGTGGGAGAGGCCACAGTTCAGCGCCTGTGCTCATTCAGCACCGTTAAGTTCGGATGATCCCGTTGGAGTTGGGCTCGGTGATCCTCATGTGCCCCTTCCAACTCGGGGTATCCTACCATTATGTGATTTCAGACGGCTGTTGGGGAAACGTTAAACAGCACTTTCCCTCTGTTGCCCAGAACCAGGAGCAGCTGAAGGACGATGACTCCGACCTCATTTTGAACGACGGGGACATCAGCCTGACTTACGGCGACTCCACCGTCAACGCCGACTCGGTCACGTCCGGCAGCGCTCCGCGGCGCTTCGTGGGGAACAGCTCCGAGGACGCGCTCGATCGGGAGCTGGCTTTTGGGGACCATGAACTTGTGATCCGGGGAACACGCCTGGTCCTTCCCATGGACGATTCGGAGCCGCCGTCGAGTGTCCTGGATAGCGCGAGGCACGGTCCAGCGTAAGGCTGCGCGGTGTGATTGACAGTAATATTTGCATATATGATCAAGAAGTGTGTACTACCTAAAGTCTAATGCATGTCTCAAAATGTTTAAGCTGTATAAATATTATTTATATGGTGTCAGAAGAATATAAATATTCTCTGCCAAGCACTTGTAAAGAACAAGCTGCAATTTTAAGTTAAAAACTGTGTTGACTGCACTGTGTAGGGTGGAACCGTTTTAGCGTTAAGAGTCTTTTGCACACAGTGAGCTTCTGTAATGTGTGATTTGATGAAGGGTTTTGTTCCCAGGTAGGTAAGTAAAGGAGCTGGCTCCCTGCCCCTCCTCTGAACGCGGGAGGTGCTGGCCAGCAGCAGGAGTTGCTTTCTGCTCAGATGAGGGCTAGTTTTTGCCTCTGATCTTCAGATAGTTGAGTTTGATGTGTCAGCAGAATGCCAGACTGCAGGCTCTCGTTGGCTGTGTGGGAACCTGAGTGGAGATCTGGAGATTTTCAGGTTTTATTGACCCAACAGCTCTGCCCAGGCCACTGCTTTAGCAGGCTGATGGCAGACCCCCCCCCAGGCTGTTATCCAGCAGCGAGCAGCCTGATGGAGGGGTGCAGTGTGCTGGAGAAGGAGCTGGTCCTGCAGAAGCTACACAGGGCGTGCACAGATTTTAGGGCTGACTCTGCCTTTCAGCAGCTTTCTAGAAGCAGCCAAGAAACCCTGAATTGGCGACCAAATTTCACATCTGGGAAGCGACTGTGTCTTTGTGCAAGTGAATCTCTGCTGAAGCTGTGGATGTGGCGGACCCGAGCACGGCCAGCCCTGATGGCTGCAGGCTGCCACGGTGCCTCCAGGCTTCCCCAGGGGCACTCAGCACCTGGGTGGTATGGAAGGGAGTTGTCCATCTGTCCGTCCTTCTGTATGGTCAAAATCATTGCACTTTGTTTAAAAACTCCTTAGCATTAGCATGCTGTGTGTCTGTAATCCCCACTTGATCTCTCTCATGTCTTTTACCATGTAATGAGCAATGTTTGCCAGTTGGTTTTCTTCTTATTATTATTTTATTTTATTTCTTTCCCAAGGAAGAGCGCAGAACAATTTGTGATTTCACACTAGTGTGACAGGATTTGATCTGAGGTTACAGGAAAGGCTATAAAGGTGCGGTGAAATCGTTAACCCTGACATCCTTCTTTTCCTTCCTCAAAGGAGGAAAGCACCGAAATTCACTGTCTGTAATTTTATAGTCTGTTTTAGCTGCAGTTTTGCTATACAAACCTGTCAGGGTTCCTGACGCACTGTAGCCTGTTCCGGAGTTAACCCACTCCAGAGGTCTCAGACAGAGGTGCTGAAAGAGAGAGCATTTGACAAAGAGCCAGGGGAGGGTGAGCCCTCCCAGCAACTTTCCTTGGAGTGGGCTCTGCAGCTCATAGGATCTGATCCTGAGACCTCAGAGCAGTTTCCCTATGGCTGTTTTCCCCAGAAGCACCTGAGAGTTGGAGGAGAAGGGAGACACTGAAACCCCAAGTGTATATTTATGCGTGAGAAAATAAACTTAACTCTTTTTTTTTCTTTTCTTTTTTCATTTTCTCAGGTCTAAGTAACATTGCCTTAAATTTATGGATGCGAAACTAATTATTTCGGCAGTTTATCCCCAAGGAAAGGCTTTCTTTTTTTCCTTCTGAACAAAATGTATACGTGTTGCCATAGGGCTCCTCTACAAAGGGGGGTGTGCTTTGTTTCTGTGTAGGTAGGGAATCTTCCTTGCACCGATGAACGGCCGTCCCGCTGGTAACGTAGCTGTTGGGTTAGCACTAGCCTCTTTGTTTCCTGCTATGCAGGAATCCCATAAAGTGTGCATTTTATATGGCATCTGTAACTGAACTCCATGTGTTTGAAAGCGTAAATAATTAAAATAATAATAATAATTAAAAAAAAAAAAAAAAAGTAGGTACGTGTTGACTTCAGGTCTACGACGTCACCCCTCCATCCTTTTTGTTTGTTTCGCCTTTTGGAAGAGGTATGATGAATAACCACCTCTTGCTTTTTCCTGTGTGGTCAGACTGTGAGTTCAGCTGCCAGTGCTGGTGCTGGGCTCCGTGCAGCAGAAGCACAAGGTGCAGAGCTGCAGCCTGTGCCTTGCTGCAGCCTTGGTGGCATCCCTCCCTTTCTCTGACCCTCCCACTTCAATCGTTAATCCACTTTCTTCAAGCTTGCCAACAGATTGCTGAAAGCCTCAGCTTTTGATGGCAGTCACTGCTCAATTTGTACATCAAAAGAAGTGAGTTAGCAAACGATGATTTTATGGGGGTACCTATGAACCGCTGTTACCCACGTATTGTACAACCAGCACTATTTCACCAAAACTTTGAAAGAGTGAATGTAAGCTGCTGTTCAGGGGTGATTCAGTACATGCCTCATCTGATCCTCAGCCGATTCCCTTCTCTGTTCTGCAGCACGGAGCCCATGAGTGCCGGGTTGGGATGCGGAGCTGTGCTGCTCCGTGTGCTGCAAGGGCTGGGGAGCAGTGTCCTGAGCCCTGAGACCCTTTGTTAAATAGGAGAGCTCTGAGGAGGAAGTTTACATCTCACACAAAAATTTAGGGAAGGTGCCCTCCTTCTGTAAACTGAACAGTCGTGGTTTTTGCACAGGAAAAAGCACTGTAGGTGAAGTTATGGTTTGTACTAGTACTGTCGATTTGTGTGGTAATGGCATTAATCCTGTAGCTGTGGTGTTTGTGCAGCTGATCTGTG
Organism: Oreortyx pictus; assembly: GCA_036925125.1. NCBI lineage: Eukaryota > Metazoa > Chordata > Aves > Galliformes > Odontophoridae > Oreortyx > Oreortyx pictus. The sequence goes on along the minus strand of JAUPFR010000012.1, from coordinate 16,206,039 downwards.
AGCTGATGATCACTATTGGACCTTCTGTTTACACTGACTAAATCCTTTACTGTTGCGTTGTACTGTGAAAGAAGGATTCCGGGCCTATAAAATATCTTTTTTTTTTTTTTTTTTTTCTGGATCTGTGTGTACTGTTTCCTTAATTCACATGGAAATAAACCTGTAGCAAAGAGAAGAGGTGCTGCTTTACCTTCTTGGGCCTCTTTGTGGATGTGCACTGCTCCAAGCCTATGCCGAGCCATCCCAGCTCACGTAGAAGACAGCAAGGCTCTGCTCGGCTGTGCCAGCAAAACAGAGGAACCCTCCTGCTTGCAAACGGCTATGCTTGCTGTAAAACCAGCCGTGATGTTTTGCTTCAGAGCAGTTCTTTTGTAATGACATGACAGCTTTTCCGTCCATTGGTGCCCCCTGCACAGTGGCTGACCCAGGGATGCCCACGTGGAGCAGGACAGGAGACACGTGTTATCTTCATACTGAGAGAGGGTGCTGAGTTCACTGTACACTTTCACACCTCCACTCAACTCGCTGTTGCTGAATGCTCCCCAGCACACATGGCTGCATCCATCAGAGCTGTTTTGCAGCACAGGCACTGGGGCTGTGTGTAATAGGGGCATCACTGCATGGGTGCTGCTCTGGAGGAAGGGAGAGGCAGATCCCAGCGTAGACTTGCACTGCAGGTCATTGTGCAGAGCTGCTGAGCAGCTCCCATTCTGTTGGTTTTGTTAATTGGAGCTGGTCAGGGGCAGCTTTCAGCCAAGCTGTCACATTCACAAGGGATCAGTCAAGCAGTGGGACGTGGCCAACGCTGCATATCTACTGCCTCAAACAAAGCTCAGGTCTGTGTTCAGAGCACTGCTGTAATCTCATGCCTGAGTGCTGTGTGCTTGGCTCACCACCTCCGTGCCGTGCTGGGAAAGCCTTCATGTGAGACAAAAAATGTAAAAATCCAAAAAAGCTGCGGAGTTTCTTTCCTTAACCTCATGGTGGCATGCGAGGATCTCCTGTCCTCGCTGGGCCCTCTAGATGGCAATATTGCCGAAGACAGCAGCTGTCCATCTCCAGCATCCCGAGGCTCACGGACCTGCACTGTCTGCTCCTCCAGTTCTGAGCTGTAGCATCCCCCAGCCACCCGTGACTGTGATCAGAGAGCAGCAGGCAGACAAACAAAGCAAGTGGTGAGGAAACGAAGAAGTGGGGGCAGTCACCTCCCTAAGGAAACTCTCTAAGGATTAGGACTCCCACTAGGAGAGCTCTGGATTTGTTGTCAAACATTAAGCCATAGATAAATACTAAAGGATTTGATCTTTCTTAATTGGTCTTACACCGTCTGTCCTCCCACGAGAGGTGCCAGGGGTGCTCTGGCCCCAAGCAGCCCATATATGGCTGCAATCCCTAACCCTGTGTGTTCAGCTGAATGGTGTGGTCATGGATACTTCTAAGGGTACGTGTGAATGTCACTCCCTTTCCTGTATGCATAAGCTGCCAGGAATGCAGACAAAGATAAAAAGTGTGTAAATGAAAGCCATCAGCTTTCTGTGGGGTGCCCGCCCTCCTCCCTGCACCAGCAAGGTTAGTGCCCTCCAGCAGAGCTGGGGAGGCACCACAGTGCGAAGGATGCTTTGTGAGCAGGAGGATACCAACCGAAGGATGCTTTGTGAGCAGGAGGATACCAACCACCGAGCAGCAAAGCTCTCTGCAGTGTAAATGTGCCCAGGCTGAGAACGCAGCAGGAATGCTTCCCCTTGCCTTTCTTTGAGCACACCAGAACCACGGCTGCAGGTACCGGGCAGCTGACTCTGATTTAGGATGGGCTAATTAGAGACAATTAGAGGGCAGCCACACCTCCCCACCTGTAGGCATGTTCTCCACCTGGAACCCATCTCCCTTGCCCCTCCAGTGATACGGTCTGTCCCAGAATGAATCCTTTCTTCTTAGCAGCTCTGTAGGCATAACCCCAAGGTCAGCTGAGTGCAATGTGTCTTCTGCCTTCCCGCAGCACCTTTGTCCTCTGCAGTATCCTGAAGCAGCTCCTCTGTGCTCTGTGATGATGGATGGCTAAATCTGCTCCCCAAGCTACAAGGGGAACCACAGACTCACTATGTTTTTTAGCTTTGGAGTAAATGCAAATGTCGTTTAGCTGAAGTATGTCTGGTTGAGTGGCCTGAGGTCACTATTTGCATTGCTGTTTATTTTCAAGGTGCAACACCGAGGCAAGTGCTGGAGCCTGAATCACTGTGACAGAGCAGGTGTGACCAGCAGGTAAAAAGATACAATACTGCAAATGCACAAGGTCACGTTTTCCACCCTGGGATCTGAGTTGTGCCTGCTTCTCACGTGAGAACACCCCAGTTGTTACAAAAGGCAAATGAATTCCCCCCGTGACTTGGTTCCTGCTTTTCCTGGACTGATTTGCCAGCTGGAGCTTTGTTGCAGAGATATTTGCTGTCAATAAAATGCCTTAGCTCTGGGCCAGCTGCCTTAGAGGGCTCAGTGCTATTGTCCCACTAGAGAGATGCCAGCACCGTTTGGCACAGTCATACGCCTAAACTCAGCGACATGTAGCTCCAACTGGAATCAGCCTGTGCTGTGATGACAGGGCTGATAATAGACCGATGGCACTCGTGACAAGGCTGTAGGGGTTGAGTAAAACATTCCCTGGAAAAAGATAATCATCCCAGAGCTTCTCTAGCCAGCAGTGCTTCCAATGGTACTCTAGCAGCTGTGCTAGCAGCAGCACAGAGCAGGCTGGGCTGCAAGGCTCGGCTCACGTGGGGAGCAGTGGGGCAAATCAAATGCTGTGGATATGCCAAAACTGGAGCACCCTCGGGTTGGGAAGAGAAGCGTGAGAAGCACCTGCAGCTTTCCAGGGCTGACGTGAGAGGTCGAGGTGGTGGGATCACAGTCCGGCTGGAAGTCCTGGACCACAACAAATGAGACAGTTAATACCTGGACTTCTGTGGCTGGCCGTGCTCCTGATGCAGCAGAATGAGTCAAGCCAAGGCACAGTGTGTAAATATTTACACCGCAGTTACCAGGTTTCAAGTTTGGCTGGTCCATCTTGGCTCTGACCACTCGATGTTTGTGGCTCTGAGTTGCCAGGGGCACCTGCAGCTTTGCTCAAGGGGCACAAACCTCTCTGCAGGATCCAGGGGCACTGCTGCAGTGCTGCTCTGAGGTGGCAGAGCACAGGGCACGGGCTGGCTCCAGCTGTAGGGCTGCATCCCACCACCACCCCTGCACCCACCAAGCACCAGAAGCCCTGGGAAAGGGTGACATGAGGCACTGATGAGTCCCTGAATGTTGTTCTGGCAGAATTTTTCCTCCAGACTCTGGGGGGAAACATCACAATGTGTTTTTACTGAAGGTACTTATTTCAGTATGAAAGTGGCAGGAAGACTGTTTCTCTATTTCCATGCATATATCTGAGCTTTTTCTCTTGGGTCTTTTTCAGCTTTGGCTTCAAACCGTCTCTGAATTCACTTTTCTTCAGCAGAATTCAGCTAAAAAAGAGAGCTCCCATTTTCGCATAAAAGCTGATTCCCGGAAAACTTGGTTTGAAACCACAGAAAACACACCCATGCTCCCTTTGTGATCTGAATCAGCTGAAAATCCCTCCTGAAATGGAAGGAAAGCATAAGTCCAGCACAGATCTCCATAGCTTGGTGTGGTGGCCAGAACCTTTCAGTAGAGAAAGCTGCCTGACTGCTATCTGCTGCAGCTCCTCCAGCACACAGAGCTCAGGAAATTGCATTCATAATTTCCTTAGTGCCAAGGAGTTTGTAATTTTCCCATGACTATTTCTTTTTTTGTTGCTTGCAAAACAAAGCCTTTGTGAAGCACTCGCAGATTGACTTTTTCCTGACTATGAAGCACGCATTTTAGAGGAACACTGCCTGCTTGGTTGAGGTAGGGAATAAAGACCCCAAGCAACCTTCATATTAGGGATTATAACTTCTGTAAATAGCCATATAGCTTTAATAAAAGCTTCTTCAGGAAAGGGGAGATTGAATTGAGAGAAAAGGTAAAAATGCTCATGCAGACAGGAGGAAGGCAGCTGCAAAGCAGGGACTGCATACTCTGGGCACAGGTGGGTCTGCTTGTACCAGAGCCAGGCAGGCAGCACCCAGGGGATAGAGGGTACCTGGCAGCCAAAATGGAGCCAGGCACTTGTAGCAGGCTGAGGGATTCCACTTGGGTTCCCTGAGCTGTAAACCCCAGCCCACGCTATCATTTCTCAGAGGAATCCCCAAGATTTGACCCAGTTGTGCACGTTTTCTCATGGTCCTCAGCTTGCTAATTGATTTGACCGTAGCTGCAGACTAAAGCAAAATGAAATGTCGTGCTTTGAAAAACCCCTCTGCCACTTAAACGCTTACTTTACTGATGTTAGCCTGTGGGATCCTTGAATTATTATTGTTGTTGTTGTTGTTATTATAAGATCTAAAGCTCAAATTAATGAAGGGATTTAATTTTGATCTGATATCCAAATCTGATACTCAAATCTGGAACGTGAAGCTCACATGTAGCCTGACACCATGCAGAAAGAGCACAGTTAGGGTCAATATGGACAACAAAAGGACGTTTGAGGTGGCAAATCCCACCACTGCTAGGTTAAAAGTAAAACCTTACATTGCTATTGGTTTACCTCATTGCTACTAAGACCCTTCACACAGGGTATCTGTTTGATATATAGATGGATATGTATCCACCCAGAACTGGTAACAGATAAAGACCCAGAAGAACCAAACCTTGTCACAGATGCTAACTGGTGTTTGCTTATGTAAACACTAAAATATTCGAGGGATATCAACTGAAGGTGTTTGCTGCAGGGCCAAAGTCTGGAAACACTTAAGCAAACGGTGACCCAGCAGCTGTGGAAGTCAATGGAAACTGACTTGACTTCGGTGGAGGGTGGCTGAAAAATTTTAGTCACAGCGGTAGTTCTGCTTGAGGAAAGTTATTTCTTTGCCCAGACTATTCCCTGTGCTGCAAACTGCAAGGGTCAGGCAAAGTTTGCACAAGCCCTGAGACCAGAGGAGGCCTCAGCATGGGGGGGGGGGGGGGGGAGCATCAGTGTGGCCATTTGCAGCAGTAGTGCATCCCAGAGGTGCGTGCCCAGCTGGAGCACAGCTCCGTGGTGCTGCCCCTGGGCTCCCACATCCAGCAGCAGAGCAAACAAGGCACAGCATGTGAACGTGGCTGGAAATGCTGAGCTCCAAACGACCGCACAGCACAAAGCCTTGAGCCCTGCCCTTGGCAGGAAACCTGGTGTCTGAGCAGCCCCCCACAGGCTGCAAAGAAATGCCTGCCTATGCTGCCAGCATTCCTTGAAAACTTATATATTGTTGCTGGAAAGAGAGGTGGAAACCTTTGTCAGCACTGCCTTTTCAAAGTGCAATCAGCAAGCCAGCGGATGGGTCCATTTCTGCGGGGCTCTGGTGCATCATCCTTTATAAATGGGAGTCACCTTCGTGATTTTCCATGTGCAGCATTTTGGCCTCTGCCAAAGGCCAGCATGCAGGCTGACACAGCCACCCTTCTTAACCTGACAGCTGAGCCCTCCCCACAGCTGTTCTTTGAAGGTGGGAACGATCCCTGTCGAGATCCTCTCTCAAAGCGCAGGTTCTGGTGTCACTCAGGAAAATCTGAGTGGTGATGCCTCGAATAACACGGTCACTATAGCTGCTCTAAGGCTTGTCTGACAGCCGCCTTTCAGCAGGTGATTTTCCAGCTTTTGAAAATCTCTTTCGAGCAGCTGATGCAGGTTTGCTGATGACACTGCAGGGCTGTGCTACAGATTTGTTTTGAGTATAGTAGCAGTAGCCACAGCCCTCTTGTTGTCTTACTGTCTGCCTGCTGCACTCAGATCCTCCTCCTGCATCCTTGGCTGGTGGCACAGCTGCTGATGGAGAAGGGTCCACTGATGCCTCCTCTCTAGTGAGTGCATATGTATGATGTCCAAACCACACCAACAGGAAGAATTAGATCATACGGAAAAATGGGCTTTACTGCAGAAAAAATGGTGCCATCTGCTTTGCAGTTTATTTATCACCTGCTGAGCAAAGTGAAACAAACCCAAGCTGCACCTGGATGGGTTTCATGCCAGCAGCGTGTTGCTCTAGCACCTTCTCCAGCTAGTAAGACTGGAGATACCCCAGGCTGTGGTCGAGTAATGTTTTCTTTGAAGATGAGCATACGCACGGCCCTTTGCTGGGCTGAGAGTCCACCCCAGGGAGGTGGAAAGCAGTGCTTGCCCCTTGCTGAGGTTTGCTGGCTGCACAGAGGGCTGAATGCTGCTCCTCGGCCTCTGCTTGACCGATGCTTGTGCTTTGCAGAGGTGCACCTGGCGCACAGCCTGACAGCTCCGCAGTCTCCGCATTAAGCTCCATGGAAAAAGGGTTTACATCACTGATGCTTTAACCACACCGTTATAAAACCCCCAAAGCCCCACCCTTCCTTGCTCCCCAAGAGGAATGACTCTGAAACGCTTCAGCTTTTCCATTACCTCTCCTGCCTAGGGACTTTTTGCTGAGGGCTGCCTGCAGGTGAGGCCCAGCTGCTGTGGGCATGGACCCAGCTTAGCCAGTGCTGTCCCCAGGGCCACAAAATAGCAAGAAAGACCACTGTGCCTCCTCTCCTGCTTTGTTCCTTCTCTTATTCCACTGGAGGAATGTTTCCTGCTCTCAGGCACTGGCAAGATGAGGGGGGCTGTGTTTGTGCCAAGCCCCCATATGGCTGCCCTCCCTTAGGCTGCAATGTTGCAAGGGGAAAAGGGCACTTTTGGGCTGTTTTGGAGAAAAGAATAATGATGCTTATGAGACGGGCTGTTTGCCTGGAGAGAGTTAATGAGGGGAACTGGTAATTACCCCCACCTGGAGTGAAGGAGCTGGGAGGGGAAGAAAGAGAGGCGGCAGGAAAAGGCTGGGTGCTGCCTAGGCTATGGCTGCTAGGTTCGTGTGCGCTGTGGGGACAGGCATCCCTAATGACCTGGAGAGCTGCTCTAGCTTGGTGTGGCTCCACAGAGGACAGGTGTTAGTGGTGGCCCTGTCCCTTTGGATGGAGTGGCTGCTGCTGCTGATAGCCTTGGCCTTAGGGTGCGGTGGTGAATGGAAATCAGAAAGCTAGCCAAGCTCACCCAGGGGGTGCAGGACCTGCATTCTGCATTGATGCACTTAAAAATGACTTCGACGTGTACAAACGGGCATGATTGCACAGAAAGCTCCTTGCTCTGCAGCTGCTGAGTGATTGAATTAAAGCAGGCTGGAGATCTGGAGCATCTGAGATCTACAGCATCTGTTTCTTCGTGGTGCAGACGAGCTCCCTGCTCTCAGGTAAGCCCTTTGCTGTGGCCTTGGTGTGGTCTCCTGCTCCTCGGGGCTCCTTCCAGCACTGCTCTGCCCTGAAGCAGCTTTATGAGCTCTACTATTTCCAAATAAAGTTTCCTAGCAGTTAGCTTTTGGGTGAGTAATTCTGCTGCCTCAGTTTTAAGTGCTTCATAGTTCATTTTGTTTGGATAACTAGTCACGGATATGTTGGATTCTTTTTTTTCTTTTTTTTTATGTTTTACTGTGTTTGCCAAAAATCAGAGTGCCCAATAACCAGTGATGTTCCCCACCAGGCAGTGGTGATAGCACTCAGTGTTGTCTCAACTGTGTGAAATTAATCGTGTCAATTTTGCAGCGCATTCTTGTTCAGTGCAGCACTTTGGCAGAGGCTTTTATAGCGTAATATTGTATCATCTGCAATACCAGCCCGAGTGCTTTTTCCTTGGCTTTAGTTATGTGCTCTCTAAATCATCTTCTGTTTAATTTCCAAACAGAATTAGGCTGCTATTTTGATATGCGTGAGGTTAAGAGTGCTTAAGTCCTTCTGTGTCAGGTATACTGGTTGCTTTAAATCTATAGATTTAAGGTCTAATCCTGCAAATGCTGTTGTGCTGTTTGATTATTTAGCTGCTACTCTGCTAGGCGATAGACACTGTACCTTCAAGCTGTTTTTGGTGGTTGCTGGTGTGTGGGATTTGGCAGTGAAACCTCCAGTTTGTGCTGTCTATGGATGGCATCTAAAATTTCACTACATTCTAATGGAAAAACAAATGTAAGCTTCAGTCTATAACAATGAATAATATCAGTATATTGTGTTGGTCTTTCATGTAAGCCTGAAGTTCTTGGTTAAGCGGTGACAACCTGCAAGCAACATTGTTTAGGTGGGCCATGGGGATACTGGAGGAGTGTGTGATTCACATGTTAGTATGGAAAAAGCAGGGCACCAAAATGTGAATGCTTTTGTAAGGGGTGTGTTTGCTCTCACACAGTGTTTCTTTTTTGCTAAGGAAACAGAAATCTCTCAGGCCAAGCATCGTGCTGTGCTTTCCAGGGATACCTGTGGACTCTCCAGTACACCCACAAGGGTGTCCTGCACGTCCCATCCTTACTCAGGAGCACTATGGTTCTCTAAGGCACCACATAAAACCTGAATGTAAGGCAAAAGGTGCAATGTTAAGCACCTCCTGTGGAAAGTGAACTTGCTGGACTATGTATCCAATAGGAGCAGGGAGGAAAGTGGAAGGTTGGAAGCTATGAGCAGAAAACAAATGGGATAAGGGATGGAGAAATTAGGACAGAAAGAAAATAGAAGGAATGTTCTCAGATTTGCCTGGTACAGCTCCAACAGGCAAATGTGCTTAAATGCAGGAATGATTTGCTACCTGATAGTTCTTTTTTTCATGTCTTTAAAGAAAATACTCTTTTGGCATCGCTTGAGTCGTGTTCTCTCTGGCTGTGTTTGTCCCTTCCCTGCAGGCTGCTGCCTTGGTGAGCATCCGTCCTGTTTGTTTTCTGCCTTGGATCTCCACCCATGAACCTGATGGTATGCAGGAGGCATTTTAGATTTGGGAGAAGGTTGCTTAGACAGAATGGGACACTGACAACAAATCTCACCCCGGACAAAGATTTGGTGCTGCGTTTTTTTGTGCATCAAGTGCTTTCGGAGCACCGTGGGGTAGCAGTGCTTCACCCAGCCCGGTGAATCCCAGCAACAAGCACTCTTCCCTGCTGCAGGGGAGTGATGCTGGCAAGGTGCCATTGCTGGTTGAGTTTTTTCCCCCCTAAAGTGCTGGTGCAGAGGCCCTGGGAGGAGCAGGCTGTTCCCCCCCACCTCCAGCCGCTCCCCAGGCAGGACCGGTGCTATTGGCTGGATTAATTTTTTTTTGCAACGCGCCTCCCTGCTATAAGTGTCAAAGCAGCGGCTGTCCGGGCAGGGGCTGGAGGCTCAGCCCTGGACCGAAGCTCTCCCACGTCCTGCCCACAGCCACAGCACAGCTGCACAGGGAGCACGCTCCATCCATCCCTTCCCTGCTCCGGGCTCTCCAGCTGCCAGTAAGCACATTCCTCTGTCTCACTCTTCTCGAGCATCCTCTCGCTGAGCAGAGGGAGCGTTTCAGCATCCCACGTTCTGCAGGTCTTCGGACTTCAGGGCTTGTGCTGGTTCCTCTCTCTGCCTTGGGGATATTCGGCTGGGGAAAGCTTGTGAGCAGGGCTGGGGGGGAAGGGGAAGTCTGCGAGTGCGGAAAGTACTTCTAAAGCACTGCTTTTAGCAAACAGTTTCCTCACAGGAGACTGCCTCTGCTTTAGGGGTGTTTGGGTTGGGGGATTTATTTAAATTCTTGCTTCTGATTTGTCTTGCATCTTCCTTCTCTGATGTGTGTATTCCCCTCAGTCCAGAAGGTGATGGCTTTGAGAATACAGGCAGCCACTGGGGTATAAATAGAGCTTTTCTCTCTGCTTCCCAGCCGAGTGGGTGTTTGAGAGGGTTTGCAGTGATACAGAGCTGTCAGCAGGGCTCTCTGGGGCAGGGGATGTTGTGCCTGCTTGAGGTGGCTAATAACAGCTGGGGAGGAAATAAGCAAGCCAGCAGCTGTTCTGCCAGCAGCTCAGGTGATGCGGTGCTCTTGGAAGGATGGGAGTTATACCCACTGCACTGAGTTGGAATGCTGGTTGGGACAGAGCTGGGCAGTGTGGAAATGCTGGCTTTCAGCTGTTAGCTAAAGAAAGCCGCTTGCTTTCTTTATTGTGGAGTATCAGCAATTGCAGGTTTTCTAACGAGTGGCACTCACAGCTGTCCCCGCCTGAAAGCAAACACCTTTATCTTCACCCAAACACTGCACCCTGTGTCTATCTGTATTTGTGGAATCACTTGGATGAGTGAAGCTATTCGCTGATGTGTTTGCAAGATGGGTGTTTCTGTCATCAATCTTCATCAACTGCTCCCAAGATAAGTTAATGTATGAGATTCTGTTCAGCTCGCACTGTGCAAGCAGGAGCTGCTCTGTGGCTTAGATCTGGATGTGGCTGCTTTGTAAATCACTGAACTCTAGCACTGGGAAGGGAATAAAATGATTAGAACAATCCATCTACCGATTAGTCCTACCTTGTTTTGAGAGGAAGTGCTTTTTGTTTAAAAACTTCATGAAGGAAACTCCTTCAATTCTTAAGCTATGATGTATGAAGCAAATAGCTGATCAAGTAACCAAATATGGCTTTAAGAAAGGAAGTTTAAATGTTAATGATAAAAGCACCCACATACTTCATTGCAGTGACAACATCCTCTCTAATTTTTTTTTTTTTTTTTTCCCCAATTCTTGAATACAAACCAGCTCCTAATTTCTTCTTAAAGAGCCCAGGACAAATTCCTTACTAGTACCTGCTGGAATAATGGAGGTGCTTCAGAGCTAGCACTGCAAGTGCTAAAACCAAGAGCTCAGCGCAGCAGAAATCCAAGTGCTCAGGTCTGGGACTGGAGCTTGGAGGGACCCTTTCAGGGCTGGGGCTTCCAGCTGCTGTCTGAGCTGAACTGTTCGTAGGGGCAGTTCTCATAGACTGATCTGTTGGATTGGGCTCTTGGAGCGTTTCTAACAGAAGTTATTCCCCTCTGTGAATGATGGCTGGCCTCCACCTACACTGGTACAAATCTCTGCCTGGATGTAAATAAAGGCAGCTGTTCAAAAGGAGGCAGTGTTTATGGTACTTGAACACTTGAGTATAAACACACTCCAGCCCATCTTGGCTGGCCTCTGTTTCGGAAGCAGCCTCTCCATCGAACTGCACCATGAATGGAAAATGGAGATGTACGGCACGGGGCAGCTGATGGAGCTCTGTTGGGTCTGTGCTTATGAACGAGGGAAGGATGCTGTAGGATGTGCTGTAGCCCTGATCTGGACTCCTATTCTCTAAATATGTTGTACATTTGTCTGCTGCACTAGTGTATAACACAAGCTTTAAATACCTTGTTTCTTGTCCCGGAGTAGAAACATATTCCTTTCTGTGTAATACTTGTGGAAAAAAGGATTGTTGCATGATATGCTGTGGTTCCCAGGTACCATGGCTCAGTGATGACCCTCTCCATCTCTGTCTTGGAAACTTGTACTTGCTGACAGTGCTGAGAGCGCGCAGCTCCTAGCATGCTGGAGCTGGGGCACGTGCTTCAGTGGAGATAATGATGATGTGAGCCAGGAATACTATCATCTCCTCAGCAGTAACCTATGTGAGTGATGCCCTTTTGAGCTCAGTCCCACTTTGGGGACAGTGTTGGGTAATTTAGATAGCGATGCTGAGATCTTGGATACAGCTCTGTAACTTTCGTTATGCAGAATTACTTTTGCTTGAAAAGGTAATGGAAATAATGTCTATATAAGAAACTTTTCCAGACCCAACCTGTCACTTCCTTCCACACTGTGAACTTTACAGTCAAAATGCTTCAGCTTTGTTCATTGTGACTTTTTTTTCCCTTCATTTCTCTATCATGGAAAACTCAGACAGGGATGGTAACAGAGTTAAAGCGACATCAGATATTTCGTGTCTGATTTTGGCAGTGGGAGTGTGGGAGGAAGAAAGAGACTTCATGTTTCATTTAGATACCCTGATTTGGAGAGGAATTTTAACCAGATGGCTCTTGAGACAAGAGGACTCTAAAGGATTAAATGCTATTTAGATAAATGCTTTGTTTCCACTGCTACAGCATAGCTTTAGGAGAACTGTGCCATATCTTCTGGCTTCAGTACTTTAATCCCTGGGCTCTGGTGAAACACTGTCTGCAGCACTTGGCAGTGTGTAGGAGCTGGGGCATGGGGTATCCCTTGGGGTCAGACATGGGATACAGCCCAGTGTGCTCCAGCTCCCTCCTGCATGCTCTGGGGCTGCTGGAAGCCAGCAGCATGGAGCCAGCCCCAGGAACACCACATCCTATGGCAGGACAAGGTTAAAATGTCTTTTAGGGCTTAGGAGCTCTTCAGAAGCAGGGTGAGGCTTGCCCTGTAGGCATGCTGGAGTGAGTTGAAACGTGTTCTGGGGAAGTACTTTTAGAAGAAGGCAGAACTGAAGAGGTCCTGGGTGAGGCTGCTCAGGGTTCCTGACAGTGCAGGAGCTGCAGCCCAGGGTGGACGTGGCGGTATTTCGCTGCGTGCCTGACTGGAAACTGTAAGGCAAAGTTACAATTTTGGTTGGAATGGTATTGCAGAACTGCATTGTTTTCTCAACTAGGAAATTTAAAACCTTTTAACTTCAGATTGCTCAGACAGAACAGCATTTTTGGAAGGTCTATGCATCCTGGGGTTGTGCCTGTTTGAGCTGGGCCTTGTGCTTGGTGCACTTGAGGATGGCTCTCTCCTGTGTGGTGGGAGAGAGCTGGAGATGGAAACTTCTGCTGTCTCCTGCCTGGCAGAGCTGCCTGCTTGGCACACGAGTGCACAGCAAGCAGCTGCTAACTCAGAGGGATTAAAGTGGTGGGTGCATTTATGTTCTGCTGGGATTGTGTGCTGTCTCCCAGACCTCCAGCGAAGAACAGGGAAAGGCCATTCCTGCTGGAATAGGCACTGTGGGGCAGCTCTTCTGCTTCCTTGCTTCGAGCATCTTTCCACTCATGGATAAGAGGAGATAAAAATCTGCCTTATGGGAGGCTGCCTGGCAGAGTTGTTTTGTTTGGACAGAGGTAGCAAAAATAACCACCCACCGACAAACGCTCAATTCTCTGAGACTGTACTATGAAGTAGTGTGCTGGATGTGCCTTTCTTCCCTTGCTAGAAAAAATAATGGTCAACACACTAAACCCACAGCTGCTCTGGCCCACATGGGCTCCTGGTTGGATTTTGTGCTGGGATTTGGCTCCCAGCTCCTCTTTAATGCCTTCAGTGTGGAATATCCAGTTTTCATGGGCTTTCAGTTGTTCCTAGCCACGGTCCCCCCAAGAGTAGCCATAAAACCACTCAAAACACAGCTTCCCCATTGCTGATAGGGTGCTGAGGTGGATGGGAGAAGGTAATGTATTTATTCTAAAGAAATGCCCCAAGCTGTGGGAACCATTCTGAGTTGGCAGGCTGCTTACACTGCATTTGCTATTTGTTCAGCTTGGGATTGGCTGCCCCTGGCAGTTGTTAGCACTAGCTGCCTTTCTTATCTCTTCTATAATAAAAGCTGGAGTGAAGGCATGGAGTTAGTCACTTCTGAGGCACTGCCTTTCCAGCTTCTGTCTTATCGTCTCATTTTTGGACCCCTGAGCCTTTTCCACTTCATTCTGCACCCCTTGGTTCACCCCCCATCCTGTTGCGTATCAGAGAGGTTTTTTTTAAGCATCCCATGTGTGCCAACCCCAGGACTACCTACATCCCACGGGATGGGCTGCCCTGGGACAGCTGTGTGCAGTCCTGCTGGCCCCCGCGTTATTCAGCATGACTTACCCAATCTGGTGATGTGCCACATGAGCCATCTGGCTGTTATCTGCTCAGACGAACGACCTGCAGGGGCTCTGTTAGGATCCTGTCAGCATCCAGAGGCTTGGCAGTACATCCTGCTCTTCTGTACAGCGTTTATCACAGCACTATTGGTGGTTCGAGGGAATGCAATGCAGGCAGCACCTCCAGAAGCACAGGGTTGTTTGGTTCTAATTCAGCCCTGATGCAGATGTATGAGCAATTCCTACTCATTTGCTTCCACTTCAGAATTCCCTGATGATCTCTAGGCGTTGTCTTGGCCTGGTTGTGCTTCCGACAGTACCACAGGCGAGGCAGTAATGAGCAGTAAAGGGTACAAGAATCCCTCCCTCTCTCTGGTCTCATCTCACTTTAAAAATACACGGAGCTATATATCTCGCTCAACACGTGGAAACGCTGTTTCCTGACTACCCCTGCTCTGCTGACTGAAAGCCAGTCACGTTTCCACCCTGGAACAGCCTGCCAGGTAAATGCTGCTTGATGGCTAAAGCACATCAGTGCTGCCTCTGGAAGTGGCACAGGAGCAGGATGGGAGCAGAGCCAGAACTCAGCCCATGCTCACGCTGGGGAGGCACAAAATTGCTTGGCAAGGGGTGAAGGCTCTTATTTTGTCCTAATTTTCTAATACATGAGCATGATGTCACCCACCTTCCCTTCTCGTTTACACGATTCCACCTGTAACCAAAACACACTGTGGTGACGAACTTGACACTGGATCTGCCTGTGAGGTGGGATGCCCCTTTCCCAGGAAGGGGACACGACCTGACTGCTTCTGTTAGGTAAAACGGGGCTGGAAGTGCAGCTGGGTGTTGCCTATCTTCCAGGCTATCAAATGTTTTATCTTGCTGGACTGAACCCATCTGGGTAGAGCTGGGTTGAACTAGATGATCTCTAGAGGTCCCTTCCAACCCCTACAGTTCTGTGGGTCTTTCTTGCCCCCCAAAAATTCAGTATAACAAACAGAAGCCCAAACCCTTCATGAGATGTATGAGGCAATTTGGGCAACTTCTGAGCCGCATCTTGGCTTGGGTTTGGGTGTGGCAGAGAAATGGGTACCGCTGATTTCTTTTGAGCACTCTGCAGGCAAATATAGTGTGAGGTTGGTCCTGTTTCCCTGGCTTCTCCCTGCCCTTTGTGCTGGTGCCCGTGATGATGAATGGGAGGAAAATTCTTGTCCAAGAGTATAAGCAGGCAGTGGATCCTATAACTGGCTTGTGTCCTCATGGTTCTGACTTGTGAAATGGAGAGCTGGTGTTAGAGGAGTTGGGAGGGTCAGATACCTGTTTCGGGAGGGATTTCTTGATTTCTGGCTGGGGAGAATTGTGAGCAGCCTCTCTGCTTGTTTTGCTGTGCTGGAGGTGACTGACAGCTGCCTGCTGTCTGGGATAGCCTGAGGCTGCTGTGCAGCAGCACCTGAGCTCACATGGTGCCACATATCCGCTTTTTTGCCATTTCACGTTACTGGGGCCAAGCTCACAGTCTGCTTTCCCTCTGACCTCCTGTGCTAACACAGCCCATCTCCATAGCAATGGCTGTAAATACTGTCCTTCATGCTTCTGGACACACTGTAGTGACTCTCTCTGCATACTTCACTCGAGGCTGAAGCAAACAACCAATAAATCTGCTATAAACCAATGAGTAATTTGTTTTGGTTACCAGGGAGATTGCCAAGTGCAAATGCAACCTGAAATAGCGATGAGCTCATCCTCTGAGCAATGCCGGTGCCTGAGCTGGAGCAGCCGGATGGAAAGGGAGCCAGAGCCAGGAATGCTGTCTGCTCGGCTGACATTTGGATGCTGTGTGTTCTGCTTTGCCAGACAGCTTTTGCCTTGCAAATGAGCTCGTGCAGGAGATGGTGTGCGGGGCTGTGGCTGAGCCCAGGCCTTCACAATTCCTGGAAATGCACAGTGGCGTTCCTGGTGGGGGCCATGGGTCAGAGAGCCCCGAGGGGTTAGCAGCTGCTTCCTCCCTGTATCCCCTGCCTTGCATTGGTAAAACCTGACCCAATTTCTGCAGCACGCCTTGAGTGTGGGCTTGAAAACACAGATTCTGACATTATTGCACCCTGACGTTTTCCCAGGCTGAGTAACCAGGGCAGCACCAAGACTAGGACTTGTCTGAGGTTAGTGACAGCGGATCACTGCAAGCTCAAGGGATGATGGTTTAGATTGGATGTCAGGGGGAAGTTTTTTACAGAGAGTGTGGTGAGGTGCTGGCACAGGCTGCTCAGAGAGGCTGAGGATACTCTGTCTTTGGAAGTGCTCAAGGCCAGGTTGGATGGGGCCCTGGGCAACCTGGTCTAGTACTGGATCTGGAGGCTGGTGGGCCAGGCTATGGCAGGGGGGTTGGGACTTGATGATCCTTGGGGTCCCTTCCAACCCAAGCCGTGCTGTGATGCTATGGTATGTCATTATGGCAGCTTTCCATGTCTGCCTGTCCCTGTAGTGTCCCACATGGGACTGAAGCCTTGCACAAGCTGCCTCCCGGAGACCCAGTTCACCACATCATTTAAGGTACTGGTGGTTAAAAGCAGATAGTAATTATTAACAGCATCAATGCAGACAGAAGCTGAGCAACTGAAACATAATCCTCGAACGTACTCACACGATGCAAAAACACAATCTGTTCTTGGATTAACAGCTTCACTTATCCAAACGTGTTCTGGAGCAAGGGACGAAGGCTGTGTCTATAAAAAGCACATTGGTTTCAGCAGGGTATTTTTATGTTCTGGAAGCCTTTTATTATAATTTTACAGGCGCTGAGTGTCAGGTCTCTGTGTTCTTTCAAGTTCCACCCAGGCCTGGGGGTGGATTTTGCTAGCTGCTCTCTGGAGCCATGTGGGAAACGTGCTGGGGACACAGCTCAGCCTCTTGGCACTGTGGGCAGTGTCAGGGAAGGGCTTTGTGGAACTCCACTGTTTGGAGCAGGTTGGCATTTGAAAGAAGATGATTTTTACTGAAGGAACAGCCCAACAGCAAGGTGATGCTGGAGTCCCACCCCGTGCCTTGTTATCCTCAGGGATTGGGAAACCTTGTGCTTTCCCCATTGCCTTGCACTGCTCAGGACGTGGGTGCTTGTGGGCCCTCGTGCAGTGTTGCTGCATAAACTGGTTTGGAAAGAAAGCGAGCCACTGTTTCACATCTGCTTTGGGTTTTTGATGGTTTTCTCTGGCACTCGTGCACGATTAACACTGCTTTTTCATCGTGCGGAGCCTACCCTCTCTTGGTTTGATTTGGGCAGTTGTTTGACAGCCAGCAGTAATTGTGCTGAGAAGGGCTGCTTCCCTCTGCAGACCACGTTACTCATTGTGCCTCAATTTATTGTCTCGCTGCTACTTGAGAAAGAAAACAAAACCATTTTTGGGCCCGGATCCAGCCGCAGAGCAGAGGATGGCTTAATGAAGCACTTAAGTGGTTGTACCAACTCCAGTTAATTTCTGTGTTTAAATTCAAGCACGCTTCTAAGTATCTTATTTTTCTTAAGGTTTCTGCCTGAGTAACGTAGCAGCCCACAGGCATCGCTTGTTGCTCTGCAAGTGAGTGCTGATAGTAACACTGCGCCATGCTGCTATGAGAAATGTGGAGGGAACGCGAGAGAGGAGAGGGGATGGTCTGACTGCTCCAGCCTGTCCCTGGGAGGTGGGGACAAAGGTATTTGCAGCTCTGGCAAATGGGGAGCAAATTTAATTCAGCAGCATAATTCTGCATGGCAGGTAGGGAGCTCAGGTGGGACACTGCAGAGCAGGGCCAAGGGCTGCGTCCCTTTGGTTTTGGCTGAAACCGAATCCTAACCCCAGTGAAAGATGTTAAGGATATTTGTTCCTTTTTCTCTTTTCTTTTAAATTCTAATTTGAACCAGCGTTTCCTAACCAACCCACGGAGAATACTTTTCAGCTCAGTCCTTGCCCAGCTCTCGTCTGACATGATTTCCAGGGAGACCTGAGATCCTTATCTTTATGAAAAAAGATCCTTGTCTTTATGAAAAAGGAGATTTACATTCCTGTATCACACGGGCACTTTGAGAATATTATCCCTGACTCCAGAGAAATGGCTCATACATTTTAATGCCACTATTAGAAATTGAATTGACAACGCTTATTCTCGGTGGAAACTGCTGTGCAGCTTAAGGGGAAGATGCACAGAAGGCATTGGTGGAGACAGAGAGCTCTGGTCACCTTGAGGTGCACACACTTTCAGTGCAGTGCTTCTGCTGAACAAAAAGAGTGCAGAAGAGTGTGTGCCAGCAGGCAGGGGGTGAGATGAAGGGTGAAGGGCTGCTGAGGTCTCAGGAGGCTCTTACAGGGGTGTGGGCCCCCTCAATGGAGTGCCTCTGCTTGCTCTGGAGCACATCCCCTGGCACATCCAGGGAGCGCCTATGTGAGGTGGTGTTGAAAAAAGCAGCTGCAGCTTTGGAGCCACTCCAAGGCATGAAGGGTTTTCACTTCTGCCCTTGTGATGCAGCGTGGCTCAGCCTTTGTTGTTGGTGTCAGGCTGCAAGGAAGTGGACCCTTCCACCATTTTCATACGTGTTTCTTTGGAGCCAGACCCAGAACCAAAACTCCTCAAAGTCCCGGGTCGCTGAGAATAACTTCTGTGACTCACCCAACTCCGTAGGCCTTACCGGAGGGGACTTTGCAGCTTTGTTTCTCCTTGTAAAGAATACACAGCATATGTCCTGACAATTAGTCAGAGTGCCCAAAAATACCCCGTCAGCCCTGCAAGCTGATCTCCTCTGGTTGAGATGGACACGGGGTTGTGCACTGTGGGGCTTTGGGAATGGTTATTTTTAAAAATGACCATGTAACAAGGGTGATTCGGTCCCTTCAGCCACCAGTGCCATCTAACAACTGGAAGTGCAGATAGCCAAATGCTAGTCTTGCTGGAGGCGGCTGTCCCGCGCTCACAGAGATGGGCTGATTGCTCTGCTAAACCCATATGCCAGGGCTGGCTCCTGCCAGATTGAAATCAGAGCTCGGGACGTGGCCTTGGCACCTGTGCCAAGTTCGGGCAGTGCTTTGATGTTGTGCTGGATACCCGGGTGTCTTCCCAACCAGCATGCCAGGGCTGGAAAGGACATGTCCTTCTTGTCAAAACGGTGGCTGTCTTCACCCGTGGCTGGGCAGTGTGCTTCTGCCTGGTTGCCTTCTGAGAAGAATCTGCTTAGCCCGTCTCATAGAATCACAGAACATCCCAAGAGCATTGTTTGCAACCACCTCAGCTGAAGCTGTTCATCCTCAGTGTTCCACATGTGCTGAATGAATGCAGGATTCTCGTGCAGTGTAGGCTGGGAAGCATTTCTGTTCCATAACAGATAGTTTTCCAGGGAAGGGGAATGATCCAGCATTTGGCAGTGATGCGAACTAATAGATGAACTTCTGCGCTTGTCACAGTGAGCTGTTTAGCCTCACTGGGGGGGTACAGTGTTGCTCAGCCAGCTGCCATCCTATGAGAAGGAACTGAATGCAGTTAGCGGTGCAGAGAGCGTAATGGAGGTTGTGAAAAGCTCCTTTGCTGCAGGTCCCCGTGGTTCTGTTCTCCATCCCTGGTGCAGGCAAGGAGAGAGCTTGTCTCTACAAAGCAGCACTTGATTTATACACAGATGCTCTCCTCGAGCCTTGGTGTCACTTGGCTTTCAGCAGCCACCAGAGGGCTGCCATGTCAGCAACAGGTGATGGGAACAAGTGTCAGTTGGAGTGTGTGAGGAGGGGAGCTGCAGAGCAGATGGCAGCAGGGAAATAAACTTGGAGCTGCCATGGGAATTGTGCTGGAAGCGGTCCAGCCTGTGGATGGAGGCAGATGGGAAAAACCTGGCTTATATCTTCCTAGTTTTGCTGTTTTTCAGATCCCTCTGTTTCCAGTTCCTTATCACTGTGCCATTCCTTCCTGTCTGTTACTACATCTTACTTCTTTCTTTTTTTTTTTTTTTTCTTATCATTCCTTCTTTTTCCCCCCTTTGTTTCTACTCACGTTGTATCTGAGTTCATGGAGGGTTAGCTAGCTTGTGCCTGCCTTCTTATCAACTTATTCCTGCTCCCACTGTGCCACATCTCCATTGCTGACCTTAAAAGCTTCCTTTGGCTGGAAGGACCCAGCCATGCGGGTAGGACTCCAGTCTGTGGGCTGGAGGGCAGCACAGAAGGAAGGAAATCATCCTGGTGCCCTTTCCTTGTGAGGCTGTCTGCCTATAGCCCTCCCAGCGCAAATACCACTCTGTGGTCCTTGCACCAGCACAGAACCAGTGCTGGGAGCAGGAGCACATGGGATGCCATACACTTGGAGTGCTGCATCAGTCCTCCATCCTAACCCTGCTGGTGCTTGTGTCACTGGGCCCAACTCCTTTCTTGCTGGCTTCCTGTGAGCTTTGTTTTTAGTGACAGAAAAAGGAGGAAAAAAAAAAAATGAGGGGACTGGGGGTGGAGTGCCTGCTCTTTTAGTCGAATTACTTTGTTCAGTTTCTGCCCCAGAACAGCCAAGGGAAGTTTAAGATCTGCAATAGTTTGGACAGAAGGAAGGCTCCCTGCTGCGGGAGAATGCACACTGCGTGCCAGCTGTGAGTGGATTTGAAGAAGAAATGAAGCAACCCTGAATCTGCTGTTACTGGAAAAGAAGGGAATGTGTGTGCAAAGGGGCTGTGCCCAGTATGGTGCAGCAGCCTCAGTCTGCTGGTCCTGTGGAAAGGCTGGGAGCAGCCTGGGCTCTTGCTTTGCTTTTGTGGGGAGCAGCAGAATTGTCACTGTGCTTTTCTGTGTGGGTTCACTGTGCATTGCTAAGTCGAGCTGATGGAAGCAGAAGGTAAAGTGTTACCCAAGAGGTGGACAGATGCCCTCTTTCTGCTCGTATTTACTGCTGCCTGCTTCTTTCTTTGATGATGGTGACTAATAGTTCATCAATGCCTGGGTTCCACTGGCTCTATTTAGGACTTGCAGCCTGTTGAGTGACAGTAGGATGTGTGGGCAAGCTGAGACACCCAGACCTTTTCTGGCAGGATTGTTAAGGCAAGAAAATAATCTGGAAAGCACAATGTGAATCATTTATCTATCTGAGCAGATGACACTATGTGCCAGCCATGCTGCTCTGCAGTCAAACCTGTGTGGTGGGATCACTGTGTCCAGATCCTGCTGTGCTGAAAACCCACAGGACATGCTTGATGCTAAGGACCTGAAAACCCAAGCTGTGTGCTTACAGCACTCTTTCCTCTCTGCCCAGCTCTGGCAGTGTGGTGGCAGGGATGTGGTGGGAGCTGGGACCTCATGGTGATGCTGCACAGTTCTGTGCTGTGTGCCTGGGAGTGGCATGTGCTGTCTGCAGGGACTTCCCTCCTTTCTCTGGGGCATGTGCTCCTTTCTGGTGGCTTCAGCTTCATGCCATGATCCATGGGGTGACAATGTCCCTCCTTGGTGATTGTGCTGCACCACTGGAGTGTTTAATTGCATTCAGAGGGAGCTGGGCTTGCAGGGAACAATTAGACTGTGAGGGGAGATGGGAATTGCTCACGGTCATCTGGCTAAAATAGCCAAAATATACAAGAGCAGCCCTGTCCTGCCAGCAGGGCTTGTTCCCAGCCTGCTGCACTGGCCCAGGAGGCCACAAATTCAAGCAAAATGACCTTGTTATTGCAGACTGCTTTTGGGGAATTGCCAGGCTGAGCTGTGCAATGAAATCCTGCTGCAGGGAGGTTCATGGTGAGGCTTCACAGGCAGCAGCTCCTGTGTCCTGCTCCTGTTGCTTGGTCAAGATTCCTCCCTGCCACCTCCTCCAACCCGTGCCTATTGTTGCTGCAAACACACGTGCATTTGTGTTGAATGAAGCATTTTGATGCCAAGTGTCTGAGATGCTGCCTCTCTGCAGCTGGATGGTGGGATGTGGCAGTGCTGTGCTGAGGTTCAGGATGGGGAGCAAAGGTTGCTGTTTGAGACTGGAAACAGAGGGTGTCCTGGGGAAGTTGGAAATGACAGCCACGTGGGAACGCGTCAGCTCTTTGTGTAGGGAACTAGAAAGGAGTGAGAGTGGTTAATGGTGCAAACTCGAAGTGCATTGCCAAAAGTGAACTCATGTCTGTAAATATTACAATGCACCCTGCAAGATTAGCACAGGAAAATACCAGTTGCTAGGGTTCCTGTTACCATCTGAATTATGCCAACAATTTGCGTGAGCTTATAGGTGAGCTGGGGCAGAGTAATGTAAGGTTTTTCCTAGCCAAGGGATTTTGGTGTGCTTGTCTTTTAGCACTTTTCCCAGCCTCAAACTGCTACACAAGTGGGTCCACATTGGACTGTTCTGGGAGGGCATGGTGGCAAGTGTGTTTTTGCAGACAGTGCTGAAAACTCAAGAACGATGGGATGATGCTGACCTTGCACGTGTACTGCATGACACCTGCATAACCTGGTGCCGGGCTGAAGGCTGTGTGCACCCTGCCCTATGGTGAGGGGCCTGTGGCACCTCCGGTGGGGAGCAGAGATGCACCAGTGCGTGGCTGCTCAGAGGCCAGACACCACTGTATTGGCCTGTGAACGATAAACATCGGTTGTCAGGAGGTTAACTGCCTTTCCCACGGCCGTGCAGTGAGTCAGTGCTGAAGCAGGATTAGCAGCTGGGCAGCCCTGGCCACAGCCCCGAGTGCACGCGATGCTGCTGGCTGCATGACCTGGAGCACGGGCCGTGGAACTGCCTCTGCTTTCTCATTCCTTCATGCAGGAGAGCCCTGAAGCAGAGCTCCCTCTGCTCCATGCTCGGGTGGAAGTAGGTCGTGTGGATTCAAACAGTGCTACAGAGCACTGGGGACATGTGAGCAAAGAGGGCAGAGACACAAGCCAGGGCTCTGTAATTCTGCAGGGGAGAGAGCTGGAGGAGGACCAGGCATGGTGGCTTTACTGGCACTAAGACTTCAGCTTGCCCCTCACCTTGAAGACAAGTCCAGCTCCCATGAATGTACCTTTTGGTGCTTCCCAGGCTCTCGGCTGTATCCCCAGAGGTACAACCCGTGGCTGCTCTGGGCCCTACAGCCAGGAACCAGCCCCAGACCACATGTAGGGGATGTCTCCTTACACTGCGGCCCTGCTGGCCCTGAGGGCTGTGATTCTCTTCCCTTGGGCAACAGCGGTCAGAATTAATGCTGGGACTGTTATTTAGCTCAGGACTGATATGAGACACAATCTAGCTCTAAAGCCAAGGCCAAATAGTACTAGCATGGGGTCAAGTTCCTGAGGCACTCTCTGCCTTTGGGACTAATTTGGGTGCTGAGTAGCGGGGCAGGTATTTACATGTTGCCTACAGAGGTCTCTGGATCCTATTCTTCTCCCTCAGAT
The DNA here is from genome assembly GCA_036925125.1 of Oreortyx pictus. Taxonomy (NCBI): domain Eukaryota; kingdom Metazoa; phylum Chordata; class Aves; order Galliformes; family Odontophoridae; genus Oreortyx; species Oreortyx pictus. Next base: position 16,182,973 of record JAUPFR010000012.1, on the reverse strand, counting down.
CACCTAAAATGGTAAGAATTTTCAAGGGGGATTAAGGTTGTGATCTCTGGGGAGGGGAGTGGACATCTGGTGGGAGTCCTGTCCGTATTAATAGCCTTCGTTTAAATGTATGTTATCAAACGGGGCAGCTTCTGATCAGCCAAGAGACCGTGCACTCTTTTGCCTGTGCCTTTGAGCTGGTGATCATGGCTTTCCACAGGCACACAGGTAATGTGGGCATGCTGCTGTGTGTGCACTGCCTGGTAAATGGGGAGGAAAATTTTGCTAATGGTGTCTGACACTAGAAAAACAATTCTTTTGAACGTGGTGTTAAGGCTCTGCAATCTGCAGCTTTAACTAATGGTGGCGAATGGGACTAATGGGAGCAGTGCTGGGAGCAGGGCAGTGAGGGGCACAGGTGGCAGTGGCTTCATCTATCTGCAACGTGTGTTGGATGTCAAGTGCTTTGTTTGCTGCTGTGGGAGGGCTGGGGCTCAGCTGTTGTTTGAGGAAAACTGGGTGAGAACGGGGGATGGCAATTCTGTGCACAGTGAGTTTGTTGTGGCACTGCTGCCCTGAGCAGGGGAACTCCCAGCAGAAGCTCAGTGGGTAAATGCAGCTGGTTTGCTCTGCTCCAGTGGGAGGTTTGTGGTTGCTCTCCTCTCTCTGTGTTTATCTTGTAGATCACCAGTAGTAAGCAAACCTAATTTTTCCTTCCATTAACAGATGGGAACATTGAGGAGGGCATTTTGCATGTCCCCTTTGCACGGTGATATTCTTCCTACCTGTGACTGTTCCCCTTTAGCTCTCCAAGTACTGAGCCATCGAAAGCTCTTTGGGGTTTTGAAAAGCTTGTGAGTTTTAGAAGCTAAGTTACTGTGTGTCCAGTGTGTACTCACAGGCCTGAACTGCAACATGCAATTGCAGTGCTATTGCTATGAGATGTAGCCCAGGGGCAGATATACCCAGGGGCGCAGGGCTGAAGCACTGCTAGATACTAGAGCATCAATTGATAATACTTCCAGATATCTTTTTCTGTGTCATCTTCCTCAGGGTGGATGTTCTCTGGTGTGAGGACCAGGCTTTGTTTGGCACTGGTGTGGTTTTAGTCCAAGTGCTACAAGCATGCATGCAGCGTTGACACTATCCTTATTACACATGTGTTTGTGGTGGGCTGGGGATGGTTCAGGCACTACACCGAGATGAGAGAGAGCTGCATCCCAGTTCTTCTTTTGCCAGATCCCTTGGATGTGTAACCAGGGCTGCTCACAGAAGCACTGCATGCTCTAGCTCCTCGATAATAAGTACTCAGCACACAAACTGTGCTGTGCAGGTGAAGCAGTGATGGCAGTGATTCCTGAAGCCTCGAGCTCCTATCAGAGGGTGCAGAAGTTCCCCATCCTTTAGGGCTGAGCAAGGTGCCTCTGTCCAGCCCTTCTGCCCACCCTGTCAGATGTCAGAGATGTGGCAGCATCTCCTGACCCAAGGGCAGGGTCTGCCCTGCCAGTACAAGCTGTGAAATAAAATGCTAGTGCTGAGCATGTGCTGACACCACCGAGTTTTAACTCAGCATCTGATCCTGGACCAGCAAGACGGGGCATCCCACACAGGGTGCTGCTGTGCCTGCAAGGGGCATGAGCCATGCAGCAGGAGAAAGCCTTGTGTCTAGCCCCTGGGGACACCAGGCATGGGGAGGTGTAGCTGAGAACATAAAGGAGAAGACAGCCACAGTGACATGCCAAACAGAACTTTTTTCTTTAACTGATATAGGTCATTTTGAAAAGCTTCAACTTAGACTGCCTAAGTGCTTGTTCAGCCCTGCTCTGGGCAGTGGTGCTGAGTATGCCAGGAGTTTTGTTAGGCTTAGCTGAGCTCTGTATTTAGTGTAGAAGTGTGTGTGTTTTTAATAGCACAGCCCTACTCCCCTGGGAAACAGACAAGATTTAATAATGATAGGGATGTGCTCAGACATGGTGGCAATAGGACCTTAGGGGATGGTTTTGGCAATGGCCTGAGGAACTTGGAGCCGTTCTTGTTCTAAATAAAGACGATTCTCTTCTATCAGCAGGCTAATTTTTGAGTTATAGAGTATAAGACTCGCACGTGCCCCAGCCTGGCAGCGGGAGAGCGCAGATCTTTGCTCTTTACTGCCAACCCTCTCAGCAAAAATGATCTGCAAGGGACATACAGAGCCAAAGGAAAGGAATAAATGTTGCCCAGGCTCTGCGTCAGTGACCTCGAGATGCAGTCCTGAGCACCTCTTTTCCTTTCTGATTTACAGGACCCTTCTTTTAAGGGTATTCCGTGGTGTTTATAGCGAGCCACACAACGCTGCCTGGAACAATGCTGCGTACAGTCACTCAGGTGACACACCAGCAAGTGCCAGGACCTGAGTCCAGACAGGCAGAGGCTGTCACCACCTGGTGGTACAGGGGCTGTCTGCTGAGAAAAACAAAGCTGATGGAGAACCAAAAAGGCAGCTGCTCTTTCCCAGTGCCTCCAGTACCCCAGCAGAGGGTCAACAGCTTTGTCCTCTCCCTTCCTACGTGGCACTACGTGCATCAAGTCCGTAAGGTTTAAGTACGGTTTCCCTGGCTGGGTTTTAGAGACCACGCTTTTAGTTCTTCCTTGGTGGTTTATCACATTTGAACGCATTCCCCAGAGACCTTAGCACACATCCTGAGCTCTGGCTGCTGTAGGCAGCCCTGGGGCCCACACGTTGGAGACCTTTGAAAGATGAAGGGCTGTCCGAGGGCTGAGGGGCTGCTGCTTTTGGGACAAGTGGCTAAGTTGTACTTCTGCATTCAGGTGAATGTTAGTGTTGAATTCCAGTGGGTCTTTGTGCCAAATACCCCGATACTTGAGAAGGCCACTGGTCTGGCTATCTGCCCTTTAGCTGTAGCCAAGCTCATCAGGGAGCTACATTTAGACAGCACTCTGCCAGGGCTGGTGCGAGAGGGACACCATGCTGGAACAGATACAGTTCTGGAGAAGCTTTTGGGAAATCAGTGATGCTTCTGTTTGGGAAGTCTGAACTCTTGGGTGAGAACAGGAAGAGGATTCAAGGACAGTGGGACTTTTCTTAAACCCTTTATTGAGGGTCCTTAAGGCTGTGTAAGGATAGGCATGTACTGCATTTGTCCTTTCCCCAGAACCTTGCACTTTCTCACCTGCTCCTCTCCAGCAGAGCATCCTCCACATGAAGACATCACCCCAGGCTGGAGATTTGTTCAAGTCTGTAGTTTTCCTTCGTTTCCTAAATCACCACTGTGGTCCTGTTGCCTGGTTTGTGAGTCCAGCTTTTGGGCTCCCAGGTGGCTCTGGAGGGCAGAAGCTCCCGGGGCTGCCAGGCCCTGTGTTAATTGTCTGTGGGGCAAAGAGCTGCTGTGATAAATGTGTCCCACATTAACACAGGGTGTGTTACATGGCAACATGGGGTTGTGTTACTCCTTGAGCCATATGTTCACAATTACGTGTTCTGGTTGAAAGCAACCCTGAACCTGAGATGAAGAACTTTAAGATACCATTTGCCCCGGACTCTGTGCAATTGCATTTCTTCATCAAGCAAACGGGTTTTATTTAGAAGCTCTGCAGGGCTGGAGGTGGCTCGCATAGTTTCCATGTTTCCCAGCTGTTTGTTTGTTTCATTTCCTTGAAGCAGTACAAACACAGCCCTTGGCGTGGCTGTCAGCAGGACGTGGCTGTCTCCTGACCTTGGCCAAGCAGCAGTTCCAGCCCCAGCCCCTACAGAGTGCAGTGCTGGCCAGCTCGGCCTCTGGCCCCTTTCACTTAGTTCAAGAGAAGGGGAAAGGGAGTGAACCTTACCCCCCAGCCTTTGTCACGGCCTCCTCGTGCTATGTTTCTCTCTCTGGGATCATCAGTCCTGGTTTCTGGGGCAGAAAAGCTCCAGCTCGACCTGCAGCTCAGGCTGGTGCTGGTGTGGTTGTGCCTGGGTCAGGGCCTGCTCGGTTTGATGCGTGCTCACATTTGATAAGCAGGGGCTTAGCAGTGATTCTGTTGGCAGGCTGGGTTATGTGGTTGATGGTAATTCTTGAATTACTAGGGTGGGCAGGAGCTCAAGAAGCTGTTGTGTAAGTGGGTCCTCACGCCATAATGTGGCGTAGCGGGCAAGTGATGGGCGTCCCACAGCTATTCCAGGGATGACAGCTACCCCAAAGCTTCCTTCCTCAGCCCGTGCTGACACTTCAGCTCTATCAAGAAAAGAATAATTGAACTTCCTCTCGGTGTACAATTGCCACTGCTGTGGTTCCATCTGGGTACTGAGCCCGGCCTGAGCAATGTGGGCTTCCTCTAAGGGCACGGGGAAAGGCATGGAGCAGCTGCATTTCTTTAAGTGTAGAGAGATCTTTTCTTGTTTTTGTTTTAGTTCCTCGTGACTTTGTGCACGAAAGCCCAGTGATAGAGGCAGCTGGAAGCTGCACGAGTATCTAGCACAGAAGGCCTTGGTGGGCTGCAGCTGGCTGCAGGCTTGGGCTGGACACATGGAAACTATTCTGCTCCGCTCTTGGTTGGCGGTGATTTCTGCACACAAATCCTCGGCCGGGATCTCACCAGGCCTGCAGCGGGTCTGCCACCATGACCCGAGTAGCTCTGAGTGATTAGGTACCGTTATCCCTGCTTGACATGAACGATGTAAATAAAGCAGACTGGTATTCTTCCTCTGAAGGTGACTGGGAAAGGCTGTGTGGCTCTGCTTTTCCCTGAGCCACGGGGTGAGCAAGTTCTGCAGTGCTGCAAGCACAGCAGTTTGTTCTCCAGGAGGCCAAGAGCTGCATTTTTGTGTTGGGCCACAGCCCATCCTGCCTCTTTGTAGGCAGAAATCTAGCATTCGTATCTTGGATGGCTATTAAGGGCACGGAAAATATTTGCGTTACTAAAACACCGCTTGTGCTAACTGCACAGTGCTTCCAGGAGGCTGGGCAGCCCGGGGCCACGACTCAGCCCGCACAGCCTCACCCTATGGCCCATTTCTTCTTCAGTTCATGGTACTGCACTCCCTGTGTGCAAAGGGATGTGTTTGTGATCGTGGTGACCAAACCCATGCGCTGTACTGCAGCTGGACCCTGAGCCCCATGGTGGGGCTCACCTGGGCACACCTGGAAAGCACTGGCTTAGTGCAGTTGGCAGAGCTGGCTTGTTTCAAACCACTTAGCAGATAGAACTGTTGGGGTAACTTTTGTTGTTCCAGAAGCTGCTTTCTCTAGCACTGAGCCCTCGAGGCACCACCATACGCTCATGGCTGAGCCGTTTTCTCATCGCTCCTCATGATGCTGGAGCAGTTATGAGTGCTTCAGTGTTCTAAGCTCTCCCTCCTGCAGGGCCCAGCAGCTACAGCGTGGGCACCATGTCGGAGCGCTTCGACTGCCACTACTGCCGCGACTCGCTGCAAGGCAAGAAGTACGTGCAGAAGGAGGGCCGCCACTGCTGCGTCAAGTGCTTCGAGAAGATCTGCGCCAACACCTGCATCGAGTGCAAGAAGCCCATCGGTGCTGACTCCAAGGTAACTGCTCTGTGCCCATGGAGGCAGTGAGAGCAAGACGAGGCAGATGCTCGTTCCTCTCGTTTCCCTTTTTTGCAAGCTTCTGTGTGAGGTCTCTTCCAAGTGCTCTGGCTGTTGGGCCAAGCAGGTGCTGCTCGGGTGAAGAGCTGGAGGCTGTGGGGCACTGTGGTCAGGCTGCCTTTGCACAGGATCTGGTTTCAGGAACCAGAACACTTGATTTGATGATTTTTCTTATTTATTTTGATCAGTTTGTAAATGTTTACTGCCCTGTTTGTGGCAATAATAACACAGCTGAACTGGAAGGAGCAGGATGACCAGATGAGCCCTTGCTTAGAGAACCCCACATCTCGGAGTTGTTGTCTTGAAGCACCTTCTGCTCCCCCGAAATCCCACAGTGCACCTCAGCTCTTTGTAGATGTAGCTTTTTATGGGATGGTAATTACCACTGAGACAGTAGCTTGGTTTTAGTGCTACACAGCAAGAGAAGGGCTTACTGCTCACTGATTCTGTTCATTCCAGGAGCTGCACTTCAAGAACCGTTACTGGCATGACAGCTGCTTCCGCTGCTTCAAGTGCTACACGTCCTTGGTCAACGAGCCCTTCATGCTGAGGGAGAACAACAAGGTCTGGTGTAGTAACTGCACTGCTGCTGAGGATGCACCCAGGTGTAAGGGCTGCTTCAAGCCTATCATCGCAGGTACCGGCGCTGGCAGTATTCATGTGACAACTCGGTTGTGCTCTCGGGCAAAACCAGGGGCTAACTAAGTAGCAGACAGGAGTACTGTGTCGTAGTGGCAGTCTGGAGGATCATAAAACGGTGCAGGTTTTTATTGCTGTTCTCACCTGTCCGTTCTACACACGGATTAACCCTCATGTGGGCTTTAGTAGTCAGTGTTGAAGAATTTCTATCGAAAGCTCTGCTATGGCACTTGGCAAACTTGAGTCTAAGAAAATCTGGAAGATCCTTACTAAAGCTGGATACAGAAATCAGTCGTGAAGAGCTGTTATAATGCTGTATGGACAGATCTTGCCTGCAGCTGTTACGCTGTGTGAGGTCATTGCATGCTTGTCACAGGCCTGAAATCCCATCTACCGTGTTACTTCTTTCTGTTGTAGGAGACCAAAATGTTGAATACAAGAAGATGGTCTGGCATAAGGACTGCTTCACTTGCAGCCAGTGCAAGCAAGTGATTGGCTCTGGGAGCTTCTTCCCGAAGGGTGATGAATTCTACTGTGTCTCCTGTCATGAGCACAAATTTGCCAAGACCTGTGCTAAATGCAAGAATGTAAGTCCTTCCACTTTGCCACTGCAGCTGCCAGAACGGGCCTGTAGCATGTATAGTGGAAGCTAGGAGAGTAAACCAGTAGGCAGATCATTTTGTAGTTGTACTACTGCTAGTTTTAATTTCTGAAGATACTGGTGCTGCAGCTAGCAGTGTAAGAATGTGAGAGACAAGCTATGGCACAGCTGTACTTCAGCAGGGCCCGCAGGGTTTGCTGAGGGCAGATCTGTTGAAATCAAATGTGCACCAGCCTTGTACTCACTTTAGGGAGAGCGTGGCTAAAGTGACTAAGTTCTCCAGTATGTACTGTGTACTCAAGCCATAAAACAATGTTTTGTAAGAGTGGTACAGCAGCTGTTTTACAATTGATTAAAGCAGAACTGCAGTGTAATTGCAAGTAAGATAAACTATTGTGATAGCTCCAGGCATGCAGAATTCCAGGCTGGAGGAGCTCAAGTGTTGCACAATCTCATTTTAATGAAAGTGTTTAAGTGACTTTCACTGTGGCAAAGCTCTCTTTCACAACATCTTATGTCTGTACCACCTCTCTTCTTCAGTTCTGGTTCTGAAATGTCTTTCCTGCTCTTTTCCTCCTAGCCCATCACTTCTGGAGGTCTCACTTACCAGGAACAGCCCTGGCATTCAGAGTGTTTCATCTGCTCCAACTGCAAGAAGCAATTGGGAGGGAAGCGCTTTACAGCTGTGGAGGATCAGTTTTACTGTGTTGAGTGCTACAAGGAATGTGTTGCCAAGAAGTGTGCTGGCTGCAAGAATCCCATTACAGGTATGCTGAATTTTATGCAGCTTGAGACCACGGGGTGCTTAAGGTCAGAACTCTGATCCCCAAAGACGTGCAGCTCAGAGGCCACCAACCCTGGAAGCAGGTGTAATATCCCAAGGCTTATCACAGCAGTTTACATGTGATCCAACTGGATCCCACGTGCTTCTTTACCTTTTGCACTCCTCAGTGTACCTCCACCAGCTGGGACTATTCACACATCCATTTTAGTCCGACAGGTCTAAAAAGGGACATGTTTTTTATTGTCCTGAAGGGACATCTGCTGTGTTTTTCACATGCTGTACATGTCCCCATGAGTGACTGGATGTGAAAACCCCACAAAGCTCAGCGCTGAGCTGGGGTGTGATCCTGTCTGTCTCACAAGTCATGGATCTGTAAGAACAGTGCAGGTTGTTGAGCCCAACCCTTCCTTTGGTCCGTGTCTCCATCTTTCCCTCCCATTGACTGCTTCCTGGAGAAGGAATCCAAGGGACAAAGCATTACTACAGAGCAGCAAACAACAAAGCTCAGCTGCACCTGGGGCTGGTAGTTTAGACATTGTTACTATGGGCTGCAGGACTAGAAGGGTGAGAGGCAGTAAGAATGGGATCTGCTGGATGTGGGGCTAACCCAGCCATGGGGAAAGCTACTATCGTCGTCCTATAATTGTGTTCTCTCCTAGCAGGATTTGGAAGAGGAACCAGTGTGGTTAACTACGAAGATGAATCCTGGCATGATTACTGTTTCAAATGCACAAAGTGTGCCCGTGCTCTGGCCAACAAGCGCTTTGTTTGCCATAATGGAAAAATTTACTGTGCTGAGTGTCCCAAACGACTGTAAGGAGCAGACAGCAGCTGATTTAAAATGGATTTTAAAGCCCTGCTTTTCAAAGTAGTCCTGGTAAAGGTGCAGGTTTTGCATGTTGAGAGTTTTACCTTTTTCAATTTTAGTATAAAAAAACTAAACTAGCTTGAATATACTGGATTTTAGTTTTGAAGCTCCTGCAGCAGGAAAGCATGTACTGCTGCAAAAAGCTAACCTTGCCTTCAAGTAACTGTTAGTTTAAAGGCTTGAAATGACATTTAGCACTAGAAAATCCAAATACTCCCATAATCTGCGTGTGGTTTAATCTAAGACAAAGCTAGTTTTAAACTTGTCCAGTATAGGTTTAAGCTTGGTGCTAACACTAAGTGGTTCTGATGACAAGGCATGCACCTCGGAAAGGGAGATGCAAACATGGCACCCAGAAGAGAGATCCATTATTATGCTTTTGCCAGTACATTACATGTATCACACCATGAACAGCAGCTCAGTAAGAAGTACCTTTGCTTATTCTGCCATATTGCCAAATTGCAACAAGTGTATGGAGTGGCTTTATCTTACACACAACATTTTGGCAGTACTATTTAGCACTAGTTAAGTTTCCATAAACTCGTTCTGGTTTTTATTTCTGCACGGTTTGCCCCAAAGTTTTGCTCACCAGCTTTTTTTACATGATGTTTAAAGAAGGCTGTTTACATCCAATCATTAATCCACTAATCAGCAGTTCTTTAAGCTACTGCAGAATGCACGTACATTTAGAAGTGCCTTAAAACGTAGCCCCGATGCCCACAGCTCTCCTATCATGTCAGTGTATGTTTTATGACTTAATAAAAATGAACCTAGTGCCTGCTTGGACTCCTACAGTCTAGAAGATTGTTTTATTTTCATGTTGCTATCTTATATGACAGACATCTCTTACGGCTGAGCTACTGGAATCGAGTCCGATACCTTGATGCAGGAAAGAGCTGTTCTGCCAGTCCTTAGATACATGAAGACAAGAGCAGCAGTGTATATAAAATAATGAAAAAATACATAATTGATGGCAGACCATCTAGCAAAACCAACCTCTGTGAAAAAAGCCCTTTAGAGAACACATAATCAGCCACTGTCCATGTACCTCTATTACTTTTTATTGTCCTAAATAATAGTTCAAAGGGGTTTTTTTGCTCTTGTTTTTTCCCTCTCATCACAGTGGCTGGTACCATTCAAAAACTGGGTGCTGCTTCACTCATTCCCCTTCATACACAAGAACCTACCAGAAATAGGGATACCTCTCTGGACCAACACAGGGCAGCTCCACAGTGGCCACAGAGCACTGTCAGACTTACCCTTTGAACAACAAGGTGCTGGTGCCACAAGTAGAAAACAAAGGTTTGCAGAGAATTCTTTAACTTGCTTTTCAAGTTATGAGAACCTCATAGGAACATATAAACACAGCGACAGCTGAAGGTGTTAGAACAAATCCCCTTCCAACCTCACAAAGGTACCTGTGTTTGGGACTCTGCAGTGAAGAGCAGTAGCAGAGGGCATCTCAAGGCAGGTCAGCGTGGCAAGGGCCTGCAGCCTCCTAGTAAGGCAATGTTTAGCATTATAGAAATAAAGCGTTGTTCAACTGCAAAGTTTATTTAACAGTGCGCACGTATTTACACAGAGCTGTAACAGACCGTTGGACAAAGAGTATCAGCCCAGGAAAAATATCCGCATCTTCTGTCAGAATGATTGTCTCTGCCAGAATGAAACAGCTTATCGTACAAAAATACATCTTTCCTTTCACCTAAGGCACTGCTCTAAAGTCTAAAACAGTACTACCATGTTCTGAAAAGCAAACTGAGTAAGAAGGCTGAGGGTTTCCTATTGCCATCGCTGGGGAAAGTACAGTTTTAGTTCCAGCAAAACCAATTTCATTAACCACTGAATATGCAGCTGCCATGTGGATGGATAATCTGAATTGGAGTTTGTAGCAGGATTTGAGACAGCTACTCTTTAAATTAATCACTTAGTTCATCAGTTTCTCTTTTACAGGAGATGTAAGAACAAGACCGCATTATTACTGCTAGTAGCAGTTCTGGAAGATGCTTGGTTAATCCCTTCATGCTGTAACAACAGGCAAGTTCAGGTTAAACAGATTACTTAATGAAGGCTTTAGGGGAAGGAAAATATATAATGCAGCTTGCAGTCACTATTATAAAGCTAGAACAGGAATACTTGGAGTAATTAACATGAACAAAATATGACTTCAATGGTCTAATACTGTTATATACACAATAAAATAATACTTACACGAGTGTAGATAAATAATTCAAAAGGAAAACATTTTTAAAAGCATGACACGTTAAACTGCACTACGACAAACATATCCAGGTATTCAACAGTTTTGCAGTATATTAGTGCACAGGCTGTAAAATGTGTTCATGTTTTCCAATAGATTAAAACACATTAGTGATGACACAACACTGCATTTTGAAACCGACAATATCTACGTTAGAAAATAAGACATTCTCCTTCTCAATTCAAAGCTGAAGAGACTCAGTTTTGCATTTTTAAATAGCACGTGAACCAACAGGCACACAGCCTTTCTCCAGGACACTACAACTGGTGCTCAGCTTTAGCACATGCTGATTAAGTCTTCAAGTGCTGTTTTAGGAATATGCAAAAGCTGCCCAGTAGCTAACTGGGAAGTCCCCAGTGGCACACTGCTGTGCATCACACCGACAGGAAAACGAGACTCAAACAGGTTAGTGTCAAGTCTGTAAGAGGGAAACAAGCATCGCTTGAACAAGGAGATCCTCTCTAACAGCTAAACTAAACAAATGGAGAAGGAACATCAGCACAATGGTCTCCCTGAAGTTTTTCAAGGTGCAAATCTAGAAGTTTGTCAGCCCTCTCTGGTGTTATTTATTTTTTGCAAACTTGAAGATGGATAAAGGTAAACAAGCAGCTTGTCAAAACAAGGCCTTCATACTTGATAAAACACTGGATTACTGAAGTGCAATCAGGTTATTTCCAGGTCTCAAGTGTTCACAGTTCTGTCCAAAGAGCAAAGAAAAGAAAGAGTTTAATCATCACACTGTGTGTATTCCTCATAAATCTGTTGACACTGTCAGCATCTGCATCCAGGAGGGTAAGCACAGAGTCACCTGGTAACTTACAGTGCAACAGCAGCACAGTAGTTTTTCTTTCAAAAAAAAAGTATGAGTATTCATTTCCAAAGTGGTGTTTCCGCAGTAATTCTTAAAGCATATTGTCTCTAAACACATTCAAGTTCAGAATTAAAAGGCAACGCTTTCTTCCCTAAGAAATGAATGACTTTGATCACAACAAAGCGTGATCAGCAGTATCACAGTACATCATTCTGTTCCCACAGACTGCTCAGTGGTGGCCCAAAGCAAAGTCTGAGTGTCTCTGTGTCCATCAGACCAAAATTCACCAGACGCAGAGTGACAGAGGAGACTCAGCAAGCAGTTCAGTCTAGAAAAGTGCTACACTTTAATAAAAAAAAAAAAGAAGTGCTACACGTCACTGAAAGAAACTGTGGATACCAAGTCTTGTTTCTTCCCACTGCCATTTACTTCATCTGTTCACACAGCCACTTATCTCATGGACAGAGATCTTCTGCTGTGAGTGCGTTCACTTGGGGGTTAGCTTCAACAACTGAGCAGTTGAATCTTAAGAGAACTAGCACACCGAGGCCTCTCTGACACTACACTGCATCAGGGTCTGGGTTCTCAAGTACATGGGCTTCAGATGCAGCCTGATTTCTTCAAGAAAGTTCTGAATATTGGGTGTGTAGCTTTATTACTCCTCCTAACACGTAACACAACCGTCTGTGGAATTTGAGGTTGGTGTCACTCTCCTTCAGTGAAGCAAAAGCCTATTCTACAGTAAGTACAGAGGGCAGGTACCTTGCCAGAGCCTGAAGAGACCTTTTAAGACCGTGCAGGTCAGCATCAAGAAGTTAGAGAACATGCCTCGGAGTGGAAAGGGGAAAGTAGCTGGATCTTGTCTGTAGAGTTACATCAGACACCTACTGAACTGTTAGTATCTTCAAAAGTAACATGTGCCATTTAAGACATCTTAGAAGAAATCAGAATAGAAGAATACATCAGATGGGCTTGAGTGCTGACAGCGGATGCAGGAGCTAAATAGGAGCTTGGCTTTGTCTTTGGGAGAGCCTTCATGTCAGGCCTTAGCTGCTGCATAGAGCAAATCCCTAACAAGGCATCAACTGGTGACTTCTTTTGACAAATGCAAGTAACAAGCACTAAAGAAAGAGCTTTCCCTCCAGTCTACACACTGGAGAAAGTGCCTTGAGAATTAGAAGCTGAAGTTAAGGCAAGGAGAGTAAAAATGCAACAAAGTTAATTACCTAGCCAGAAGAGGAGACAGGGAAATCAGCTTGAATTACCTGATGAAGAATCTATATGTTTGGTCAATGAATTCACTGCACCATCTTCCTCATAAGTCAATTTGGGACTAGAAGGTATTGTAGCAGCATCATTCAAGTTTTGATTACAGTTACCAGCAGAGATGCTGTCCGAACTCAGTTTGGTTGACTTGGAACGTACTCCAATGTCAATTAATTCCTCAGCAGTCCATGGATCAGATTTTCCATTAAGATTCTGAGTAAGTCCACTTGTACGATCAGCTTCGTTAACACCCAACCTCGCCGAGTCATCAATAACCATTTCTTTTGCAGGATGGCTACAAAAAGCAAACAGATATTTGAATTACAGTTTCTGGATTTTTAACCTCTAGATTCATTACAGGCCAGCCAATTAGCCTGCAAAGCACTGCATATCCTGAAAGGCACTCTTAGACAAGCTCCTGCAGCTGCCATGTGGGATCTCCCTTCCAAGAACCAGTGCAGAAGGAACCACTCACCAACATATAACCACTTTTTACTATACTATTATCTCTCAGGTAAGGTCTGGTTCCACAAGTGATATTAGGAACCAGCAAATTTAAAGACTTGCTCCGTTAAAATTCTGTTTTAGTAATCCACGTTTCTCCTTTTGTTTCCCCTTCAGTTAACACTTTTTAAATACAGCACAGATCCTCAGAAAACTGTGTATATTTAAAGAGATTCAAAGTCCAAGAGATCAATTTTCATTCATTTTTCAGAAGTGAATGAAAACTTCATAGTTCACCACTAGAGGAATTCATTTATCAGCACTTTGAGAAGAGTTTACAATGCCATTTCTAAATCATTCGTGTTTAGATAAGCAAACGGAACTAGCATCAGAGGACAAATTTTCCAGTAGTAGATGCAAATATTTTATGTTTAAAAAAGATAAATTTTGGAACACAATATTCACAGAACACAAAAGCCTCCTTTTATCTGGTGTTTCAGTACCACTGAAATTGTTCCACAGCTTTCTGTAGGTTATTCTTCTCTTTTTGTCCCCCTCCTCCTGGTTTAATGTCTTGTTAATGAAAGGCTACTCAGAGGGAGAAGATTTCAAGCCAGTATTCTTCCTTACAAGTAACACTGCCACGTTGCTGGCTGTGTGTGTCACTTAGCAAAGCAATAATGTCAACATGTGCCATCTAAGCAAACAATTATCTGGAACTGCCCCTCCATGAGCCAGTAAACTGACAGCAGTCACATACCACATGCAGCGAAATACACCAAACTAGTGGGGTACAGAATCTGACTCAGTGGTAAATACAGTACTAAAACTACCTTTTTTTTTTTTTAAGGGATTTCTCGTGTGACAAAGAACAGTTCAAAAACGCAGACTCACCTGGAATCCTTTAGTTCAGTAAAAAGTAGAGACCCCTCATCACTTTTCAAATCACTGCCATTCATAAATACTTCACTGGCCTTCAACTCTGTCACAGCATGTTGCCCAGATTCTGCAGAGATCAAGCTATGTGCAGTCTGTACACAACCCTCTGTCTCCCCTTTATCTTCCTGGGGTAAGTCGATGCCGTTTACCTTTCCTGAAGGTGTGGGAGAAAGAAAAACACAACAGAGCTTCAGGAACATTGCTGCAATTCTAAATGAATAAAATACAAGTGTTGAAATGACCTTTCCTTGCCAAAAATCTGAGGAACTCTGTTTCAACAGAGAAATCAATCCATAGAACAAGCTGCCTATAACAACATGTTTGCTCTCCATCTTTAAAGAGAAAGCACGCTGCCTTCACACACAAATCGTTTTGCATTTCATCACTTTGGATGTCTTCTCTGGTATGGAACTGGGTTTAAGTAGAAAGAGTTTAAGTAAAAAGACTCTGCAGCACTTCTGGGACTTGTGTCTCAGTTAATCACAATTGATGTCATTAATTGAACTGACACCTTTAACACAACTTCAGCATCATGGAGACACTGACAGCGACTTAGATCTGACTCATCACATTTCCTTACCTGGTTGATCAGCCTTTTCAATTCCCAGCTCTTCCTCCTCTTCAATATCCTCTCCCTCCATGACCTCGCAGGCAGACTTTCCCTCATTCTGCAACTGAATTCCCATAGTGTTACTACAACAGCTCACTACCATGAAGCTTTTCACAAATGATGCAGTCACAGCTCCCCCACACAGGGCTGTTCTGCACCAAGCAGTAAGGTCACACTAATCTAGAGGCTAACAGACAATCTGCATCCATGGCTGGGACAGGGAGTCAATTGAGAGGGCTGCTGGAGCTGACTCTGAGTTTCCAGGTCGCTCAGAACAAGCAGATCTGCTGAGCCAGAGCCCGTGAGAGACTCACTTCCATCTCCTGCCTAGGAAGTACTCCTGAGTTCCCTTTCCCCTCATTTTTCCAAAGCGTGCAATAAATATTTATTGGTTTTCAGCCACATGGGATCAAAACAGGATGGCATTTTGAACAGTCAGAGAAGGATGACTGTTTAAAAAAAATAAAATCCACTACTAGCCACTACTTTTTGGACCTGGTCAGCAAGTGGTAATGCCAGATCACATTGTTTCTGTATGCCATGAACAGAAATGCATCAAAGACTTCTGAAACAGCAATACATAAAGATGTGTACAATGTATACAACCTACTGAGAATTATTCTGGTGCACTAGAACTTGGTCCTTTACGTGGATGCCAGATTGAGAGTAACAGAAAAACAAAGGTGGCAAGACAAACCCTTCTTTGGAAGGGTCATTACACAGATCTAAGCAAATAAGTACCTTGGATTCGTTTTGATCGGATTTTCGTGTTCTTTTCATTATTTCTTCAATTCTCTGTTAAAAAGTGGAAAATATTTGCAATGACAGAGTTTTATATGTCAGCACCCTGCTTTATATTTTCATCAATCATCATATATTGCCTTATTTCGTACACTTAATACTTTACTCACTGTTTCTAAAGCTCACAAGTCACAGCTGGCTTTAAAAGAATCTACTACTTAAATGAATCTGAGACAGACTGCCTGCTCAGTTTCTTTTAATGCTAACACTTCAACCACTGTTCTAGGGTGTGGGACTCCTCTGCTTTCAAAACAGCGTACCTTTTTTCTTTCAAGCCTTTCCTGCATATTTTGCTGCATAATTCTCTCTCTTTCCAGCCGCTGTCTTTCAGCCTCTTCTTGAGCTTTTGCTTCAGCTTCTTCCTTCTGAAAATAAAGAAAAGCATTCAGTGAACAACTCATCTCCAAGAATTAAAAGCAAACCTGTTACAGAGATTCTGTAGTAACACAGAGAGGAACAGCAGGCAACCGCTGTTTAATAGAACCATGCATTGCAGCTGAAGGCCAACTACACAGCTACTGATGTGAAACTGATATTACTATGACATTCAAAAACCGACATGAAAAGAAAAATAGCACACATGGCTGTATTATCATTATGCAAATGTTCTGAATGTTCTTGGGCTACTCAGGGTTCAAACCTCATGACAAAAGTTTTCTGAAGAATAGTTTATGAAGCAGCAGAACTGCAAGTGAATCCTGTATGTCACACACTTAAGTTAAAAATTTTGCCAGCCAGGCATTATTATTAAAAGGAACTCTGTGCTGAGCATCGTCTGCTCCTTCTACACTAGAACAGTCTTTTTCACTATGACTGGAAAGGAAATAAGTACAGTCAGCACTACATAAATGTTATAAATTTAAACAAGCTTTTAAAGAAATGTTTAGACACATGTCAGTGCTATCCGTAAGAAAGCTCTCTAAACACAAACCATCTCACTGTAAAGCTGCTTTGATTTTCTAAATCAATCTCATTCAAAGAAAGTCCACTTTCTTCAAAACAGAGCTTCCCTCACTTAGAAAGATGGCTTTATAAAGGCACACGGGCATTGGCTGTGGAAGACTATTTATCAATTAGAACAGCAGACTTGGAAGCACTACTGACCTTTCTTTTTGCTCATCTGGGAGCAGAGGATGTCAGATGACTTTCCAGGCAGAACAACCATTTTCTTATAACTCACAGCAGAATGTTGGTAAAACAGGATTAACACAGGTACTTTTACATATGCAAAATAACATCCTAGATGGCTAAAAAAACCCAAAGAACTCGAAAATGTGTGCTTCTGTCCCACATCTGAACCTACCAAAAGTTGACAGAAATGACAGACTAGGGCAAGGAAAGGACCTCAGAACATTCTCCAATCAACCCCAGCTGAAAGCTGACAGATAAGCAAACCTGGTGCTGAAGCTCTGCGAGCTTTTCCTGCTCTTCCTGTTCTCGGCGGATTCTCTCCTCTTCAGCTTGTCTCTGTTGTTCCTCATAAACTTGTCTCTTCTCTTCCTCCTGCTTGCGGAGCTCCTCTTCCCGTCGTGCTTTTTCTTCAGCTGCTCTCTTGGCCATTTCTTCTTCTCTGATTCTAGTGTTGCCAAGACATAAATTTGTGTTTGTAAGCATGTATGTGCGTGAGACAGATGAGGAAAGCAAGAACTTCTAATCGAGCCAATCACGGAGTAACTGCATAAGGATAGTTTGTGATGTAGATCTACAGATATCACCATCCAGACCAGTCCAAGGAAAAGCAGAATCACTTGGAGGAAACTACGTGCACCTAGATGTTCTCTGCTGATTAAGACAAGTCCAAGACCAGTTGTTTCAATAATGGAATGTTCAACTGAGACGTGTATTACAAGATAACAACTGAACAGAAGTCACCACATCTCTGATATGAGTGCAACATTCAGTGTCAATCATATCTACTCAGATTTTATAACAGACTTCTTCTTCTATAGTTGTAGTTCAGCGATATACTGGAGGTGTGACACAGTCATGCACATCCAATCAGATCCTGTAAGAACAGGACGTATTTCTGACAAAACATCAATATCAGACTGCATTTGAGTTTACGTCAGCTTTATACCCATGAGTGGAAAACACACAAAATCTGACACTCCAATGCTCAGAGAAGCAGAGAGAAGTAACCCGATTTGGAGTAAAGTTAGCACATAGCTGTCATTTTTAACAACTTCTATGTGGTGAACCAAAGATATTCTGATTGGTTGCCTTGAATTATTTGACTGCAACATTTCTGACCCTGATGAAGGACCTCTAGAATGTTTAATGTAGTTACTGCCTGACTTCATCAGAGAAAAGTTTTGTACAGAAAGGCTGAATGTTTCAAGACAACAAAGCAAAGAGTGTAAAAAGCACACTCCAGATTTAAGAAAAAAGCAGCAAGGGTGACTTAGGAAAAGGAAGCGATGATGTGCACTGTGACCATGCACCACATATATACTGAGGTACAGCCTAACAATACAAGTAGCAACTTGTCCCATTTCAAAGTTAACACTTAGGGAAACATACAGCTGTGTCTGCATCAACCACAACCACTGCAGGAAGCATCACTCCCTTCTCCTGCAGTTACCTCTCCTCTTCCTGTCGCTGAATTCTCTCTTGGTCTTCCCGCTCCCTCTGCTCCCGTGCTAAACGCCGTTTTTCTGCCAAGATTTTAGCAGCTTCTTCAGCTGTGGTGGTCCCTGCTGCTGCTTTGCTACCTGACTCTGCAAAGTGGAAAAGAAACTGCTGTTAAAAAGCCCCAGTAACTTAAAATTAAGAAAAACGTTATCACTGTAAGATGACAGCTCTTTTTTGCCTACTAACCCACTAGATCTACAGATTTGCCAATTTACACGGAGACAAGAACAGCTCCAGCCACCAAGATCAGCAGGTTTGTACATAGCCCTGCTGTTTATGGCTGCTCATGCCCTGCCTGGTGCTACTGTGTCTGAACCTCAGAGATACTATTCTAAATTAACATTAAAAAAGAAAACACAAAAAATCATGTCAGCCAGTTACACTCAATAAATATTTAAAGAGCTCTGATTGTTATCAGTTATTCACACTCTATAAATATTATTTTTTCCATGACAACAGGTCATCTACATATTCACAGGATTAGCTCCTCGTGTCAGCAGAGCAACAGCAGGAGAATATTGGTGAGGAGTGCCTTTCTTTTTTTAATATTTCACAGATTAGCACATACATGTCTGCTTAACATTTATAAAGCCTTCCAGCTGAGGTCATTTTAACGAACATGACATCAGTTATTTTGCTTCTGATCTAAAGACAAAACATGCAAAACAATGCCATCATTAAGCACTTTAACACCTAAAAATCTGCTTAAGTCCCATGGATATGTAATCACTGCCTACAGCTACAAAGCCTAATTTCACCAGTATACACTCAGAAGCTGAATCAGGCTTGTGTTTTGTGCATCAGAGTTGTTCTTACAGTCCCAGGGAAAGGATTCCAGAACTGACAGAGGGCAGCCACCAGCTCTAGCATACAAGGCACATATCTGGAATAAGAGTCTCAGTCACAGAAAGGTGCTCACCTTCTTTGGTCTTCACGCTAGCTGCTACTGCATCCCTGTCCAAGGCTGGTGTGGTGCCCTGCTCAAGTCCTGCTCCTTCTGTGCTCTTATCCTTTGGTTTGCTCTCTGCTTCGGTTTTCTTTTTGGAAATGTTGATAACACCTGGTGTAAGAGGCAGGCGTTGGATCGGTGCTGGTTTAGAGACTGGAGTAGGAGACGGCGGCCTCTGTTTTGATATGCTAGGTGAAGGTGGGCGAGTCCTCTGTCTGCAAAAGGAAAGAATATTTTTCAGGGTTAACGCTGAAAATCTCATGGACACGATGGAGCTAAGGCATTCAGCCAGGACACAGGACACGTACCTAACTGTAGATGGCGATGGAGGACGCTTCACCAAATTAGCAGGAGAAGGGGATCGCCTCCGGGCAGACACAGATGGAGAGGAAGGGCGATGCAACCCAGAACCTGGGGATGGTTTCTCAGTCTCTGATTTCTAAGGTGACATAAAAATAAGACAACGCTCGCTCCAGGATACATTACAGACAGGGTTGCTGCTGCCATAAGCACACAAATTTTCAACAACGTGTACTGCTTTATGTTCCAAAACACACACATGGCCAATATGTTATCTAAATTATCCTTTAGGAACCACAAGCAGCAAACAGCTTGCATTTAAAATACCAGAGAGATCAAGCACCATAAAAATTCCAATGCAATTTCAATACTGTACTTCTGAAGCACGTGATATATAGGACATCTCAATAAGGAAGAAACCTTGCTGAGTCAGGATCCCATCCTGAGCAATTCCAAACCCCCGAATAAATAGAAACTTAATTCTTCTGGAATTTCAACAAACCTGGGTTGGATCTGGTGAACTCGCATCAGATGAAGATACAGAGGACTTCAATCTGTCGATGCTACGACTGCGCACGGGCACTTTAGGAGCTGGGACTGGGGAATTGATGGAACTGGCTGAAGCTGAACGAGGACAGAGGTGAGATTCTATAAAGTTAGGAATTTGACAAGACAAAACAAGAACCAAGTGCACAGCATAAGAACAGGAGAAAAGGAAGAGGGAGAAAGAGAAAAAGAGAGATTGTGTGTGTTAGAAACTGTACAGAGAAACACCACAGGAAGTGCACATTGCAATGGGTCATGGACACAGACATCGCCACCACACGATTAGTACTTTGGAAGCAACAGCACTAAGAACAAAACCACTGTGAAAGCAGCAATCTGACGTAGATAAAAATAAAATGCTTTTCCAAACAGTGCCAAAATCTGCAATGCACTGGTGTTACTTTGATTCCAGTCAAGCTGCATCTTATCACAAATGCTTCACAACAGTTCTAAAGGCTTATCACGACTCTTCATGACTGGTTCAAATTTTAAGTGTGCTTCCCCCATGCTCATAAGATCTTCCTTTCCTAAGAGTTTCAAAGCAGCATTACATTAGGAATCTGAGCACTTCTATACCAACTTCTCTTGTGAAATAAGCATTTATGCAACATTATTTTATCCTACTTTGCCTCTCTAAGCCCTTTATTACAAAATTTGTGCCTCTTTATCCACATTACCAAATCAAACTAAGCAGAGTAAAAGAATCGCATCAAGAGAAAACTACAGTAGCTTTCATACAGTAACTGTCAATCGCTTCTCAAACAATACAATTTCTCTCAATATTGTATCTTCTGATTACTTTTTTCACTAAAATAATCACAGATGGACAAGCATACATACATGTAAAGATCTGAAACTAGCTGTGAGTTATCTGCAGTATGAAAAAATTGTGACAGATGCCAGCAATTAGTTTTGTCGCTTTATGGAAAATACATTTTATTTTTACATTTAAAGCATTTGCATAAGGAGAACTGCATTCTGTTTGTGTTTAGCTTGTGCTAACGTACTTCTAAGTAAACTGATAAGACAATAAGTTATCTTTAACTCAGCAATAGTGAGTTAAGTCACATGCTGTCAGCAATAGTGAAAAGGTGGCATTTCCCCACATGACATGAACTGAAATATTCATGGTAAAATAAAAGTGGCACATTGCTAGGTGTGCGAAAATGTGACCGCTATGAACCAAAAACCTGAGCTTTATACAAAGGGAGCAGTGCAGAAATGTTACCATCACCAACAAGGATCAAGTTAAGTGGCATAAGATAAAAAAAAAAAAAAAAAAAAAGATGGAAGAATCTACTAAAGAGAAAATAAGCAAAACTGGGAACGCAAGTTATAAGGTAAGAGAGGAAAAAAGAGTCTGCATTGGTTCCACATACGTATGTACTGGGGTATTCTCAACGCCAGTAATGGTTATAAGGCATGTGGGATGCAGCTAGGGCTTGCAGCTGAGCATGATGTAGAAATTCCTGTGCTAGTACTGAGCTGAGCCACTGTGGGAGCTTACCAGCTCTATCTGGATCAATGTAAAACTGCTTAAGCCAGCCAGGGTTGCTCCAGTACGTGCTCCTGCTGGTGTGCCTCTACTCCTACACTCAGGCAGAGTGAAGCCAGCTCAGGGCTCCCAGCACTTATGCTAAGGCCATTTCTTTCCCATGTTTGTACAAGAGTTTCTCCCAATAAAAAAATCTCGGCCTCGCACTTTCTTTCAGCCTCCTTTGGGATGATTGGTTGTTTTATCTCCCTTCTGTTTAATTTCCTGCTACTGTTCTCTGACCAGTACAGCTCAGATTCATTTGAGCGTACACCCAAATGCAGATCTCTCAGCCAGCTAAGAACAACAAAACCCCAAACAAACAAGTAAACTGGCACCTCAGTTTAAAAGCCAGTATTGTTCTCTGGTTTTGCAAAACAAACATGCAACACAGCATATGAATTGGTTGTTACTGACCAAAGAAAACACTGGATAAGTAATATCATACATAACCATATATCAAGTAACTGATTCACACTGAAGGGTAGCACAGTTAGTTACTGTTATGTTCTTGCTTGAAGAACAATGGCAAAAACCTGTCAGGCTCGCTGCCCTCCTGTTACCTGAGGGATCCTGTCCAGCCGACAATGTAGCAGCACTTTTACTCCTAGCTAAGGAGGCCTGAGTGGGGGCGAGGAGGCGACTGATTACGCTACTGTCCAGAGGACTGACCTGGGAGCGACGAGCTAAACGATGGGAACAAACCAAAAAGGATCCAACATGAAATCATGTAACGAAAAAGACAAGCAGTACAAAGCAAAGGAAGTTTGTAAGCATCATCGTGAACCATAACAGTTTTGGAAGAAAAATACTGAAGTCATGTAGAGGGAAATCAAAACTAAAAGCTCAGAAGGGTTAAACACTGCAATCTCTTATGCTGCACTTGTCCTTGGCTTGCTTAATACTGATTAAATTAATGTGAGTAGAGTGACATGCATATGAAAGAGTTAAAATACAAAAAAGTTTTTCACCAACTCTTCAGAGCTATACACCCTGGACTGCAGGAAAGCTGCTCTGACACGATACAAAGGTTTGCAATGCAAAGCCAATGGTTATCACTGGGCAACACTCGCACAGACAAATTCACATAGCACCCAGCGTTTTCCCATACAGGAAAGATTCTGAAAGAGAATAATGTTCCCACTGCTGGCAACAGCTGCTAAAATGGAAAGTTTCAGAACTGTTAACTCAAAAGGAAAAACAGTGTTAGAGAAGTTTCTAGTCTTCTGTTTTAGGATGAGGTACTAGAAAAGAGAAATTTTAACAGTGAGAATATAGACAACGAAAGAGTGAAGTGGTAACAGGTTTCCTTGGTCATTCACATGCACAGAGTTTAGACCAGCAGCAGGACCAGAGAAGATGCTGTTAAACTGAACAATGAAAGAGAGCTTAAATATCAGAAGTAAGATACTAACTAAGAAGTGAACGCATCACTGATGTTTACTATAGGTGAGTCCTAGTAGTTTTCAAATACACATCTCTTCTCAGCAGAGAGACAATTCACAATCTACTTAGAGCCCAATTCAATTAAGTCCTTCTCAGAGGATTCTTTTTTT
The DNA here is from genome assembly GCA_036925125.1 of Oreortyx pictus. Lineage (NCBI taxonomy): Eukaryota > Metazoa > Chordata > Aves > Galliformes > Odontophoridae > Oreortyx > Oreortyx pictus. Next base: position 16,159,874 of record JAUPFR010000012.1, on the reverse strand, counting down.
TTTTTTTTTTTTGTCCAAAGGAAGAAATTCTACCTTTACTACTTTATCTTTACCGCTGGGTAACTTAAAATGTTCTGAAGGTTTCAGAACCAAAGGAAACTAGTGAAAAGCAGGTCTAACCAAACTTTATAGGGAATGGGTTTCAAAGGTAGTATTCAGCTTTATGAAACAACCACCTGGTTTTTCTTCCTTTTTCACTTTAGTTTCTAGTTCAGGAGAAGAATGGGGTTTACTACTCATTCTATTCAAAGATGTGCTCCTCTTCTTCTCTGCTCCTCCTAGAGACCAAGCGTAAGGAACATTATTTTTAACAAGATACACATATAATTTTCTAAGCAGCCATTCCCATGTTTTGCTTTTGCCAAGAAACTGACAACAAAACACTGATCTATCATTATCAAGAAGTAGCTTCTCATAGGCTAAATGGTTTGGCTACCATTTATCTATTGTGCCCCCACCCTTCCAGTTCTTAGAGATACAGTGATTTATAGGAGGTTACCCGGTATCAGGCACTGGAATGCTCATAACTGATTTGTTATGCCACAGTGCGCTGCAGTAATGACAGCGTGAGTAAAAAACAGGTACAGTGAAGCTGGGGCATAGCTTAAAGTCAACTTCAAATATCCCATATATGCCTCCCAATTCTCCAGACCAAGTTGTTTCTAGCACCTTTCTGTTCCACCTGTGAACCTTTGAGTGCTGACTGCTGAGAGTGTAGAGGGACTTTGTTATTCAGCCTGTTTAGTGAGGCGCTTCGCTTTGTGGTACCTGGAAGTGAAAGTGCATTGATTAATTTTATAAGAAAACTGAGACGTCCCCTCCAACACCAGCCCCAGCACCCTAAGATACAGAAGTACAATTAAGTCACTTTGTAGCACAGATCCTTCAGAAGCAGAAAAATTGGATCAGGGAAGAATTACTCCATATTAGCATTATTTCTTATATTCCTGTTCATTGCTTATCGTAGAGACAGGAGGCCAATCATACAGACTTCATGTCTGACCTATTAAGGTCATCCTCGTATGCCTCTGTGAACAAATAATTGAAAAAAACCTGCTGCTCACATTTGGTGTAAGAGTGAGAAAAAGTGCTCAGCTCAGCATATAAACAGACCACGACAGAGGAAATCCTCCACTGATCCAGGGACAAGCTCATCTCTCAGTTCTGCATTTTGTCCCTCCACCTTTCCACACATGTGGCAGAAGCAATCTGGACAATTTCGCAGCTGTATTTTCCTCTGTAATTTGAATTTAGTCATCATTCAGCAAACATTTTTTCCTGAGCACCAGACCAAGCGTACAGAATTGCTGTCATCTAAATCTGTCAGTCTGTCACCCTCTATGCCCTGCTGATCCAAGTACTCAGAAGTTCCCTACAAACCACCTGAGATTATTCTCTCCAAAGCAAACAAAGATTCGCAAAGGATTTCAAGGTAGACTGTAAGTCTGAAAGCAATTCCATTTAGCTGATAATTACTGGGTTCCTTTGTTATGTGCTTAATTTGTACTCTACGGCTGTTTCTGATTCACACCCAGAGCTGAGCCCTGCAGACGTTGTATACAAAAATCACTTCAGATTGCAAGCAGTCCCCAGTGACTCAGATAGTGCCCCTGCAGCTGTGTCACTATGGATATATTCACCAGTCTCCACACCAGGCAAAGAACATACGAATGCAAGTTTTTTCTGCTGCATCACCTTCCAACCTGAACCAGCAGAAATACTGCTAGCTGTGCCCTTGGTACTCATTTTTCTAGCACAGCTTGCATATCCACAGCAAGCTTTTTCCAGCGGAATTGGAATCCACAGAAATTGTAGCAGACCTCTTAAATACCCTCAGATATCCTTTAAAAAAATAAAATAAAAGGAATAGTGTTTGCTGTCCACTTCTACTCCTTGATATTGGCACAGTAAGGTACACCTACCGGGCTATAACCACACTACAACTAGAGGTTGCAACAAACCAACCTACTCCCACCCCAAAAAATACCATTTCATGTATTCTTTTCTATTTGGTTAACACAGAATTCTAAGATTAAAAAGAAAGCATGTGTTTATAACGTGCAGGACCTGCACAAAAGATAGATCCCAAAACTAATTTGATTCTTCCCTCCGCACAGGCAATCAAATGACTGGAGCTAACAGAACAAGTCAAAATATTTTTTGTACTATTTTTAGTTTGCTGAAAATTTAGGATGCAATTTAAGGCATGCAACCCTCTAAAATGATGTGAAATGATTTGGGAATTAATCACTCACCACGATTGGACTTCAAAAACAAGATTACAGAAATAATTTACTAGTAAAAAAAAAAAAAAAAGAACAGCAATCTTTACCGTCATTCTTCTCCTCTAAACAGAGATCACATCAACTGGGTGAAACCCCTGAACAGTCAGGCTGGATTAACAAATTGCATGAAATACGTTTGAGATGAAAACAGGAAGTGAGTTACACAGCAAGGGAGGAAGAGGAGCATCACTCCTCCTCCTGTCTCCTCCCCAGTGACAGGTAAGCAGTACACCTGCTACCAACAGAATCCCAAACACTTACTTTGATCAGAAGAATTTAAAAGTGCTGCAGATGATGACAAACGTTTATTCATGGCAGCTTCTGTTGGTTTGAGGTTTGCTGTGGAGGTGGACCGCTTGCTGGCTGTGTAAAGAAGTGGTTACTTTAGAATTCATCTCCATACCTAAGGAAGAACCTTTCACACTTTCCTGAGGCAACTTTGGAAGCATTATACCCTATTTTAGGTTTTGGTTAATGAGAAACAGAGGTGTTTGGTTTTTTCTTCCATTAAGGTACTTGATACAATTAGCATCACTTGTAACACACACAGGAAAAACATTCAGTTTCACTGAAATAGAGCCCAGATTTTAAGCACATGTATGCAAACAGGAGACCTCAAACCCTGTGCTCCTAACACAAAGACAAGGACTACTGAGGCTGGGTGCTGTTACCAGACTGCAAGACAGAGAGAAGAACACCATACCCTGAACAACAGTGATTTCTTCCTTCCTAAGCCTACTCAGGCTGTGTCAGATCAGTTATTCAATCACTAGTTAACAAAACAAAAGGTCCTGAAGGCTGAAAGCAAGTCCTGAAGAAAGCCAAGAAATCATTCTTATTTCCAATTACCTCTCAAGAGCTGCTTCATTTTAGAAATCTTATTTTTAACAAAGCTATTCCTTAAGCCCATATTTCACAGCAGGCTTCCAACTCCTCTGAAACAATTGTACTGGGAAGCATTAACTTATTTGTGCATACAAGCACATACACAGACATGTATAACGTCACATCTCACACTGCAAAATCCTCAAGTTCACAACAAGCCTGATAAAGACCTGCTTTTTAATTTCAAACTACTCCAGAGCATGAAAACCCTGGGAAAGCATGCATCTCTTGGTATGGAAACTCACTATGTATAAAACAGTAGTGCACACAAAGCAGTGAGGAAAAGCATAATAAACATGAGAAATTCCATGCATCTAACAGAAAGAATTGATTTAGCTGAAATACTGCAGAAATGATTAATGTGAACTCATTAGTGCATAAGTAATGTCAAAGGAAAAAGCAGCACCGCTCACCAGAGGCAGCTTCTTTTCCCTCTGGCTAGCAAGCTATAGCAGCTCCTTGCAGCAGGAGCACAGGGTCCCTATGGACATCCCTGCCTCTGCTTGTACTTGTGGCTCACATACCCAACCCAGACTTCCCGAAACACCAGCAGCTATGGGGCTCCCTCATAAAGCAACAGAGCCACGTGAAGGGAAAAAAAGCACATTCTGAGGTTGAAGCTGAAGAAATGGAAAGCTCTTGTGATAGTGAATAAAGAAGCGAGAGGGAGAAAGGGGAATCCCGTGTCATTCGAGCTAAAAAACTAAAATCTGAGCTTGGATGGTATTTCCCTAATGCAACAAAAATCCTACTGAGTGAATGAAGCCTGAATACTCTGATAACTAATGGCCTTGAAAGGTTTTATATGCAATAAATCGGGAACTCATTATGCTTTCATCTGGGTCTTTTCAAAGAGAAACACTCCCCTCTAGTGGCTGCTTTAAAAAAAAAAGGGGAAAAGAAAAAAAAAAGCGCACATCTCCAGCGTTAATTTAAGCATGCGGGAGTCAAATGCCTCCAAACGTCATGGAGATGCTTCATAAACATCTCTTAGTTTAAATCTGGCCTTCAGAACTTGCATGAAGTCTGAGCTTTGGGCTATGAGATCCAGAAACTAAAATCTTGACTTCAGAAAACTTACACTAAGACAAGTACTATCAATTTTTCAGCAAGTTCACAACTTCTGAAGGGGGACAGCACTGTTTAGCAGAGACAAGTGATGAAACTGCTGCTAGGAGACTCGAAGGAAAAAAAGGTATAGACTATACATGACTGTTCAGATTAAAAAAAAAATACCCCAATACATGACTCTAGTGAAACAAAACTGGTAAAGTGTATCATTCACGCTGAGATTGGAGTTCACATTTTTCTTTTCCAGGAATGTTTATTTTGCATTAATTGTGTGAGATCTTTAGAACTTACGACTGGAAGAAGCATACAGCATCACTGCACATGGTACTAAACAGCTGCTCTTATATAATAGAAGGGAAAAACTAATTGTGGCAACAAAGCCAAAGGAAGAATTGGTAACTGGATAAGGAGCTGTGAAAAGCAAAATCTTAAATATATCACTATGAGAGAGGGCATCTCTCACCCCTAACTTTTCACAGAGCTTCACTCAGTAAGGACACTGCCTATCTGAGGTGCATAAAATAAGGCTAAATAAAATCAGACTATCTGTCCCTTAGTTCTACAATGACAAGGAATCTCTTTACTCAGAGAAGAGAGAATGTGGCAGCCTAATTTCTATTCTAATAGCACAAGTCTCCAGGTGTACCCGAACGTCAAGTTTTGCTCAGCAGTCATCGTAAAACCTCCCTCATTTATAAGGGCTCCTGTCATTAAGCATGCTTTATTATACAGCCTTGCCACTTCTCTTGGCAGACCCACACCCAGCATGTTTCATCTCAGCACTGACAGCAATGCCATTAATGCAGCATTTGACTCTGGGGCTTTCATCAATCTTTAAATTTCAGGCCATCAGTGGTGTATTTGGTACAGTCTGAGTGAATCACATTCTGTGCATAATACAGAGCAGCTGATGGCTGGTGATGGTTCAATTACATGGGGTTTACTTTCCAGAGCACACCACCTCCATCACCCACAAATGCTGCTATACCAGTCAACATTCCTGCATATTACTGCTGGCATTGCTGGTTCATGGAAGGACACATCTAATTTTATAGCTATAAATTTATAAAATTAGATATTATTTATATTTTTATATATACAACGTTTTTTTTTCCACAGCGGTACATGAAATAAAGAACATCTGAAATCTGCCCCCTGGTGTTTTTCATTTTTAGGAATGGAGACGGAGCCTTTAATTCCAAATGCACAGCAACTGATGATGGAAAAATACCATGCTGAAATTTGCTCTAGATGTGCTGCTGGAGCAGGTGCATTACTCAGCCACGATGACATAATGCAGAAGAGCTCATATCGTGTCATTTTCCCCAAATCCACAAGTAATTGTTTTCTTTACAGCAATTAAACAAGCAGAAGGTGAAAGAAATCACAATGACTTTTCTTAGAAATCTTGCTGGATATATGCATCCCACGTGTGGGGTTTTTTTGTGTAGATTTTTAACAACCATTAAGCAACAAGCTCCCAGAAAGTTAAGAAGTCAAGGCTAAACCTAAAACAGGAATAAATATGAAAAGAATGAATCCAGTCATGATTTTCCAGCCCAGGAAAGACAGCTGTATGTTGGAAACCTCAATCTAAAAACTAACACAAGCTTTAAACCTCGTGGAGGAATGAAAGTGACTCTGTCAAATACTGTGCTGCTCATCTCCACAGCCAAATTTCTCAAAATCAGTGCCAAATTATTCAAATTGGTCTCATGTAATAGAATAGATGCTCTTCCTGTTTCTACTTCATGACACATAAGGCACAGCTTAAGTGTTTATCTTCACATTAGGAGCGTGTTTGTTGGAAGACACTATTTTTATTGAGCTTCAGCCGCTCCATGGATCAAGTCTTCCTCCACGATCAAAGGACAGACAGGACTCGTTTCCTCACATCAATCAGGAGAGAGCAAAGGGCATTATTTCAAGTCTGATACAAAGTTTAGCTTTAAAATTACTTCAATTTTAAAATTGAAGACAGAGAAGAACACAGCAGAAAAAAAATAGTGCTTTCCTAAACACGCAAGACAAACGTGATATCCTGCTTTCTAAGTTCTGTGACATTTGGTAATGTGAAGTACAGTAACTGCACTACATATATATCCAAAGAACATATGTTTAACAGGTAAACCAATACAGCAAGTGACTAATTCTGGAGAAAATGAAGGATTCATGCTGTGCAGAGAAAGGGATGAGAGAAGTTAAATAAAATGCACATGCTTCTCCTGTGCTGCCAGAATAAGCCATGGTAGTTAAATCATACTCACTCAGGCTTTCATTGCATTTTCAAGTCTCATATTGTCAGCATTATGAGACAGCTGCATTGAATTAGTAATGCTGTGAGCATGCACAGATTTTCAGGATTCAGATTTAGCTGGATCTCAGCTGAGAGCTGTTACTTTTGACTAGCTACATGAAATAGCTTTGCATATTAAACACGCAGACTCCACAAACACATTACTGTTCCAAAGGGGGCTATGAATGGCTCAGTCTATACACTGAGAAACATGGGAATATGAAGAAAATACATTTAATATATAGACTTCTGTTTAGACAATAGAATATATCTGGCTTGCAAAACCCTTCATGGAAAAAGAAACTTCACACAGGACCCATCCCCTTTCACAATGTTTTAGCAAAAAAAAAAAAAAAAACCATCTGCTTTTACAACTGTTACTCCAATTGCTGTTGAAAAATAAACAAAAATAAGAAAGAAACATCACACAAAAATTAAACCGACCCCTACTTTTTAAAATTAGGAAACAATAAAAGGACTCAAATTTTCCCCATTTTAAAAGGAAAGCTTAAACTACTCAGTTAATTTATGGTCAAACACACGCCACTGAGAATTTCTCCTCCCTTCCCCACATCATCTTTAAAAACTCAAATGCTCATATCCTCTCCTTCAAAACTCCCTCAGGACGCCATGACTTAAGCTGTCATTTAATTAGCTGTGAGGGATAGTTAAAAACATAGAGGACTGGTTTCCACTTAGGGATCACATTTGCTGTACAGCTGGCCAAGATCCAGGAAAAGTTCTACACGAAGATGGTTTTCTTTAGTTTCAGAGAAACAAGAACTCAAGTTTAAAAGGTTAGCAGTGAATGTAAGACAACAGAAAAAGAACATTTTGAAAATCAATACCACCAGTTTCACCTTCATCTGTGGTCTGTTGCTCTGTGGAAGAAGAAGGTTCATAAGCTTAGTCACAGGGTACAAAAGTAAACAATGTAAGGCAACTAAGAATGGGGAAGCGGGGCAACATAGTGATAACTCCTGTCACAAGTACTTCCAAGCTATACACAAACGCTCAAAAATCAACACTCAAGCTCACAGAAAAAGACAATACTAAAGCAAAAGCTGAAACACACAGTCCAATTGCACCAATTCAGAAGACAGACTGAACAGAAGAGTTTCTGGCTTTATTTTATTCCTGGATAATATCAGATTTTTAAGTTACTTATTGCCTTCCAGCAAAGCAGTGCATGAAAAGGTCCCTCCCAATGCAATCTTGGTTGGCTGCTCTGATTTCAGAAGGTTTACGAGCAGTAAGTTACTTGTGAGAAACATGCATCCATCTGAGCTTCAATTAAAAACTGCTAAAATCCATCACCTAATCTAGGACAGAACCTATTCTCCAGGGAGCTCAGACACCTTCAAATACTCAGTTTGCATCCTGTGATGGATGAGGTTGCGTTCAAAACATTTTAGATGGAATACTACGGTATGATATTTTGGGGCTACGTTTACCATCACTCTTAGCATACCATTACACATATTACAACTGAAGGACTTGGAGTTATTTTAAAATGATATATTACAATTCCTTTATCTGATGCTTAGGGACTACCAATGCAACACTGCCAGGTATAGTATTTCCCATGCAATTTCCTTTTAGCCCTTTCCAAAGTCAAAACCAGCTCCACATCTCAGCAGTATTCAAATAGGTACGTACCCGTGGATCCTGTTATAAAATCCAAGACAGAAAAGGATCCTTAGGTCTCTACGAGCAGCTACACCTGCCTTACATCCATATTACTCAATTAGCTATGCTAGGAAAGGTGCTACTTACCCGTTTTGCTCTCTGAATCTGGAGTTACAGATCCTCCCCATGACCATCTCTTCTGTCGTGTTTCCAGACGCTGACTCCGTTCCAAGGTACGATGCAGAGCTGCTTCGTGTCTCTCCTGTTATCAAACAACACCTCTATGAAGCCAGCTATGTAAATATAAAGCACACATGCCAGAAGACAAAACATACTTCTTCTCCTTCCTCAGCAAGATTTACAATCTGTTGTTTTTGTTTCTTAATTGATGTTGCAAAAAACTATCACACTAAAAACGTTAATGGCAATTAATGGTTTCAAAACTGTAAATGTGATTAGGCTGAGCTAAAGCACAGATGATCTATACTACTCTTTACTTAAAATAGCCACCAGATTTCCTATTCAGTAAACAGCTCTATTTACTTTCCGAATCTGGATGAAGTCCAAACTGAACAAAAATAATTGCTTATACTTTAAACCTACATTCTGCAGTTATTTCTAAAAGGTGCTGAAAACTCTCCAGTATAAAATACCAGGTCTATGCATAAGGTTATTCGTATTTTCAGAAAATGACACAGAATACTGACCCAAGTACTAAGAGATAGTGACATTGCAACAAATACAGTGAAAACAAACAGCAAGATATGAAGGGAAAACTGCATAAAACATTGATCAGCTGCAGCCCACAGCAATCACTGCTGACAGGACAGAGTACCAAGCACAGCTCTCCTGCCTCCAGGACAATAAGTGCTAGTGTGGGAATTTCAGTTCTTGTGCATAAAGACAGCCTGTAACTATGCTAGACCATTTATTCTCCATTAACAGCTAACTTTCTATACATGTGTCAACAACAGATTTCTGCATTGGAACAGTCACATCCCAAGTGATCTTTTGAAGCAGTATTTACTGCTGGTGCACTTCAATAAGATGCCAAGGGGACTCATTATCAAAAGTTTCTCCCTCCTGAGGAGCTCAGACTTCTATCTTCTCTCAACATCATTTCACAACAGACTGACACAGTCACTATGCGACACAAAGCTTAGAAGGAAGGACATGCTCCATACAGACAAAAGATAAATGTAAAAGGGTTTTCCTTTTTCCTTGCCAAACCACCCAGCCTTTATGTAATCTTTACATAACCTGTAAATTATATCTCCATGAGGTATCTGCTGTGCAGTAGTTCTTGCAAGTTGGAGTTAAAGATGAAAGCTTTGCTTTATGAACAAAAGAGAATCAGTTATCACCTCAAGATATCAACATAATCAGCTGCACATCTGTACAGAATAATTAAGTAATTGTTATAAAACAGGTATCTCAACTCTAGCCATGCCTAATTGTCTTCAAGTCTGGCTGAGACAGAGAACTACTTATTTTTCCACACTGTTTGCTATTGTGCTTCCTTCCTCTGCATCACCTAAGGAAGGTGATTAACTAAATGAGACTTGGCTAAAGTATCCAACAATAATGTGGCAGATTGTGTTTTTTCTGATGCCCTTCTACCTGCTAAATTACAAGTACAGATGATATCTTGCTGACAAATACTGCCTTAAGATAGCTTCCTTAAAAGTGGTTATTTTCGAATGTCAAGAGTCTGTACGTCAAGTCTGTTTTAACTTTTTAGTTGAAAGAGAGGTTTACAGGTCAAGTGCATGCTATCCTCTTTATCTGCCAGATGTGCAACTGTGTACAAGACCTTCTTCCAGGAACCAAGTACAAGACAAGGTTAACCCAAACAAGCACTCATCAGCTAGTCCTGCCATTGCTTATCACTGTGCCTATTTAAAATACACCCACCATCTAAACGTCATGAATAAACGTACTGTGAGCTTGAAGCATACCTCATGAAGCATAACGGATGTTTTATGCTTAAAGCAGTTGCTTGAAAAGATAATACCACACTGGGCTGCAGTCAAGGCCCACCCCAAACATTCCTGCTTGTTCTTCAACAACGTAAACTATTCCATGAAGGCCAAATGGAGTATCAATCTGAATGCACACAGAAGCTGATTACAGAGAATGAAACACCAGTGAAACACTACCAGACAAAAAAACAACCCAAAACAACCAACCCAGTTCCTAGAACAGTGTAACAACAGCTGGACTCCCAGAGGACACCCAGCCAGGTTTATACCCTTTTCTTCTGCAAGTTCTCACAGCTGGCTCATAAAAGCACGTGTGTGTTATGCTTTTTTTTGCTGGCACAATGCTACTGGCCATCAACCCTTTCATAACTACATCACATTTCACATGAGACAACAGACCTACCCATCAAAGGGGAAAGCACACTGCAGTGTATTTACTTCTGTTTTCAGCTTCTGTAAAACCAGTAATGAGCTCCTCAGCTCCAACACTGCTCTGCTGGTGCATGCACAGCCAAAGTAAAGACAAAATCAAGTAACAACAGCTGATACCAGTTTGAAGCAGCAAAAGTATCATCACATCTGGGAGCAGCGTGAAATATCTTTTTGTGTATGTGAAAAATAATCAGAGAGCAAACAGCAACCACAGCTCCTGAAGTCCAGAGCTCCACAGGTCCAGCAGAACTAGACAAGGACAGAGATGAAGGATATGGCCAAGTGTACAGGTGTGTAAAACATTATGTTGTAACCCACAGCATACCCATGACGTTCTATTCTTCTCTACTTCAGAGCATGGTAAGAACACAACGTAGGAGCAGAATTCTGTAAAACTAAAGAACTTCAATGCATAATACCTTTTCCTCTTCTATTTTTTGTTTTCTCTTTTCTTCTACAGCTGCCCTCCGTTGCTCCTCTTTCTGCTTCTGTTCTTTTAGCTTTCTCTGCCTTTCTTCTAACTGTTTTTCATACTGGAGTTTTGCTTTCCTCTCCTTTTCAAGGATTTGGGTCTCTTTGGCAGCTGTAAAGAAAAAAATTGAATCACACAATCACAGAATCGTAGGGGCTAGAAGGGACCTCTAGAAACTATCGAGTCCAAACCCCCTGCCAAAGCAGGTTCCCTACACCAGGTCACACAGGACAGGTAGGTGTCCAGGCAGGTCATGAATATCTCCAGAGAAGGAGACTCTACAACCCCCTGAGCAGCGTGTCACGCAAACTTAATTACTCATTAATACTACAACATGGATCACAGGCAAGAGACTACAAAGCAAAACGAATCATATGAAATTATCACCCTTTAAAGTTAAAACGTATGCCCAGATTTGCTAGCAGTGCTGGATGACACTGCACATGATGACAGAGATGCCTTTAACTCTGTCTGCAGGATGGCAATGAATTTGAACATTTTCTGCCATTACACTTCACTGTCCAGACAGGAAAGTCAGGATATGTACATAACCTGTATTATATACACCCCTTTCTTGCCATCATAACAGTGAAATCTTAATAAGTAACCAGTAACTGAGCATCAAAGGGTGGAATTTTGTCTTTTGCAATTCTCTTTTTCTCCTTTTTTTTAAATAAGATAGAATGAAAAATAGTAAAGCGTTGAGTGACAAAATAGGAAAACCCTGCAGATATATTGCATCTGAGATCAAAATAAAAATGACATGCAGCTTCAAGAAGCCAAAAATCTGTGGAATATTTTCCTCTGAACTCTAATACTTCTGTGTTCAGGTTCACAGATGGTCACTGAAGCCAAACCATAGGCAGACATTGTTTGTCCCCAGCAAGCTGGAAAAAAAAGTGACTGAACAAAGAGTTAGAGAAGAAATTATTATTTATCACCAAGATTTTCAGAAATTATATTTAAGGTTGTAGGCAAAAATACCATGTTGCTTTTCCCGCTCCTCTCTGCGCTCCCTGGCCAGTCTTTGCCTTTCTTCTGTTCTTAGAGTGGAACCATCTATCACTGTCAAAAGAAAAATTGAAGACATGTAATTGTCAGTTATTTTGAACACTGAAATCCAAAGGATTCTGAACCTTTCCTACTGAAGGTTTATGGAACGTTCTCAGAAAGATACTCACCAGCAAAGCACTGCACACTCTGTACAGAGATTAAAGTGCTCAAATGGAAAATTCAGAAGCTGAATACCCTTCCCTTTCCCTCTTTCCATTCCCTTACTCCAGTCAATCCTACATTTTTAATGACTGCAGCAAAAAATTGACAGCAGATTAAAAGACCACTGTGTACAGCCAATAGAAGGCCTGAACAGACACCAGACATGTCAGCTCTGATCCTTACTCCTGGACGTATTAATTCCAACGATCAAGAAATACAGGAATCTAGGAAAATTCTATCTGGGCATCATGCCAACGTCAAAGTGCTGCAGGACAGCTACTTTGCAAGCTAAGCAGAACCAAGACTGCCCCGGTCTCTGCAGTTACAAACACTTGAATTTGAGCCAGAAGTGAACTGGTAAGTATCCCAGAACACCAGGAATGCATTCATTTTCATTGTGACACCGTGCTGGAACGATAAGCAACTTCACCAGTCGAACTCTGAGAGCCATAAATCAAAAGCTGTCATCAGAACCATACCTTTAGTGACTGTGACCCATCTAACAAGGGACGTTATGCTCTGATCTTTCAAGGAAACAGAATCAAACTTCTTCTATGGGAAGTTTTGTGTTCCTGTCCTTCTCCCCCACAGTAACTCTCCCTATGAACCCAGTACTTCATCAGGAACAATGAGCAATAATTATACCTGGTTTAGTTGCTGTCCTTATGTTTATTGAGGTCTGGACTGCAATAGGACTGACACCACTTTGGCTTCTTCTTTCATCTGCTATGGCTTGGGCTGCAGCAACTGTGGGAAAGAACCATTCCACATTAAGAGAAACTCTAAAACCAAGACTCATTAAAAACACAAAATAAATGCATCAAATCCTATTTAAGGTTGCAGATCCTCCTATTAAATAACTACACTGATCTCTGAAACAACTTTTCCGAAGAGATTTCAGAAGGGGTACGGCTTTTATTTACAAGAGCAACGGAGACAAAAGCTTACATTTGTAATGTATGGGAAAAGCAGTTTCAAGAAAAATCTAACTTATTTGTTAGTGTATTTTTATAAGAAAAATATTTAGTAGAGTCACAAGTTTGACTTAATACAAATTCTTTCCTATCACTTACATATTAGTAGGCTGAAACAAATATTTGACAGACTGTTGGCAATGGTAGAGTGACATTTTGATGAGAACCAAGCAGAGCAAATTTTCTGAGCATCTTTCATCATATCATGATGCAAAACAGAAAGCAGGTTAGTTGGATAAAGTAAGCTATTAAGGAATGCTTACAGTGTACAACTGCAATCGGGTCCTCAAAAATAAATTTTAATTATAAATTAGACTCCAAAACTGTAATTTGAGCAATTGTGGAGAGACCAATTCACCTTCTCCATGTTACCAAGGTGTGTACAGAGAACTGCAGCACTACGGCTCCCCCTTAATCACACAGAAATGAAATGCTGGCCGTATCGGTTTCACTAAATAACAAAAGCCATCAGAAAGTCAGGGAGACTTTTTGCTGTATCAATTTTCACAGATTTACTTTATTTCGGTATCCAGCTTTCACCTTGTCCCTGTCCAGGGTACGAAGGAGAAGTGCTGCAGGGAAAGCCCTTAAACCAGTACAACAGACTGGTAGGGTAAACAGCAATAGGACAACGGGGAATGCTTTTAAACAAGAAGACGGGAGATTGAGATTAGATACCAGAGGGAAGTTTTTCACTGGGAGGGCAGTGAGGTACTGAATAGGCTGCAGATGCCTCATCCCCACAGGTACTGAGACCAGTTTGGCTGGGGGCATGGGCTGCCTCATCTAGTGCTTCATCTAGTGGCTGGCAGCCCTGCCTGTGGCAGGGGGCTGGAACTGGTGATCCCTGAGGTCCCTTCCACCCTGAGCTGTTCTACGATTCCAGTGACATGTTCATCATCACAGAATCCACAAAAATAACTGTAATTTAACATAACATGAAGAATGAATAGCAGAATTCGGTGTTATATTAAAAATGATGAATAAAAACCAAAACTTCACCAAGGATCTCAGGCTTTCCTCTAATAGAGGAACACAGACAGCAAGGGAGGAAGGAAGAGCCTCTCTCCCTCCATGTATTGCCATGACAACTTGTTCTGCCACAGTAATAATCCCTCTTAAGGTCACGGCCAAGAACAATCACCTCCAAGTGTTTAATCCCATGTGATGTCAGCGATAAATGCTGATTACAATGCTTATTCAGCAACTCTAGACTGTCACCTGCAGCTGTTGCCATGTCTTGAATGAATTTTTCACTGCAGCCCCAAACAGAAGTCTTCCTCAGTTGCACCCAACGCATCTCTGAGGCTGTTTCTAGCAACTAAGTTCTAGTGAGGACCAACACAGGGATTTTACTGTACTCCCCAAAACTTTAAACATGCAAATTTCTGTACAGGAAGAAGCATGCTGTAATTTAAAGGCACCTTTTAAAAAGGTGTCTTATGTGCAAGGAAATCAGTTCACCTTAAAAATATAATTAAGGTTGCAGAAATTACTGGAGATTCTACAGAACAGGGAAGTGGGTTATAGAAACAGCACAGCTTGCAAAGGACACAGAGGGGGGGGAAAGACAGCCAAGAAATGCTCAGACAAAGCATTCTGCGTGGCAGTTACAGTGTTTGTTATGCAGGACAGCATCTTGTATGACAGAAAGCAAGTGCAGTGCCCAGACCCGGTGCTACCCAGGACCACAGGGCAGGTGTGCAGCTCCCAGCCCACCCCGTGTCCCCCCTCACAGCACGGCGCAACTTCCCTCACTGATTAAGTTTCCAATATGCCCCGAGGAGACTGTTGCTAAAAATACAGCATCGTTTCTATTTCCATCTTTGCACCGGGTTAATACTCCTGGCCGCTGCCACGGCTCTGAAGGCCACAGGGGGTACTGCTGTTCTTAGCACACCTCGTCAGTACCGCCTCTGCATTCGCCCGGATCTCCTCAAAGTTAAGCAGCATTACGAGTCTAAACACGTATCCAAAAGTTTAAAGCAGGCACCAAGAAGCCAATAAGCCAGGCACAGAGCAGAATGAATGTGGACCTCCCAGCAAACACCTCCGATTTTACAGTGGACTGCATCAAATCTGCAAGATGCCACTTGTGTCCTGCAGGGACTCTCACCATAGAACAGCTTAGGCTGGCAAGACCACCAAGTTCCAACTATTTTTTTCCTACCTCCTAGAGGTCCTTCTCAGTACCACTCCTCAGATCCTGATTCTGTTCATGACTTCCCCACATGCTTTCAGGAACAGAAGAGGAAGTTAGGATTCGAGGCTGAGATCTCTATGCATTTCACTTTAAGCTGATTTCCATACGTTAATTAACACAGGTTAAGACAAACAGATGCAAGACCATACACTGAACAGTTTAAACAACCGGGTTCTGCTTTTAGGCTATTACTCCTTAGCACTGGGACACTGCTCCTCAGTAAAACAGGGGCAGAGTGGTCCCCTCTCCCTCCAAGCTCTGCTCGTGCCCCCAGTTCCATCCCACCTGGAGCTGCAGGGACGTTACTCCACAGCAGCAGCTGGCAGGCAGATGGCCCTCTGTCCTGTCTGGACAGCCAGCAGATGGGAAGGAAGCTCATGGATCTCTTGAAAACAGCACTGCTGTCTCAGCCTCAGCAGGCCAGAGAGCTGCTGGCTGCCCTGCCCTTATTGTATCCGCAGGCTTTCTTTTTATATTTATTCCCTATGTGGGAATATATAAATATATCTAATTTATGACTTTTATGTGCTTTTTCTCCCCCACAGCATTTGTCATTGTAGTATTTAAGCCCATTTCTGCACCTAATTCTCTTCTACAATCTGGTTTTCTTGCCAATGCTCAAGGCAGCTTAGGATGACTTCTTCGGTTCATTACAGGTTCACTACAAATACTGATCCCACTGGAAAACTGCTTGACTGAAGCACTCCTTAGCAAGTGAACTTGTAGCTCTAAAACAAATAAATAAATAGATAAATTTGAGACATTTGCAAGAATGTAAATTTTGACTTATCCTTAAAACATCCACACTCAGATTAAGAGCTGGGAAGACGAAAAGAATCCACATATTTAACAAAACACCACTTACTTCCTACAAGGAAATCTACAAAGATATGGCTGAAGTAACCTCAAGGACACATCACCACACTTGTTGAGCCCAGCAAGGCACCAGGAAGGCTGCTGCTGCATTTGTGGACTGATCTCTGTACATATTTCCCTAAGGAAAAACACAACCTAAACTGAACCTGAGTAAAAGCACAGGCCAAGGAATCAAAATTTGTTCTTAAAATAATAACGAGCTGCTTACAAAAGCATTCCGTGGTCAGAAGTGCTACAGCACTGCCTGAAAACAGCATCAGCTGAGCACCTCACTACAATGCTACTGATATGCACTGAACATAACCTCTTATGGAGAGTCCTGCTGTCTCTCACATTGTTACTAACCTTGCTCACAGGCCTCAGCTCAGTTACGTTACTAATTAACGGGAAAGCAACTGCCTGCACCAGGCTTAAAGGGGAAGAAATGTCAGCAACTCCTCAAGGAGCCATGCTGAGGTGGTCCATGTGCACAGAGGATTTGCACAGGGCTGACAAGCCACATCCACCCCGTGCTCCAGAGGACAGACCAGGCTAAGCAGCCTGGGGCTCACTGCTGGCCAGGTATGCAAGTGCTCACCTCTTGAAAGAGGTGAAGCCGAGTCACAGTAGATACTCTATTCTCAGTTAATTTCTCTTTAATTTCTCCTCTGCCACTCTGTTCTGCCACAGCTCTGTCTCACCTCCACAGAGCAAAGTGAAAAGGCTCTGCATTCAGCACAACTTCACCTTTTTCAGCTCTGTCTTTTGCTATGATACGACTTGTACAAAAAGGCACTCCAAAGGGAAACGCTTCTACTGTTCACATATTCCCCACTCTCTGGGAGGTTTAACATGACTCCAATCACTGCCCTGCTCCACCTGGCATTAGTTATTAATCTGTTTATTGCACTGTGCTTACCAAGCTTATTTGCTCAGTGACCTTTCTTTAGACCTGACACTTCCAACATAAAGGATACAGAAGCAGTACAATCCCACCTGCACTTTGAAGCAAGCAGCCAGGCACTGCTGTTGGTTCCTTGCTGTCTAGACACAGAGAAGCCAGAGATTGGAAAGTTTGGAATGCTCGTAATGTTTCTCAGTGAAAGAGCTAGGCACCAAAATATTTGTACTCTCAATAAAATTCTGCAGCACAACACATTACAGTCACATAGTGAATGCAAAGAGTATTTCAGCACTAAGTTTCTGTGGGTGGGCACCAACGAACTCCTCTCACTAGCTGCTAAACAAACAGAAACTGCTTTCATCCACCTGGAGAGACTGCCTTTAGGAGAGCTGTTAGACACAGCTTTAGTGCTAATGACATCAGCTACGATTGGAAACCTCTTGTGAGCCTGACAAGCGTAGCAGAAATCATTATTTACCTATTATTGCATAGTGGAAATTACAATATACTATTATTCTAACATCATACAGTAAAATGCCCTTACATTGTTCCAAGTGGATTCACTGTGAAGCAGAGGAATTGCACAAAGTTACACGCTTACATATAGGTGTACACAAACCTGACAGAATGAGATGGGTTTAACAGACACAGAAGAAAAAAAATGTGCATCTATTTTTTTTTTTCTTTCACACTGCCTTCACTTCTCCTACCCTCTACTTCCCCCTTCCCTGAGCAGCCTGGCTGCTTTTGCTTGCTCAAAGCATTTCCTTGCAGATACATGCTTCTGTTCTCCTATTTGCTGCCTGCCCACTGCCTAATTCTCCCACCCCAGCAATGCCACGGGAGCACAGCCTAGTGCTGCATGTCACAACCAACTCCATACAAACCCTGTGAATTACAAAGGCAGAAAAACACTACGAAGGAAGGAAGAGCTACTCTGAACACTGCCAGTGGTACCAAGCTGAAACTGTAATAGATGCTGGTGATTAATTATCAGACAGGCACACACAAATGTATCAGAAGCATATCATCAGTTAACGACTACGTGGTTGTAAGCTGCATAATTAGAAGCTAAATAGTTCTAATTCATTAGTGGTAGACCAGGAATCTGAAGTCCAGAGTTTGTTGTGGAAGTGTAGCAAGTCAGCTGATACATCACGTTCAGAGCTCCTTAGAACTGCATGCTCAGAACTTCCTTTGCCTGGGCATCTTTTCACAACAGGACTGTATCTCCTACTTTAAATAATTCTACAGTTGTGACCGTCTCAGAGCATGACTTCCACTTCTCTCACTTTTCTTCTTAATTACTGCAACACTTCTAAGAATTGAAAACTACCAACAGTGTGTCAGTAATTTAAATGATCCTATCCATTTTCTTATTTAAAAAGACAAGCGTCTAAAGAGAAAGCAGACCTCAGTTCTAGTCACATTTTAAGGCTGTGTACTGAGGGACAGCAGAAACCACAGTATCTATTTCACCATTTCAGCTGTGATCCTTGCAAGCCATTGCTTGTGTAACACCTCTATCTAAATGGAAGCGTGGAATCCGAATGTATCTTTTGTAATGTTAATGCATAAAGCACGCCAAGAATGGAACGCCGTCTCCCAAAATATTTTCCATATGCCTCTGTTTTAAAGATTCTTTTCAAACTTTACAGAAAGAAGGATTTTATTTTTTAATGTATTTGGAGAAATCTGAATAATTCCAAAGCTTTAGACTAAAACCTGAGCCATGTGCACAGACTGCAGCAAGACAGACAACTGAATGCTGAAGATGACTTTCCCTGTAGCATCCCCACACCATTGGGAACCTGACAATTTCCTCGCCTTACAGAACTGAAAACCACCCTTAAGTCACAACCCTCCTATAAAAGCCAAAAGCTTTTGAGGATCTACATCTGAAAGCTCGCTCTTTCTCTCCTCCAACATGAAGCTCCGATGCAGAGATCAGCCCACCACTCCCATCACTTGTCTGATGGGTGCTGCTGGGTCCCCAAAGCATTATCTCTCAATACCAACCAGCGACCTGTTCACTAGCATCTGTGGAACTCTGCCACAGTCCTCCAGTACTGCCATGGCTGTTGGTATGAATGCTGTGCACTGAAGGCACATTTTATCAGCTAACTATTACCTGGAGACCAGACATCTCTGCAGGTGTTCCTCTCTGTTTGCTTGAGGGAGTAATTTTCACTATTCATTTTCCACCAAAATTCTTCTACTGCTCATTCTGTATGCATCTGATGAAAATACCACCAGGTGCTGCGTTTCTGGCAAGACGGAGAAAGCCAGAGCATCACTGAGGCAAGGAGAAGCAACCAATCGGACCAACAGGAGCTGTTACTGCAGCAGACAGCTTCCAGCCAGACTGGGCAACGGGAATTACACCTCCACTTAGGTTTGTAGAAAGGACAAGTGGAGAACGGCGCTTTGTTTTCGTTCCAAGTCCTGAGACAGGCTTCCCAAAAGACTCAGTAGGTCTAGGAAGTGAACATTTGCATAAAGCGTTTTAATATACTGAATAGGTATGCTTTGAACCACCTGCATTGTGGTGACTCAGCATACAAGTAATATCCCAGCAGCCATGCTGCCAAGCTCTGGCAAAAGCAAACACTTGACCCTCATCACCGATACTGCAAACAAGATGAGAGATCTCAGGATTCCATTGAAAACAAAGATGAAACAATACAATACACCTAGGCTACATCAGCTTAAATGATGACCTGCACCACTCAAAAAACCTCACCTACCAGGTAACCCACAGCTAACTGACCCTCTCCCTTTCTTCTATATTTACAAGCTCAGCACTTACGCTATTAGAATCTGACCAAACTTTCCTTGTCCCGGATGGTTAACAATAGCTTGCATCACAAAAACAGGATAACAAAGTGGCATTTACACGCTGTGTAATCACAATTCATACTAACAGAAGATGCCTGTGATGTTAACTAGTTTCTAGCTGTAGTAGCAAACTCTGGTTCTTGTCCCATCTGGGAGCCACGGTTTCTCAGTACAGTGTTACATATTTGTATTTACTGGCCTTGGACACGAGATGCCCAACCAGAAGTTCACAGGCAAAGGACCAAGGGTACTCGCAGCACCACATCTGTTTGTGCAGACATTCATTCTCCAGTTGACACAGCCAAGTACATAACTGCCCACAGAGCAGCAGAGGCTGGCTGTAAGCATTATGGTAAGCTGCTCACAACTCTGCAAAAGAGTAGCAAACACAGCAGCAATTATCTTTGCAAATCCCACTGTCAGCCACTGGATTGTGAGGACGATTTCTAAACATTCTGCTCTCCCGAGATAGCCAGGGAGAAATCAGGGACAGCACTGCAGCAGCGTATGCTCACAGCAGCACTGCTTCAGCTCACATTAGCACTGACTTCATCTTCCACAGCACTAAGTGGTACAAATGCATTCTGTCTAAGCTGAGCTTTAGGTTCTGGTTCAATGACTCCTATAGCACCCTGAAGGGAGAAAATAAATAAACTGAAGTCTATTCTTTCTAGGATCTAGTGAGGGATTTTTATGTTTTAAGCATGATGGGCACACTATAACACGTGCACATATATATCTCTAAGGAGCCTGTTCAAGGAACATTTCACCTCTGGTTTCGGGACTACATCTGGCCACGACAGCTATCAGCAAACACGTGTGTCCTCTTCCTGAGGGCCTCTGCAGAAATGCAGCACCAGAGCACCCATGCACAACTCCTGAGTCCCAGCAGGGAGGATAAGGGAGGAGATCAAACAGATGTGGTCCGTACAACAAAGGGCACTATTTCTGGCAAGTTGTTACCTTGCTCAAGCACTTGGCTTACTCTGCCTTAATTCTGAAAGGCAAATAAAAAGTACTGAGGTAATGCTGCTGACACAGACCACAGGGAAGAAGAGCGCTCGCTATGAACTGAGGACTTTCTACCAGCACTCTACGCACTGACACACCAACACTCCCACAGCAGGCTGCCACGGCAGCCCTTACACAGAGAGGACCAGTTTAGATTAAATCCAGAAATCAAAATCCGCTATGCCCTTATTATTATTTTTTTTTTTCTTAGTAAATCAGGGTGAGGAACTGCTTCCTTTTTACACCAGCACGCACACGAAGCCGCGTGTGCAGCAGTGCCACAGAACCGCGCTGGGCACACACATCGGGCACGATGCAGAGTACCCGGGGTCTTAAATACAGACAGACACATTAAGAGGGGGAGGGGGGGGGGGGGGGGAAAACACACACCAAAGCAGTGCAGAGCACCTCCAGCACAAAGAAGGGGAGAAAGAAAGGAAACAAAACAAAACGTTCTCGCATCTCCGCTCGTGCCACATCCTGTCCCCTCCTCCCGCGCTTCGGAGCGGTCCCAGGGCGCACCGCCGGGACAACGCGCTGCAGGAGCTGCAAAGCGAACGAGCTCCGGCTCTCCGGGACGGCCGAGCGGCGGGAGGCACACACGGCACACACGGCACGGCCGGAGCCCCGGGGCAGCGCGGCCCGGCAGGACGGGAGCGGCTCCCCGGCCTCGGCCCCGCACAAAGCCCGCGCTGCGCCCCAGCTCCGTTGCCCTCCGCCCGCCCCCAGCCCCCACCTCCTCCTCCTCCTCCTCCTTCTTCCCCTCTCACCCATCTGCTCCCGCAGCCCCTTCAAGGAGGAGGAGGAAGAGGAGGAAGAGCAGGAGGGGGGAACCGCGTCTCCTCCGCCCTCCGCCATCTTCAGCGCCGCCGGGACGCGCGGCTCCACCGGCCGGGCTCAAGGGGGACGCGGGAGAGCAGTGCGCACGCTCCGCACCGCCCGGCAGCGCCGCCGCGGGGGTGGGCGGGGGCGGGCGGGGCGGGCAGGGCTGCGGCGGCTGCGCGGCGCCGTCCCCTCACGGCCCTCGCTCACCGGGGCACGGCGGCGGCGGGCGGGGCTTTCTCCGCGGCCTCCGCCGTTGGGGAGACGGCGCCGCGGGCGGAGGTGGCCGCTCCCCTCCGCCGGGAGCGGGGACCCGCCCTGCGCTGCCACCGCGGCTTTGTGGCACCGCGACGACTGCAGGCGTGATGCTGCTGCTGACTGCCGTGGACTGCCCTCACGCAGCCATTTCTGAAAGAGGGACGTCCGGGCGGATGTCCGCGGTTGGACATTGAAATGCTTCGTCTGTGAGCTCGCTTGTCCCGCACAACCGGACGAGCTCGCAGGGGCTGTCGTGGCTGAATGCCACAGGCTCGGCTGTCCCGCCGCGAAGCGTGTCTCGGGATCCGTCGGTCCCGTGGAAATTCAGGTTCGCTGAGCTCGAAAGAAGTACAGAGCCACAAATAACGAGCTGGGTTCCACCCGCAGCTGGCGGCAGGGATGGAGTCCTGTGTTCCGCATGTACCCATCAGAATGAGGGCCCAAGCTGCCGAGGGAAAAAAAAAAAAAAAAAAGTGCTCAAAAGCTGTTGAATAAATCCACAGATATTAGTGTTTTGTGATCATTTTTTCTCGTTATTTTGCTACCTTACTTTGTTATCGATGAATTCCAGGACAGTTTCTTCTCATTTTGCCTCTACATTTATGCTCTGGGTTGGGTGAGCATGGGTGGCTCCACGAAGGGTTCCTTGAACCTTGTGCTGGCGCTCCCTTTGAAATCCCAAAGGAAGGTTGTCCTGCCAGAGGGACGTAGAATCATCCTGTAAATGGAAAAAGCAGCAGTAAGATCACTTGTACGTGGTATTTCAAGAAAGGAACCTCACAGAAATGCACAGCAGGGCTCTGTGATAACGTAAAGGTTCAGGCTACAGCCTGGCCCTGTGCTTTGTGTGTTGTATTGGCTTCCCCCACTTCAGCATGGGTGTACAGAGCACACTGTGTCCGTTGTTTCCTCTCAGTGTTTTAGAATGCCAATGATTATTGTTTTTCAAACAAAAGGGCAGCTGAAGAGGAAAAAAAACCCACATTGTGCCAGTTTTCCCAGGTTTGTGTTTACAGTGTATGGTAATAATACCTTGCATTTATATAGCATTTGCTGCTTGGCAATCCAAATGAGCTTTATACACATGCTGAGTTGAATTTCACCATTACTCAGAGACATGTAGATGTGTTATCCTCATGTTACAGGTAAGAAAACCGAGTCACAGAAATCAAAGTCTCCAGTTCTGTTATGGATAAAGCAGCGCAGCAAATAAAAGTTGTCTCTTCATCCTTGTCTTTTCTGTATTCTGTTCGTCAGTAGCTATTTTAAAATATCTCCATGATGGCTTAGATTCTGTACAGCCTAAACTACAACAGATGTGAGGATGGTTGGACTAGATGATCTTGTAGGTCCTTTCCAACCTAATGAATCTATGAATCTATGAATCTATGAAGAGTGGCAGACTACCTGATGCAGTAGTTTGTATGTTTTACAGTGTGTTTGTGGTGGGACAACAGAAGCTGTGAATTTAAAAGGCCAAGCACATTCAAATTCATGTGTGATAAAAGAGCTCTTGAGGCAGAAGTGAGGCATTATTCCTTCCTGATTTTCATTCATATACACGCTGATGATATGCATATCTTTCATCTTCAGACACACAGGAACCGATCTGAGAAAATCTTCCCCAATGTGGAAAATGTATTCTAATATCTTCTTCTCTGATGAGGAGCTTATAAACATTTGAGCTAATGTTTCAGCAATCAGATCTACGCCTTCCATCTTAATTTCCTGTTTAACCTTGTTTTCTCAGCTTTTCAGTTCAATCATGCAATTACTGCTTGTGCGTTTTTAGGAGAACTTCATTAAAATTTTGACCTTGCGTTGGCTTCAGCAGCTCTGCCAATCATCTTCCAATTCTGCAGCATTTGCAGATTTGATTGTGGTAGCTGATTTATTCTCATCCTTTAAAGACTGTCTTTTTTATCCACTGTCCCTGTGGAAAAGTGAATAATTTGATGTAGCAATTCTTTCCAAAATGTTTTAGGTCAAATTGTTGATTGGAGCATATTGGCGTTAAGATATGAAAATGAATAGAGCTGTCGCACTCTATGAAGTTTGAGATTCTAGGGGTTTAATGCTCTCCCTTTCAATTTAAGCAATACTGAAATTAGTCAAAGTAATACTGGTTGAAATTATTGGAGTGGAAGCTTGCACAAATGATGACCCAGGCACTAAGAAATGCCAGCTCAGAAAATACTTAGGCCTCTGTTAGATGTGGGGAAGGTGTTAGAAGAAGCACCCACCCATGACCAACTTCTGAGCCTTTTTTGCCGTGTATGTGGTGTTACACACCAGACGTCAGTTTGAGAGATGGTATAACAGGTTTTGTATTCTAGTTCAAAGCAGCCCCCAGGTTTGCTGTAAGCCTACAGATTCTAACTGCTTTGATTGTTGAAGTTTCTAATAAAAAAACGTTCTTGTTATTCAGCTTCATTTGTGTAGGAGTCTCACTGCATAAGGGCTAAAACAAGAGAGCAGGGAAATTAGATGCATCAGTATATCTGTGTACAGGCTTTAAAAAAACAGGAAAGTGTTTCCTAATGTTCTAAATCCGAAAGTGTAAAGGCATATATTGTTACAGATGATAGTAAGTCTCCTGTGGTGAATGTAACTGCTGGGGCTGATTGAAAGAAAATCGGTGGCATGAAAACGGCTGTATCTATTGGATGTTCACTCCAAATGGACTTTAAGTGTATGTTCTTGTTTATTACTCTCCTGCTGGGACAAGTACCTGCGACCATCTATGTTACCAATACGTCTGCCCTCTAAGGACCTCCTTTTTCAGTCTGGCTCAGATTGACTTCCATTTATACGTGTGAATTATTCCTTGGGTGTAATGTTAGCAGACAGTATTCCTTAGTATAAGAGGTACAGAATCGGGCCCTTTGTTCTTGGTCTAGTGTGTTAATTAATTACCTGAATGGTAGAATGGAAAGCACTCCTATTACATTCATAAGCACTCCTGATATGCTGGAGGACAAGCTTAGAATTCAGAATGATCTTGGCAAATTATTAATGGAACACCTGAAAAAGAAATAAAACGCAAAGAAATAGGGACCAGCGCAAAGGGAAACATTTGAACAGGAATAATTCACTGCAGGAGGATGAGATAGAGGACAGCTTGGTCAGTAGCAAAGAGAACAGAAAAAACAATCTGGGATGTCACAAGCTAAGCATGAGTCAACAGTGTCACAGCGTTGTGAAAAGGGAAGCACCCTCCCTGAAAGCATGGGCAGAAGCACGGCCTCTTGGACACAGAGCAGCACCTCCACTCAGCTCAGCAAAAGCTAAATGAGTTCAAGGGAAGGCAGTGTGAATGTGTATGTCTGCCTTGGGTAACCAGCAGAAACGGTCTCGTGATTCATTCAGAGTGATCTTAGATCATTCTTTGCTATATCATATTTTTTTAAAGACAGGAATCCAATATGGACAAACAGGAATAAAGTAAGAATGAACAAGCACTAGGCATCTGATATGTGCATTATAACACATGTGGAAACAGGTCCACTCCTTTCCTGTTTGTAATGCTGTGCATGCCCACCAGGTCTCGTTTAACAGGGTAACACCCAGCTGTTGCCTTAGCACTCGTATTCCCCACGACATCCACATTTTTGTTATTACTGGAGTCAAAGCAGGGATGTGAAAGCCCATTCTCACCATCTCTTGTCTTTCTGGCATTTGTACATCTATTTATTTGTTCCCTGGCTTCCCTTCAAGCAGAGCTCTCCGAGGTTGCTCCTGCATTTTTATATACACACGTTTGGTGGGTTGAGTGCACTGAAGGTAGAAAACAAAATAGTGAAGATAGTAAATGACAAAAGTCAAACTCTTGGGCTAAATTCACAAAAGTGACTGCATAAACAGCACGTGTAAACGCTGCATCTGTTTGTCTAAGTGGAGATGAATTCATCTGCTCACTGCGTTTGTGAGCACCTGATGCTGTCATCACCAGCTGTGTGTTACCCAGCCCAGGAACCTGCAGTAATAGCAGCTGAGCCGCAGTGAGTTGCTGCCTCACAGGGCCAAAATCGTGGCCAGAATTTGTCGCAGGACTTGTAGAGTAGCCAAGCCGTTCTGATAGAAATGTTCTTATATTTGTTTCTGCCACGTCCTGCAGAAGTCATGCATTCCCCCCTAAAAAGATTAAAGTGAATAGCAAAATCAGTTTTCTTTAGGTACAAATCCCATCACTCTGAGCTGTCATACAAATGCTGCACTGGTTTCCTTTGCCTTACAGCCCAATCTGGCAATTATTACTGAATCATTGTTAAATTATCCAGAATTTTGATGTGATTACTCTCAATTGCACTAAGTAATACAAATCCAGCAAGCTAAACACTGATACGTTAATCCTTATCACTTCTAATACCAAACAATTTAATCTTATCATCATGTACTGATGAGATAATATATTCCAGCAGTGGCTTTTTTTTTTTAATTTTTTATGAGCACTGTATTATTCCAAGGGATGCTGAGATAAAGCACCACTGTGGAGAGTTACAGTGCTAATAGTGCTGTGCATCTGTCTGAGAGGACATTTTCCGAGGACTCTTACATGACTCCTCAAATCTCTGTAACGATCAGAAGATCCTCCTGATTGTTCCCTACCTCAGACTGAATACTTAGGGGAATTTGAGATGGCAAAATATGAAAGTATCTCTCAGTAACCCAGTGCTGCCCAGATGTTATTCTGCTGTTGCAAAGGTGGGTTCTTTTGAAAGATTAGCTTTCAAACGGAAGAAAAAAAGGTGAATCAAATGCAACTTCCTGTGGTATTTTGGGATTTATGTCCTTGAAAGGCCTCCTTTGTCCCAGTGCCATCTAGCTGTAGTTCCAAGCAGGCTGTGAGGGGTCCCTTCCACAACTCACCAGTAATTTATATTTAAGGATGTCTGTATGCAGTGTACTTTCTATCAGAGGCCAAAGATGTTTTTGGTGTGAGAAGGACACTGCTACACAAACACACTGTGTGCCTGGCACAAACAGATACTGCCTGTATTTGCAGAGTCAAGAAGCTGCAGCTCCATCTATTTTATGGGAGTTGCAATCTGTCAGCTCTGCTGCTAAATCTGCCTTTCCCCATTTAATTAATACAAACGTGGAGTAAAAGCTATGGGTCCTATTCAGCTGTATCAAGAAAGATTTTAGTTCTTTGTTTACTTTCCTCAGCTTTCAAAGACCATTTTCATTCTGAAATAACACTTGGGCAGACAGAGGGTAGTTCCTTTTTGTAAGGAAAATATTTAGAGAAGAGACTGCGGCAGCATAGCTGTTACTGACATCTATGGTTTTCTTTCCTGTTTTGGCTTGGAGATTGCTGCTTTGGCAATTCCCACTGGTTCCTTACATGGATTTGAAAGACCCTGATCTCATGGGCTGCTTTTCCATAGACCCTACCTTGTCCTCTCATGAAATGGCCCTACAGCCCTTACCCAGCTGAATGGGCAGGAGTGGGATTCTGCAGCCGAACCCAGCAGGCACAGAGGGAGGCCTCTTCCACTGTAACACTGTGGAGCTCCTGTATTCCAGCACAAAAAGAGGGCAAGGAGATAAATGACTCCAGTGTTTGTTTGTTTGTTTTGCCTAAGAAGCTTCTTTGTGTGCGTGTTCCACATGCGTATTCTTCTGTCCACGTAAAATAGATCCCTTGTGTCTGAATTTAAGTCTCTGTATATTGTTACTTGTGCACTGGCTTAGAAATACTTTAGAGGCATTATCTGGGAGCTTTTATGACTTGTATCACATATTTCCTCTGCCTCCCTGCACCCACACGGCCATACACACATAATGAGAGATACGGGATCAGATTCTGATTAGATTTGTGCTCATTTGATACAAACAAAATGCTCTTTTTACACATTTCTTTTCCCCCTGAACATAATCTGCAAGTCAGTTTTGGACCCATCAGATGACACTTGGTAAACAGATACCCAAGGAGTGCTGTGTTACTGAGGAATTCAGGATCTCACATTCAGCAAGGAGTGGTAAATGTCTGCATTTGAATCTGAGAGCTTTAAAACACAAGTACCAACACATCTGTGGCTGATTTCCTTGTCCAGTAGGGCTGTTTAGACAATTCACCACTACAGTGGCATTACTTTTGAATCTGTAGACTGCACTGTAAAGATAGCCATATCATTTTCGTCTGTCATAAGCAGACTTTGTGCTTTTCCATTTGGACTGCTCTTCATTTAAAGCTCTGAATGATGGCATGGAGCAGGAGGAGAAAGGCCACGTGCTTCTCCTTGTGGATTTTCTAATCATCTTTTATCCAAAATCTAACCCTTCTGTGATCTTTTTGGCCTCACATCTGTTTTTAACTTCAACTTTGGAAGTCTTTGACATTAAACTTTATTTAAAGTGTTCTGACTTTGTAGTAATAACAGCACAGAATACTTTATAGAATAGGAATAGATGGGATGGGATAGAACGGAATGGAAACGGAACAGAACAGAACAGAACAGAACAGAATAGAATAGAACAGAACAGAACAGAACAGAATAGAACAGAACAGAACAGAACAAATAGTTGGAAGGAACCTTCAGATATCATGTCCAATTCCCTGACCTCTTCAGTGCTGACCAGAAATTATTACTGAGAGCATTATCCGAATGCCTCTTGAACACTGACAGGCCTGGGACATCAGCTGTCTCTCCAGGAAGCCCATTCCAGTGTCACACCAACCTCATGGTGAGGAAATTTTTCCTATTGCCCAATTTGAACCTGGCCTGGTGCAGCTCTCTGCTGTTGCCATGCAGGGAGAAAAACCCAGCACCTCCCTCTACATGTTCCTCCCTCTGGAAGTTGTTGAGAACTGTGCTTGCAGAGTTTTCCTAGCAGAATTCATTTTCAAAATACAGCTGTGAGCTGCAGTGGAAGTAGGCTTTCCACCACAGAGGCAGAACGTGCTCCACCTAAAAATACATACATACACACATATATATATATATATAAATCAAAATTGAAACTATAAAATGATAAGTTTTCAACAGGTAGCAGCAAGATGTCCTTGACTGTGTGAAGGTGGCCTGTGTGAGGTCTGTCTATAGTAACTAGTTTTTTAAATAAGAGCTGCAAATCAGACATATGCTGAGAGCATGCCAGTTACATTTTGCACGCACAGCCAATCAGTTATTACATCCCCCTCTAATGCAATCAGTGATGTACTCTGCAATTAGGCCTCCAGTGTGGCTGTGTAATGAGCACTGACTCAGTTCTGTGAGTGTGGAGTAAAGGGTAAGTGCATAGTGATTAGGGACTAGATGCTGTGGGCGATGGATTCAGCAACAAGAGGATTGTAGCCCCCACGGAAATCCACTCTGTCCAGCTTTGCAGTTACATCTGTACCAAGAACAGCTAGATTTCTTTCCTCCCAGGAAGGGCCAAACCAGCAATGCACTTCTGTGTTTCTGAAATAAATGAAGCATAGGAATGGCATGTGAGAATCCTTTAGATTCATATTCAGAGTTGACCATACAAATGTTATTAATTCAAACAGAACACTCCGAATTGCCATCACTCTTCCACACCTTTGCCCAACAGCTGCCAGCCATCTGAAAGCCCTGCAGCCAAAAAGTTTCCATGCACCAGTCCAACGCATGCTGTAAGTGAGCAAGAGCAAACTTTCCCTGCCAGCACAAAACTCTATGGCTCCTGTCTTCTGGGTGTTAATGGCTTTTGGTATGACTGTGACTAGCACAGGTCAAGACATCATTCATACTGTTTCTCCTAGCTTTTGGCCAGGACTTTTGCTTTCACATGCGTAGGTTTGGTTCAAGTCAACAATGGTGAGCCCCAAGTGGTTTGAAGTCCTGTGGTAAGTGGTCTGGTGTAAATTACTGTGAACACAGTGTGATAATACCTGTGTGTGTATGAACTCTGCTGCAAGCCTGTGGTTGAGGTTGAATGATTTGTCCACTGGAGAAGAAAAAGGGAGAGAAGCCTGCAAAGGCCTAAAGAGTCTGCTGCAAGTTGTGGTGATGCAGTACCTGCCTTGTTACATGAAATACCCAATTTCACTACTTCGTAGCACTGAATGAAAGCAGGCAGCTCGCACAGAGCCCCTCTGAAGTTTGCTCTGCTACAGGAAATGAAAGAAGTGCCTCATGCTTCAGCATGAGCATGTGTGGTGCTTCCATCCACCAGCACTATGGGTTATTCTTGGTATGACAGCAGCAAGCTCAGCCCGCCAGGTTTTCAGCCTCATGTGCTGTTAGGGGAATCCCAGGGGCACGGCTTTCAGGCAGCCTGCACCCCCTGACTCTTGCGGCGTTGAGGCTGCGTAGCTTGTGTGAAAAGAAACTGTGACAAACCCTGCATGAGCAGCACTGGAGCTGTGCAAATTCTGCTGGCATGGGGGTGGAACAGTGTGTGGGGGTGGGAGGTTTCAGTTTGAAATTTCCACCTGAATACTGACATTTACTCACTATCACTGCACAGTGACATCTGAGCAAACTCAGTTATCTTGCCGTCCCATACCTGGAAAAATAACTCCTCTAGTCGAAACCTCGGTGTAATAAGGGTTGGCTGCTACTTACTTTTCAGTGGTAGTTCCTTATCTGCTTGAAAGTGATGCCACGAACCTCAATTAGTTCATGGTTTGAGACTATAAGATACCATCTATCTTTTAAGTATAACGTTTCTGTAACGTATTGTACAAGTACAGCAGCACACTGCTGTAGGCCAGAAATGCTCCGTGAATGAAATAAACCATAACTTTGTGTCCCCAAAAGTGCAAGGAAATAAGGGAAAATCTTCATTAGTTTTAAATTGGTCGTGTGCCACTTACCTTGAGCACATGGAGAGCTCAATGAAGAAATCACACGTAACACAGGTAGCTGCCAAACGGGATGGTGAAGGATGTAGTGTGCCAGCCAGTCTTTGTGTTCTGTGTGCTTTGTGGAGCAGGGTGAGGAGGAGGATAGGGCAGGTATAGCATCATTTGTTTCCCATTATTTACAGCCCTGGAGCTCATGGTTTCTCTGAGCGTGACTGTGCAGTACTGTATGGGTTTGTTTATTTTGAAATGCAGGAGTGAGGGATGAAGCTGACTTCCTTATTTTGCTCACCAATCAGCGGTGAATAAAATGTGTTGCTAAATTAATGAGTCATGACATCTGGGGGCTCAGGCCCCTAAGCCTTCTTTCTCTCCTTTGCACATGAGCATGGCAGATATGTTTGGCTGAAGATAGAGTAACAGCTCCAAAAGGCTGCAGTGAAATGCAATCCGACTCTGACCTGATGCAGTGAGTCAGGCCATCCCCCAAAAGGGAACTGGCACAGAGTGCTAATCCCCAGCTGAGCCCTGAAAACTCAAAGCACCCAGGCTAACCCTGGGGGAGCTGACAATTTGCAAATCTGAGAGCTGTTGCCGTGGCACGGAAGTTCTGCAGCGACTGTGAGTGGTTAGGAATGAGGATGCTTAGTTTACATTTCTTCAGCAGGGCCTTCTTTTAGTGCTGGCTCTTTCAGTGGCTCACCAGATCCGTGTAGGTGGGGCAGAGCTGTCATGGAGCAGGATGCTCTGGTGCTGAAAGAAGCGAGTGCTTGGCCAGGTGGTCCCACTGCCTCTTTCCTGACATTACTTGGGTGACACAGTCTTGGTGGCTAGCTGCATTAAATAAGCAGAATCTGACCCTGCAAAAGGTGGGAGGGTGCTCCAGTGAGGCAGATGGATGGTGCAAGGTGTGGGTAGGACATGGAGCTGGGGATGGAGGGCTGGTTGGTGACATCTTCTCCCAGAGAGCAGCAAGAGGAGGAACGAGGGCTGGGAAAAGCTCTTGGAACTAAGAAAAAGATGAGAGTTTGAAAAACTGAATGAGCAATATGAAGTTGTAAAAGTCACCTAAAGTAGGCATTAGATTTGGTGCAGAACAAAGAGATGAGACTCAGACTTCCTTCTGTTGGCTTCAAAGACAAATTCCCATTGTCTTCAGTAGTACAGGATGGGGGACTTCATGCTGGGAAAGGAGGAGGGGTTGGCTGAAAGAAGTATTGCCCAGGAGGACCTGGGTTTGTGCTGTGGTCAGGACAGAGGGGAAATTCCTGGAAATGCTATGATTGCACTCAGATGCTGGTGGAAGAAATATAGCAGAGAGATGTATCTGATGGCACCAGGACTGAGGGATGGGAATCAAATCAAACTCCGTTGCCTGCACTGTGAATTGTTCTGGCATTCAGGTTGAGATGGTAAGAGCTGGGAGAATAGGACAGGGATCAGCTTTTAGATATTCAGAATCACTTTAAAGAGGAAAATATGTCTCAGAACTAAATGCCTGGTGCCACCTGCAGAAATAAATAGAGAACTACTCATGCCTGCTCGCTGGTTTTCTGACAGACAGTTCATTTCCAGAGAAAAGTGGCACAAGCACAAAGCTGTACTCTGCATTCAGATTTCATCCTACTTTCATGGGACTACTTTCTTTCAAAGCATTTGATGCAATAGATCTTGTGAAGTTGCCATTCTTTTGAATACCCTGCATGCTTTAATGCTGAAAAATGAAACAATGTGGATACCTGAGCACAGATGTAGCACAGAAGGATGCTCTGTAGCATCTGATCAGGAACTTATATCTGGCAAGCAGTAGCAGAACAGAACAAATGGGGAATTAGGAATGTTGCTTGTGATGGCGGTTGCTTGCACTGCATCTGTGATTAAACTGGTGTTTCACTTACCACTGTGCTCTTTGAAGCTGAAT
The DNA here is from genome assembly GCA_036925125.1 of Oreortyx pictus. Taxonomy (NCBI): domain Eukaryota; kingdom Metazoa; phylum Chordata; class Aves; order Galliformes; family Odontophoridae; genus Oreortyx; species Oreortyx pictus. The sequence continues at coordinate 16,127,045 of JAUPFR010000012.1, read as the reverse complement.
GGAAAGAGCAGTTACCACCTATTTCTGTAATGATGGCTAAGAGACAGTGTTTCTCTTTGGTTTCCCAGACAAAGCAGTGGTCTGCATGTCAAAGCTTGTACCTGCCAATGTAAAGGCTGGAGGGTTTGAGAGAAGCCAGGTGGTTTGTATGTTGGTGGGAATCAGAGTCCTCTGATGTGTCACGAAATACAGCAGGACAGACTGCTGTGGGACAAGGCCATGTGAATGGCCCTGATTTGGAAACACCCAACAGGAGAAACTCTGCTTGGTTTCCTCCTACTACACTCAAGGAAACGAGACTGTGCAATGTTGTAAATATCTAACCAGGCTTTTCATCCTTTTGGGAACAGCACAGTGAGACCCTGGTTCCCACCTGTCATACATCAGCTCAACACGCACGCTTCTGACTCAGGAAGAGTCCTGTTCCATTTTCCTTCTCATGTACAAACACCAAAGTGATGTTCAATTAACAGTGAGCTGGGAGAGCACAATTAAATGCTCACTGCAGCTCCCAAACTCCCTGAACAGCTCAGACGCAATGTTCTGGGGGGTGGAGGCTTGGCTTCTGCAAGAGTAAATCCATCCCACAGGACTCAGACCTGGGCTGAGATGTGCCCAGGAGCTGGAGACTGCTTCAAGCCATGGCTGGTTTCTGTGTGGGGTTTGGGGTTCTGTGTGTTCGAACTTTAGTATCCTTGCACAGCAAAAGGGAGCATTAGGACAGGTTTAGATAGTACAGAAGAGTGCATCAAAAAACCATATATCCCTCAGGCATCTGGTAAAAAGAGCAAGATAGCAAAAAGCTTTCATCTCCATTGTGGGGTTTTTCTATCTGGCAAGGCTGTTAACACCAGTGTTATTTCAGGAACATTTCAGAACATAGATCTGAATTGTACCGAAGCAGTTAATATGGTCATAAAGAAAATGTCTAGGACTAGTAAAACGTGTCCTTTCTCAAGTCTGAGTGGCAATTACACAACAGAAAGTGGAATTAATCAAAGAAAGGGATTGGGAAGACCTCGAGTGGGGTGGTATTGATTTTACAAACACGTACTGCAATCCTGTCGCTATTTTTAACTGCTTTGCCTCAGCTAAAAAAGGAAAGAAATATCAGAAGATGCAGAAATTGTGAAGAGGAAGTAAAGCAGAATGAACCCCGGGGGATTGCTCGGAAAGGAAATGAGTCAGGCGGTTGCTAAGTGAAGGCCATTGCTTATTTACAGAGGAATTAAAAGAGTTAAAGGGAGCCTTACAAAATTCCCAATCAAAAGTTTTCTGCAGATGGCACAAGGATGCTCTTAGAATAAATGGGTCCGGATAAAACTGCCAAACTCCCTGAGGTTTGCCTGCCTGGCAGTGATAAAGCAGACAGTCACCATAGACACAGAGGCAGAGCCGTGGGACAAACCTGGCTTTACCCTCAGCGAGCACTGATGTGAGTGTGGCTGTGCCCATGGGGAAGGAGCAGGGCTGCTCCTTCACGGCAGCCCTAGAGCCGTGCTTCTGTCCATCAGGCTCTTCCTCTGCAGGAAGCTTTTGCCTTCTCACCAGCTGCAAGCAGTGAACTACCTAGAATGGAGAGAAAAGAACTGCTTTTCCTCCCACTCGCGTTTAGTGTGCATAATTAATGGGTAAAATACATTTCTCTTTGGTAAGAGGCTAAGTAAAAAGACTCCTGGCATTGCTCAGGAGTAGAAGAAAAAAAAATCCATACAACTGGTAATAAATCATGGCTTGTGAGGTGTGTTATGGGCCTTTCCATGTCAGTCTGTCTGGGGAAAACCAAGTGCTGCTGGGACAGTGTGGTGCTGCCAGCTGGTACCGTATCCTCTTGTTGGGTCCCTAAATGCACACCCAGGGCTAAATCCTGGCCACATGCAAGCAGAGGGAGGAACTGATATCATGGGATAGGAATCTCCCCCTCGTACACTTCATCTCTAAGCTTTTGCAGGGTTTGAGTTCATGTCTAGTGAGTGTGTTATGATCACTTTAAGAAATTCCCAGCCACAGGAATGAGAAAAACAGCAATGATGTGACACACTGAATTTGGTCTGTGGAAAAAATCTTGGCTATGGCACTTATCTATTTGAGTTTCTGTGTCATCTGTGCTTTCCTCGCAGAATAGCTGGCATAGCTTGGCCACCCCGCTCCCGCTGGGCGCAGCAGTGACCAGGATGTGCTCTCCTCTCCTCCACATCTGCAGCCACCCATCCCCTGGACCATTCTGGAACAAAGTTTCCTCCTCCTGTTCCTTGTGTCCGTTCTCAGCCCCACTGACTGCCTTGGATATTCTGGCTGTTATCACTGCTGATTTGGGTTGCAGGTGGGAAGGAGCAGCCAGTGAGTGGGTCCGGGATGTGTTCCCAAAGGAAATGGTCCCATACAAAATTAGGAGCAGGGGATCCTTTTACTGAAAGCACAGCCACCAGGCATGAGAGAGCCAAAATGTTTATCTCAGTAACTTGAAGGAAGCTCCCTTTGCTCTGCCACCGTGGAGATCTCTCCTGAGCTCCATCTGTCTAGCAGTGTTTGGTTCAGGTGAGAACCACTACTTCATGAGATGTCCATGAACATCACTAAGATTTGGCTGAGGAAGGAGACAATGTTAAAGGCCAGATCTCTGGTTGGTCATTTTGCTGATCTCAGGCCAGGTGATGCCAGCTGATTACTTTCTGTCTAAAGAAGAATGTCAGTGGCAATGACGAACCTCTGGATGTTACTTGTGGTTGGTCTTGCTGCTGCACTGCCCATGTGCCTGGGGTCTGGATGCAGCACATGGGGTACAGCCAGTCTCACACCGCCACGAGCCCCAAAGAACCATGCCCACATCACTCTCAGGGAGCAAAGAACCGAGGACAAAACTCCCTCCCTGCTTCTTGCAATCCTGCTCTTCCTTTTGAACGCTGCTTTGGAAAATTAAGCAGCTTTCTTCTCCTCGTTCTTTTCCTCTTGCCTCGATGACAGCGTTTTCCTTGCAGGACCCACCTGCTGTGAGTCCAGGAGCATCAGAACTTGAGTGGGACAACAGTGACATCCAGCGGCGCCGGCTCACGGCGTGCATCGTTCAGCCGAGCGGTGATCAGCGTGGTCCTCCTCGACCAAGTGGGTGTTTGTCGCCGGTTTTGTAGAGCCAGGACAGCACCCAGTACCCCCCGGACCTTTGTGCCTTGTCGTGGCTGTGACACGAGTGCGTCTGTGAAAAAGGGAGGGCAAGAAGTTGTTCAGAATAAAATAGAAAGCGAAATTCCATATAAGTATTTCCTCCAGTAAAGTTCAAGGTGCGTTGGTTAGCCCTCCTGCGTACCATCACGGTGTGTGACTGTAGTGCTGTTTGTGGTCTATTTGCTGTGCTCACCCACTGTAGTATACAGTAGAAGGACCCACTCTTCGTGTTCCTCAAGCCGAAGTGGAAAGCCACAGAGCTCTGCAGCACCTTGGGATGATTTTAATTCAGTTTTCGTTTGGGGATGTTTTTTGTGGATAATCAGCTCATGCAGAGCCAGACATCCGAGTTGCTGTTTTCAGAGCAGACTAGGTGGGGAGACAGGATGGGCTTAAACAGGTTATTTCTGTGATACATTTCTTTATTTCATTTCATGTAATGTTTTATGCTACAGGTCCCTTTCTCTTTTGCAGTCCCATCACAGTCTCTCATATCTACTGCAGCTTGCCTTCCCTTCACTGCACAGATATCCCCCAAGATGACTCTAAAGCATGAACTACTCAAGCCATAATGGTCCTGTTCCAAAGTCTAATCATGTCAAATTACTTCCAAGGCAATTTTCGTAATCCATAACTGCAGAGGACTAAGAGACGGTGCTACTAATAAAATCAGTTCTGAGATTAGCATTGTCATTTATGTAAGCCTCCACGCTGCAGTCACTCCAGTACCATTAAGCTGGGGAGCGGAGCAGAGGTGGGCATGGCATTTTCCATCCCAGCATTAAGAGATTATATGCTGTGGTTGTAACAGAAAAAGCAGGGGATGGATCAAGGAACAACTGTTAGGTGCTGCTGAGAGCTTCTCAGAATCATAGAATCATTAAGGGTGGAAAAGGTCTCTCTCCAAGATCATCTAGCCCAACCATTAACACCATGCCCTCTATGCCATGTCCCTCAGTGCCACATCTATCCTTTTCTTGAAACCCTTCAGGGCCAAATTTATGGGAACAGGTTTGCAGGAGAGAGAGCGACAGCCCCGAGTTCGGTCAGACACCGGTGGCCATCCCCTGCTCCAGGATCTGTGAGCATATTGTGGAGCAAGACCCAGTGTGTTGTCCTTAGAGCTGCAAAATGATGTCCAGACACCCTTCCTACGCTGTGTCTTTTGTAGTCAGACAGCAAAATACTCTAAGTGTGCAGAGAATGCTGAGGTGTGGGTACAGGAGAGTCCACGCAGGCAGCTGTGTCCAGTGCTCAGCTGTAACACCTGGTGCTTGTAGCATCGCAGTGACTGCATGCGATGAGCTGCATGCAAGCAGGGAATCACCTTGGCTTTTATGTTGCCCAGTGCAGGATGAGCAGATGCACACTGAAAAGACCCAGGGAACTCTGCCCAACCAGCAGCACTGTCGCACTGCACCAATGAATGGAAGTGGCAGTGGTCCTGTTGGGTGTCATGTTCTGCAAGCTCGCCCCGTGCTTCTTATGTGCAAAAAGGAGATGTGAGGTGATGGCACAGCGTGCAGGAAGCAGGGTGCAGAATTTTGGCTGTCCTGTCACTGCTGCTGCTCCAGGAGGAGTGGGGTTTTCACTTTGGTAAAAATCCTCCTACTTCTTGGATGGAAACATGACTGGGGAAGAGAAAGGAACACGTCCTTCCGAACACACTATTTCACATCACAAAGTATTTGTTCCAATTTGAATTTTAAAAGTATAATTAAAAAAAAATGTAAGACCGAACTTCAAAACTTTGGATTTTTCTTTCTAAAAACACCTGCTTGGGGTATTTTAACAGAACCAGAACGGTGTGCAGTTCTAAAATCAGCCTGTAGCAGAGGACACAAATAGCTCCCAAAGTCTGGTTGTGTTCATACAGCCATACTGCTTAAATACCTACAAATTCATGGAGATCTTACCTGGATTTCTGACATGCCTCCAACAGGACTCAGAGCTTTGAATTGAAAAAAGAAATGAAAACAAATAATTTTTTTTTGTTAAAACCAATATTTACATCCCTGAAAGTTTTTGAACGAGAAGATAAACACACTGCTAATCTTTTCCTTCCCACCCTCACTTAGTGAACTAATCTAATCTTCTGCAATAAAATGTGAAGGATTACGGTTTATGAGGAACATGTTATGTACAGCCCATGCTCCTGTTGTTGCCATGCAGGGCAGTGCCCAAAGGCCAGACCATGGTTCTGAGAGTCTATGGTTCTATGATCCTATGATTCTATGGTTCTGTGGTTCTGTGATTCTATGGTTCTGTGAAGACTGGGGAGGACTGTTGATGGTAGAACATTGGGGATATCTGCACAGTCTCTGTGCTTTCAGCATTCAGACAGTTGCAACTGAAGCAAACAACAAAAGCTGAGGAAATCCAAAAATACATCGTCATATGTACCTTATGGACTAAATATATATATCTAGCATTGCAAAGAAAGCTCAGTCCAGCTGGTAGAGGTAATGGCTTTAATTTGCTCCAGGGGAGGTTCAGGTTGGGAATTAGGAAAGATTTCTCAGAAAGAGTTGTGATCGACCAGCACAGGCTCCCAGGGAGTGGTGGGAACACTAACCCTGCAGGTGTTCCAGGATGGTAGGGATGTTGTACTGAGGAACGCTGGCTATGGGCATGGTGGGGGTGAGTTGGCTTTGGATTGATGATCTTGAAAGTCTTTTTCAACCTTAGTAATTCTGTGATTCTATGATCCTTTAAACAACCTCAGCTGGTGCACGATGGGATGCTCTGAAAAAGCAGCCTTTCAGGTACAGACAATTCGAGAAGGTCTCAGGAGAATGGCAGCTGATGCAGCCTGAATGTGTAACAGCAACTGTAAGCAGTTACTGAAGGCACAAGAATATGAATATCTTTGCTTTCTTGATAGTAAACAGGGCTGGATGAACACATCCCAAAGAGTCAGTCACCCACATTCCCCACCCAGAGAATCAAAGATTCCCAGCTCCTAGGCTTTGCAGTGTAATCGCAATAAGCAGAGGTTTGCAAGAGCTGAAAAGTCACCATAGCAACCTTCTGGCAAAAATCTTCACACATCCGAAGTGAAGTAAAACTCCTTTTCAGCCTAACAGCCCCAATGAGTCTCAACACGTTTGGTGTTCATGGCCATTTTCTGCTTCTATTTGTGCCATTGTAATCCTCAAGCAGAATGTTTTTCCGCATTGAGTCATATGTGTCCTCTTCTAAAGCATCCCAGGTCACTTCTGACCTGAAATGGTCCTGGTGCCTCTCCCTGCTCAGTCCCAGCTCACTCAATCTCCCTCAGCAGCAAGAAGTATTTCACATTTTTTTAACTAAGCCATGCCTGATTAATGCTGTTGTGATAGGAAAAAGGGAACATATCATCTTTACATTGCAGCGTTACCCACTACAGCTGGACAGCTGCTGTGGGAAAATAAAAACAACTGCTCTTCACTGCAGCTGCTTTGGAATGAGGAACAAGGGCAGCTCTTCAGCTCCTTCTTTCTGTCTGTGTTTTATAGTGCTACATGTTCTGGACTTTGCTCTGAACAAAACTTAATACAGCCCGTGACGTACTGCAGACTGGAGCATTATGATTTGTTTCTTAAATGTTATTGCAAAAGTCAACAAATCATTGCTGGAGTAATAAAGGAGAATGTTGGGAGGGAAGATCTGTTGTCACAGCAAGTTTTCCAGTACCTGAGAAATGCTCTTTTGGAACAGAAATCTCTCTCGCTTTCCATCGCCTGACCCACAGAAAACATCACAAACTCCCATTTGATTTTCTCTGCATTTCCCTCTTCATCTGTGCTTTGGCATCTGGCAGAAGAAGCCGTGTGGAGCACTTGGCAAAACCTTCCTGGATTTCTGTGCCATGTGGGGAGGTGAGTTTTGGAGCAGCATCTTTAAAGACAGTGATGTTTTTAAGGAGAAAGTATGAAGCTTCAGCAATGTGTAGGAACTTCTGTGGAAGTGCTGGGAGCACGGTGATTTGTTTCTTAAACATTATTGTAAAAGCTGCTGTGACAGCAGTAAACGGAGAGCTGGGTGCAATTTCCTAACTTGAAGTGTTGTAAAGTGCACTCTCAAAAGGAAAATCAGAAAGTTGTTATCAACTCAGGTTTGGTTTGTTTAGGTTTTATAAAAATCATTTTCTGACATTTATTTTACAGTGGTCAGACAGTGTAACCCATAGCAGGAAGCCCCAGGCAAGGGATGCACTTAGTGCTAAGCCAGGTGACCCCCGTGGATGGTCTGATTTTGGGTGGTGCTGTGCAGAGCCAGGGGTTGGACTCAGTGATCCCAGTGGGGATCACCAACTCGTCTCTTTCACAAACCAGAGCGTTTGCACAGAGCATTGCTCCGGTAACTCAGCTCACTCACAGTGAGTGTGACCTCCTGGACTCGTGTGCTGCAAGCAGCCTGCAGAAAGCAGCCTGAATGTGTCAGCCAAGCACATGGGTGAGAGCTGACCTCTCTCTTTCAGAACATGCCTGAAGAATGAAGAGGTCCACGCGTGCCCCTGGCGAGCCCCCCACAGACAAGGCTCTTCGCATCTTGGTGGTTGCTGCAGGACTGTTCCTCCTTGCAGGTAATTCCCATAGGACTCACCATTGCACACCCAGAGCACACCCCACAGCCCAGCAGTGTTGGCTTGGTGCACACACAGATAAGATACTTCTTTCTTTTTCTTTTTCTTTTCCTTTTTTTGGTTTTATTTCCCCAGTAATAATTCAGCTGCTGAGTCAACCACAGTCAGCTGTACTTTATGAACTCACTCAGTGCCCTTTCACTCCACCATTGATAAAACCAGTAATCAGCTCCATATTGGTTTTTGTATTCCTTTCTTTGACTTTTCCTAAAGAGTAATAAGGGGCGTAGAGATAATTCATGGCTCTGAAATGTTGTGCTGGGGTCACTCCCAGCACAAGGTGCAGTCGAAGAACAGATGACTGCTTTCCAAGTAAAACCTCAGTAGTATGAAGCTGGATTAATGTTCAGGGCTTGCCAAACGGTGCCACTTTCAGCTTTGGGTAGAGGCTCCTATTGTGTCTGCTATCAGACAGAGGCAGGGCTGACCCCTGAAAGTCTGACTTGTCAGCCAGGGGACAGTGGTCCTCCAGTCAGTTGTTGGTGCCAGCTCTGCCACCTCACACCCCACAGCAATGCCCTTCTCTTGGGCAAACCCAAGGGATTCCGGTTCCTCAACATCTGGGTCTCTGCAGCTGCTGGAAAGTGCAGCTAAAGATTGTTCTTGAGCCCAGGTGAATTTCTCAATGCTTCAGCTGTGATTGAGGAGCTGCCTGCCACCTCTCTGCACCCCCTGAAGCACTGCTGTGGGTCTCCTACGGTCCCAGCAGTGGTGATGTGCTTTGTGAGTTTGTATGTCAGGGCTGCAAACAAAGAGAGCTTATTGGCATCGCAGAGATGGAAGCAAGACCAGGACGTGGTGGTGTGTGCTCTACCTGAACACTGATGCACTCAGTGGAGCTGATTTTGGAAGTAAGAACAATGTGAAAGACAGTAGTGTTCTTATGTGTAAGGAGAAAAGTCCTCTTTATTTTTTGAGGGCACAAGGGTACATCAGGACAGCAGTACATAACTTTTAACTACCTACAGGTGATTAGACAGTGTGTGGGTCATTTCCCACTTTCAGCTACTCTGGCAGCCTAGGACACGCCTAACCTTTATTAGAAGTGCAAGCAGTCTCTGGGATTTATTGGCCAGGGGTGACAATAGCTGGTTTGCATGGCAGGCAGGCAGGTTTGGGAATGACTTAAGCTCATTTGGGGAAAGTGCTGTAAAAACGATCCATAGATAGAATTGTAAGAGGCTCAACGTCATGGCAGTTCTTACCTAGAGGAAGAACATCCTACAGTAGTGAAGCATATGTACATGTACCGCCATAGTGAGAAGTTAAGGACATGGATCTCCTGCACAGAAGTGATCTGAGTTATAGAGTATGATCAAATCTCCCCACCCTGTTGCTGCAGAAGGACATGGCTGGGGTGAAGAGCTGGTGGAAAGGAAAAAGCTGCCAAAGAAACTTTCCAAAACTTGAAAAAAAGACAGCCCTTATTGTATGTAATATTAGCAGAAACCCTAACCTAAAGATCAGGGGTCACATTTGCCTCTGGGAGCCAAACCTATAAAGAACTCTTCCCAGAGCTGAACCAAGACCTTTGCACTGAACACACATACACAAATTGGACTAGGTGGACTCTGGACCTGATTTCTGTACTGGTTCCTATTGGGCATGTCTTGAGGACTTCAACGTTTCCTTCGCGGAATCAAACTCCTCTTCGCTAGTAGTGTAGATGGTCTCAGAATTTAATTTCAAAGGCAGCAGAAACCAGAAATAGAATCAACTTTAAATATTTTTATTGTCTTCCAGGGAAGTCTCTGGATGAGGTCACATTGCAGGTTTTTTTTCTTTGAAATAAACACTTCCTTCTTCACTTAATACTTTTTTTTCCTTCCTTACAGAAACACGTTCTCTGCAGGGAAAAATACTGTATTTACTGGGAAGGAATGATAAGTATGTGTCTCTGGTCAACCACAGCATCCCCCAGCTATGTCAGTTCACGATGTGCATCGATCTGAACCGAAATGTCAACCTCAGCTCCTGGACAGCATTTTCCTATGATGCTAACAACGATTCCACTGAAATAAACGACGTAGAGCTTGGACTCTCTGGAGAAAACAAGCATTTGAGAGTGTATCTTTTTGGCACCAGCCATAACATTGAGATTGATTTAGCTCTTTTAACGTGGTATAGCGTGTGCTGCTTGTGGGACACCAGCAAGCAACTGCTGGAAGTCTACTGTAATGGTAATCTGGTGTACAGTGAAGCCATAAACAGCACTGAGTGCCTGAAGCCCAATGGAAGTCTGGTGCTTGGTCACCTGCATAAAAGAAAGGATGGTTTTGTTGTACGAGTGAGCAACAGCTTCATTGGCAGCCTGTACTACTTCCAAATGTGGGACCATGTGTTGAGTCAGCAGGAGCTGCTGGGCTGCCCCATGGGCAATGTTGTCAGCTGGAGGGAAGAGTACTGGGACCTGAGCAACATCCATCCCACTGCTGGCCATCAGCTCCGCTGCGGTGAGTCTCTCTGATATTTTCTCTCCTTTGGGCTTGTGTATTGCTGGGGATCATGCACACAGAGTTTGACTGTTGACAGATTGACTAATTGAGGTAATGGCATGCCATGATATTTCGGTGCTCCACAATAGCAGTGTATGCATTGTTCCTCTCCCTCTGTGAGATGATGTTTTCACAGCGAGGGCAGAGGCACAGTTGTAAGGAATTGCTCAGTGCTGGTGCCCAGTTTGAGAACCCAAGGAGCTTTCCATACAGCAGTGCAGTCAAGTGCAGTATCTGAGGACTGTCCCTCAGCTCCTCATGCACTTCTGCTTCTCCTGCTCCAAGTTCATCAAAGTGAGAGCCAAGGAAATTCAAAGAGCAACAGAAAACAAATAACTGCTTCTGAACCCTTTGCTCAGAGGGATTTCTCCCACCTCTCTCCTTACACACCCCTTTGTTCTGCAGCAAAGAAAAAAGGCACAAATAACACCTGCAAATCACTACCTTTCCATCTGCCTCTTGGCTCCTCACCTCACCAGCAGTTCTGTTTCACTGACAAGGGGCTGCACGTCTCACAAGGGACAAGCTAAGCTACAAGGCACCGCAGTAGTACTGCCTTGGTGCCATGAACTACTGCATAGAGATCTCCCATCTGGACAAGGGCTGTTGGAATCTGAATTTTTCCCAAAAGTAGTAGCTGAGATGACTATAGTGACATCCCATGTACGTACAATTTACTCAGGTATGAGGCATGTGTCAGATCTTAGAAAGACCTTTGCTTCTACTATAAATCGACTGCTTACTTTAACTGCACAGGGAGAAAATGGCGATAAACTAGATGTCAGTAACAGGGAGTGGTACAGACAGCAGAGAGTGATTGTAGAATCATTAAGATTGGAAAGTCCTCTAAGATCACCTAGTCCAACCATCCACCTGACACCAGTATTGCCCACTAAGCCATGTCCTTAGGCACCATGTCCCTAAGTGTGATAAGATGGACACCACAGTTCAGTACTGTGTGTCAGACAGAGGCAGGATCTCCTTTTGTTAGCAACAGTAACAACTCATTACTGATGCCCTATGACAATTGCAAGGTTTGCTCCTTGTGTTTATGTACCTGGGCACCGCTTCAGTCTGCGGGGTTTGGTTCTCCTCAGCAGTACACAGTTGATGCAGTTGTACTGGAAAGTTGTGTGGCCTGCTTGGTTTTGGAAATCCCACATTAATCTGGGGCTCGTTTAGGCAAAGCGAGTGAAACTGCTCACATGAATCCAGAAGGAAGCATCCTTATGACGGTTTGCTGAATGGTGTGAGTGCTATAGTTACACATCGTGCTGCTTTGCTTGGTAGAGGAGTAAGGTTACTCTTCGGCCTTTGCTTTTTTTTCTTGGTGTTCTTGACAGTGATCCTTTGCTTTCCCAGCTCAACTGAGCCTCCGCTAAAGGCATCGAAGTAAAATTGTATGTTCTCATCCTCTGATTCAGCCTTCATCTCCTCCTCCACCTGCCTCACCCACACACTGATTTCTAATTCTCTTCTTGATTTTAAATAATCTGGGAGAGAGATGAATATTCAATGTATGAAAATGACTGATGGTAATATAGCAATACATTTATTACAGTTTGCTTAGTAGTTGATCTAAATTTTACCACTTCTTCTAATGGAAATCAAGCATGTTTGCAGGATGCCAAATAAACCGTCTATTAAATTCTCAAATTGAAACTCAGGACTTTAAAAGCGTTATGGTACAGTATTTTTCTAGCTCGAGTTCTCCTCTTGTTGTCACTCCTTCGCCCCCATTTTGTGAAGGGAATTACGACACGTTAATTAACGAGGCTGCAGGATGCAGGTGGCTGGTCCCACACGTGCCTGCTGGCAATAGTCCCTGACATGGGAGAATAAACAGATTTTTTTTTCTTCAGGTGATAATGAGAGAGAAAGAAAGGAACTGGAACCTGCGAAGTTGTAATTATGCTTCATTTGTCAGGAGATGGAAAATGCACTCCCGATTAGAATGGGTTTGGATTTTGTTCAGCCATTTCTGTATGTTTTAGCCTGGCAGATTTTTCTGATTCATCCTGGTTGACACTGGGTGATATCATACATCACCCCTGAGGCAATGGGTTTTGAAACATTGTACTGTAACAACAAGAAGGGAATGGAGCTTGCAATCACAGCTGTCTGCAGACTCCTATCTGCAGAGAACCAGGAGGACAGGCTGAGCCCCAGGCTTACAAATTGCTTGACTTATGGCTTGGCTAATCATAGCCTAATATTACGTCTATATTTCTGGTAGGAAAGCAAAACTAATCTGTTCCAATGGCAAGGCATATCTGCACAGCACTGGCCCTTCTGCATTCTCATACCACTTTCTTTCAAATGGGAATTATTACAAAAGCTTCTAACAAAACATGCACTTTCTTCCACTGTTTCTGACAGCTTGAAACCAGGGATTAATTGTGTGGGGTGTCATAGCAGGGCCCAGAGGGCCTGTGCCTGCAGCTTCACGTCATGGGAAGGCACACATTTCCACCAGAAGCTTATGTCATGGGGTTAAAGGGATGAGGGATGCTGCAGGACCAGGCTCTGCACAGCCCCAGGAGTCAGATCCTGGCTGCTGTGCTCTGGGGGTGTGTGGGGGGGTCTGGGTGTTTGGGAACTGGAGGGCAAAGCACACATTTTCAGCTTCAGGTCCCTGGCTTTTCTGCTGGGGGTTGGTTTTTCTTCATCTCCAGGGTTTTCTTGTTACTTTAGAACACATTTCTGGTTTCTTGCTTTCTGCAAGTGTCAAACAGTGTTAGTGTCCATCAGAAGAGTGCTGTGCGCTGAGTACCTCGGGCTGTCTTGCAGCTCAATGATTTGAGCCTGTGGATCTTTGCAGACAAAGTACCAGCACATAGCCACGGTGTCAGATCAGCTTCCTGACCAACCACAAGCTGCTGGTTTGAAATGGCAATGTGGCAGCTTGCTCCTGGAATGGCTCGAGTTGTAGTGGAAGAATGAAGGGAGGTAAACTAATCCTCCTATTTTCAACACACAGTGCTATCTCACAAGGAAGAGACCTGAGTAAAGAGAAGAGCTGCCCAAATTATAATCTATGATTCATCAAGGTCCATGGGAAAAGATGGCTTCTGTCTTGTGCCTCTTCAGAAGGATGTTTTGATTCCAGGTGTCCTTTCAACTTCAAAAAAAAAAAGAATCATAGAAACACAGAATTGTTGCAGCTGGAAGGGACCCTTGAAGGCCATCTGATCTAAATATTTGCACTGAACAGGAACACCCACAGCTCTTTCAGGAGCTCAGAGCCCATCCATCCTGACCTTGGGTGTCTGCAGGGATGTGGCACCACCACCTCTCTGGGCAATTTGTGCCAGTGCCTCACTGCCCTTATCATAAAATAATTCTTCCTTGCATCCAATATAAATCTTTCTAAATAATTTGAAGCCATTTGGGTTAAAAAATAGGAGACTTTCTTCACGTTTTAAACAGCCCTTGTTCCTGTTATTGTCCATGGATGTGTTGCTATTGATTTAAACTGCTCAGAGATGAGCTTGTTATTATTTTAGTTACAGGTGACTCTTCTTACATCAAACTACAGCAGAGAAACCAGTGGCTGACAAAGCATGGCTTTATCCTACCTATTTCTGAGCACATTCCTTATTCACAGATATTGAGCTTTGCATTCAACTGTTAAGTTTATTTCTCGTAGTCAGAGCTAGCATGCCAAGTCTGATAGTCGTGTGAATGAAGAAAAAGCACAGATCATCAGCATGGCAAGATGTCTGTGTCTCTATGCAAAACGTTGTGATCATGCTTTTCTTCCACCACCAAAGCTGTAATACAGTGATTCGGTTCACTGCAATTTCCTGTAGTGCATGGCAGCAAGCACCATCGTTCTGTCCCTGTCTGCCTGGGGAGGTGGCAGATTGCATGTGAAAAGCAAAAGCCCTACCTGGTTTGACAAGGTGATTCACTCCGAGGAAGATTAGCTAAGAACAAATTCTCAGAGTGTTTTACTTCGCAAATGACAGGCAGGACTGACAGTGTTTTCAGTGGTTATCTCAAATCGGAGCCAATGAACATCACTGCTTCCCATTTGTTACTGTAGGCCATCCTGTGCTTGACAAATGAAGGGTGGCACAGATTGTGCAAACAAGAAGGGAACAGAGAGATAATTGCTCTTCAGCATAAGCAATGGAGAAACACAACAAACAAACAAACAAACAGATGTAATTTCCCCCTTTGCCTTCACGCTGCAGAGGTCTGTTCTGAGTGGAACAGCAACAGCTCTTTGTGGCAGTGACCTCTGCTGAGGGACTGTCTCTCTCCTATGAACTATGTGCCGTGTGGGTTCTCAAACCTTTCAATTGTTTTTCAGCAGACTCAAGTGAAGCATCATCCACAGCAGCTCCTACACTGCCATCATCTGCAGGCAGCAGTACCAATGTCCCCGCTGCACGTAAGTGCCTTTCTGAAGGACTGTTCTAAATGTTGCCCTGATTATCAGCAGCACCGACTGACACCGTACACATGACAGTTTAAGACCTGGTCACGTGTTTCAGCTGTTGTGCTTAGCAAGGTGCTGTCTGTCAGTAGATTTTGCTATCTCTTCCTAAGTGTTCTCAGCACACGGGAAAAACAAAGTTGGTGCACCACTGTCCTTTGCTTGTTAAACTGTGATGACTTGGCTGTGGCTTTGGGCCCTTAGATGTACGAGGCAGTCATCCGGATTTAGACGTGTGGAAGGTGGAATTTCCCATAGAGCTTCCGTGACTATGGGAATGGGAAACACGACCACGGCTAAGGGGAGGGATGAGGACAGAGCTCAGGTACCTGTCTGTGCCAACTACAGGATACATCTCCCTGTGCTCTCTCCCTGCAGTCAGCTTCTATAGCGTTGAGGTGAACTTTTCACTTTTCTACACAACTGAGAGAGCTCCTGATTACTACGATGCTAGGGAGCTTATAGCAAACTGGGTGAGTGGCACTCTTTTCTCCTTATTTATTTCTAGAAGGTATCAGATGATGAGGACAGCTGGTAAAGAATGCAAACTTAAGGGACAGCACAGAAATAAGTCTCCAGTTAACAATATTGCAGCGTTTCATAACCATGTTATCCAACGCATTTTTAAAGGGATAAAATTAAATTCAGAAAGAAGGGGAAAGCGTTGACATTTGGCAAATATTTTTAGCCCTTTTCGTTGGGATTTAGAATTGCAGTGACAATTTTAAATTTGCAAGCAGTTCTAGAACAAGCATTGGTAAACACTGGTTAACAAAAAATGTTGCTGTTTTCTTTCCAGTTCAGTGTCATATTTGCAGGCGAAGAATTAGTTGTGACAAACTTTAAAGTCAGGTAAGCAGTACTCTGATGTCACCTTGACACTATGTCCTTTGAGAGAAATTGCAGTCAGATTCCAAAAACCCATTTCACTAATGACCAGTCCCATGGCAACAGTGCAAACCAGCCCCCTGATGTATATAACTGCTCATTTGGAGCACCCAAGTTTTGTTTACTGGGCTCACTTCACCTGTAGAGAAATATCCTGCCCAATACAAAGAAAATATCTGCTGACAAATGGAGAAATCATCTTTGCTCGTATTAGTTGAAACCTGTGCTGCAGACCTCTGCGGGCTGCCTGGATCATGCAAGCAGGCACGCAGTGGTTCTTATCCTATCTAACAAAAGGGTATTGCAGTTCCAAGACCCTGCTCAGAAACAGTGGTGTTAGAAACGTAGAATGACAGAACCCAGAACAGTTTGTGTGGGAAGGGACCTTAAAGATCATCCACTTCCAACTCCCCGCCATGGGCAGAGCCAGTTATTTTGCCCAACACACCTATTTTGTGCCTTTGAAACCAGTCCAGCTGCATTTCTGTCCAAACTGTGAGCAACTAAGAGGGATATTTAGCAACTGTTGAATTCATAAAAGCATCACTCACACAGACTTTGCGTTTTATCATTTTATGCATATTCCCTACTTTCTTCTCTGATGTCATCCATTACTGCCTGCTTTACAAACAGCAGTAATTCAGTAACACATGGCATTATTTACGTGAGGTGAATCTCATTCTGAAAACTGTAAAAAGAGAAACAGAAAATGAAATGCAGACTAGCTAAAGGCAGAGCTACCTGTGCATCTTCACTGCCTTATAGAAACAAAGATGTTTAAATAGCTCCAAGAAATTAACAGAGAAAATGTTTTTAAAATGTGAGGATGTAAATCACTTACAGAATAGGAAACAGGATCTTGAACCAGATCCCTCCAGAGCTTTTTGTCTTAATCCATCCCTGCCATAGCACTTAGAGATTTATGCAGGTATACCTGTGCTGAATTCCAGATGATTTCTCTGTGCAAAGTCTGGCTTGTGGTCACAAGATCTTTTAGGGCAGTAGCAGAATGGGACATGTAATATGTATATGCTTAGTATCAAATAATTATTCTATTCCATTGCAGGGGTAACTCTCCACAAAGCAGTGTGTACAAGAGGACTCGTGTATGTAATTGGTTATTTTCTGATTTAAGAACATACTTTCTCTTATCTTTGCATTGAGGATATTGTAGTTACATGGTCTAAATGCTAATACCACTGTGTTCTGTAGAAAGTATTAAATATAATGTACCCCATGTTAATAACTGGGCTGGAGAACCACCGCGTCTGAATAGACATCTTTGTAAGATTAAGACAGGACATGCCCAGCACACACTGTGATCAGTGTGCCTTGGAGGAGCCTTTGGGTGAGCACAGTGACTGAGCAATGACAGATATGGAACTACTCTGCTCTCCACACGAGTCAGCATCCATGCACTGTGAGCTTCTGTTCTGTCTCCATGTATCCCAGAAGCACTCTGAAACAAAGGCTACTCCAGACAGACAGGTCCTGATGCCATTTAAAGCCATTAGGTTCTATTTCAATGAACACCTGGGGTTTCTTCTGTTCCAATCACCCTTGCACCTGCTGATTCTAACCAGATTCTAACTTTTTGTGTCCTATGTGAACTGAAGATGAAGACAAAGCAGATGTCACAAAGGTAAGACCTGTGGTTATAAACTACGTTTTCCTAGTTCCTGCCAATTTAATAAGAAAATCCTGCTTCCTACCATGAGCCTGCTCATAAATACTCCATCTCAGATATTTTAGTTTCAGGGTAAGTGAGGAACATTTAGTTGCATAAACCAGAAAAACGTGTAGAATCAGACTCACTGTAATGCTTAACTCGGAAAAATGTACCTGAGCATCCAAGGTTTTCCTTGTATACCCCATATCCTGGGAGTTTTGACATAGTTCCATGGCAAGCTGGGAGGTTTGTGCTGTGCTGTTGGCTGCGAGCAATGTCCCTCACCAAAACCAGAACAGCAAGTGGCAAACTGCATCGCTGGGCCGTGCCCAAGAAGTCTGCCAGGATGAATCCTGCACCTCTTCTGCAGGAAATCCTAATTGCCTTCTGACTTCAGGCCACGAGAGCAGAGGGAGTTGAGTTCCCATCAGCTTCAAAGGGCTGTAAATGGTTACCCCAAGGGCCGTGCTGAGTGGGAAACAACTGTGCAGAAACAGGAGTTGGAAACACTTGAAAGGTCCCACTCCTTTGTTCTTTCTGCCATGTCTGAAGCACTCAAAAGAAAGGGATGGTCTTTCCAAACCTCCTTAAGTCAGCAAACGTTCTTGTTTTGAAGAGAAAACACTGTAATCCACTGGAGAGCAGTTGGTTAAATCTGTGCTTTCCAGGGAGCCTTGGTGTCTGCTGCCTCTGTTTGGACACAGAGTACTGAAGGACCTCATTGTTTCATGACTAGCTCACTCTGAACTTTAAAACGCAGTTGAAGAATGCTTACTTTCACAGAGATTTTCCTTTGCTAAGATAACAGGATTAGGAAACCTTTTGAGGCAATTCCACGAAACTATAAATAGGTTCTTGTACCTGCATTCCCAGTAATTCGTACTTCTTAGTGCATTTCAAGTGATAAGGCACTCGTGTAGATAAGAAGTGGTATTTAGTGACATTTGCTGTAGGATTGCACTTATGGTGAATAAAATGCATACATAAATTATTCAATATAATTCTCTGTGTTACTCTGTTTCTGCAGACAGTAACATTGTAAGGTGTAACAATGAAGTGTTATTAATATCATGGCATTGACTGTGTGCATGTTGTATCTGTAGCTATGTTTGTAAGGCCATCATAAAGGTCACATCACATGAAACACAAGAAGTGCTGAGTCTCAAGATAAAGCAGTTGCTGAGTGACACTTACGAAGATGGACTGCTGTCATTAGATGTGGAACCCGAAGACGTGGCTGTGAGGCCAATAGGTGATCCTTCATTAAAACCTCATTCTGACTGCAGGTTTTTTATCAAATTGAAACTCTGTGGAGAGGTTAGGACTAGAAAACATCCCTACAAGTATCCCTGCAAGATCCCATCTGATGCACAAGCTATAGAATGCAATGCAAAGACACCTTTGCAAAGAAACCCAACCCATTGCAGACATCCTCATAATGCCAGTGCTGATTGGATTGACTCTCAAACTGCAAGTAATCTTTTTGGTTTGGTAACAATCTTTATCAGCCCTTAAAATACAGAAGCAAGCCAGAGATAAGAGATAACAGACTGCACCTGAAATTCAATAACACGTTTTGTATCAAAGACTTAAAAGGTCAAGTACAAAACTTCAAGCTTGGAGGAAAAGACACTGACAGGATAACGAGGGGCAGTGTGAAAGCAGCTTCAGATAGATGAGAGAAGCCTGCAGGATGTATTGCTGTTAAATCGTGATTTGTGATGCTGTGAAGCTAACACTTTACCTGAAGCTAACACTTTACCTGAGAACTGACCTTGTCAAAAAATAGAGGAAAAGGTTTCAGAAGCACAGGCTTACTTTTACTTAGGGAAAATGCTTTCTTGCAGTCAGTCAGCTTGTGAAATACTCCCATCCAGCTCACAAAAGATGTAAAAACAACAGCTCAGTGCCAGCAGAAGCGGAAGTCCAGGGTGGGGAAGTCTGCTTTCTGACTACTAAAATCTTTTAAAAGATCTTTTGTGCCTTTTGTCTTCAGTACTAATAGATTGCCCAGAAAGTGTTTCACAGACCAAATACAAGGGCAGCTATTCCTGGCCACGAACAAGTCCAGCTGGCACGGCAGAGGTCAGCTGCAAGAAAAACCCTCAGCAGTCTGCACGGAGGAGCTGGTGAGTGAGCAGAACATCTCATTTTGGTTCCTGAATAACAAACAGGAGGGAGCATGAAGCTTTGTGTGATGGAGTCCGGATGGATGTCTGTAATGCCACACAGCAGTGCCGTGCCAGGAAGGATGGGAAGCATACATGGCTAGCTGAATATAGGCTGCAGGAAAAGGGAGTACTGTGTCATACCCATCACCTGCAGCAAGTGCAAGCCAGCCTAGCAGGAAGCTGACTGTCTGCTTGAGCTGGGAAGGGAAACAGATGCACTGTAGCATTTGTGCCATCCACTCATGGCACTGTGCCCTCCATTGGCAGAATATCACTCCTTCCAGGTGCATTTCAAATCACTCTGGCATTTGGACTCTGTTCCTACTGTGCTAAATGAGTGCTAAGTCAGGTTTGACTCGCAATCGATTTTCAAAATTCGGTTGATTGGTGAAGTATTGGAACAGGCTGCCCAGGGGGGTGGTGGTTCCTGGCGGTGTTCAAGAAAAGGACAGATGACACACTGAGTGACATGGTCTAGAGTGGTCCACCCTGTCCTTAAACACCTCCAGAAACAGTGATGCCACCACCTCCCTGGGCAGCCCGTGCCAGTGCCTCACCACTCTTTGTCATTAAACAACTCTTCCTAATATCCAACTTGATAATCTACTATCCTAGTATCAACCTTGGTTGATGGTTAGGCTAAAGGACCTTAATGGTCTTTTCAATATTAACGGTTCTATGATGCTATGATTGTAGTTAGTTAAATGGGAAATATGGGGAACATCAATTTATATATATATATTTTTTTTCATGTAACTTAAAAAACATCATTTCATTTTTCAGTGCAATTAATACTGATCTTGAGCAATCTTTCTGGAGTCAACCAAATGTGACTGAATGTAAATTACTAGAGGAGCTTCCAAGTAATATCCTGGATCTTCATGATGTCGACATAACAGAGGGTAAGTCATGATACAGTGAATGAAAGTAAAATAATACTTAGACAATGTGTGTGTTGGACAGCAGAAAAACTGAAGCTGTAGCATTGTATTATATGTATCCTACTCACTTGGTCATCTTGAAATATTTTTAATGTAGATGGATTTTGTGGTTGATTCAAATTCTCTAGCTATTGCTCTGAAGAACTGTCTCAAATGCAACACTCAGATGTAGAACTAAGTGAGTAACCAGATAACAATGTGACAGATTTTGCCTGCCTGTACTATCACCAAAAGGAGTTAATATTCTGCAGATCTCATTGAAATATATCTACAGTTACATACGGTCTCTCTGACTTGGAGCAGTAAAGCTCTCTTACTATTAAAAATTATAGCAGAATGATGAGATGATGAATGGCAAATACCAAATTTTTAAACTACATCATTCACAATTTGCTTTTCTGCTATGCCAATTAAACAGCATTTGGGCAGAGGGAGAGGCTTGTTTAATTTTGAACTCACAAATGATCAAAGTTAAACAGTATTTACAGGTAATCTTTATAAGCCAAAAGCAAATGATTATATTCTTATGAAAACTACATTGTTTTCCTCCTTTAAAATACCACCTGAAATACCCAGATTTTACTTTGAAGTTTTTGCCAGTTTTGTTGGCGTGTTGAGGGTTTATTGACTTTAGGGGTCATAACTTTGTAATAGATCAGAAGCATTAAGCCCACATAGAAAAAGGAGAGGCACAGTCTAATCTCTTGCTTTAATGTACACGCATATAGCTATATATCTAGATGTGAAGCCACATGAATCACCTGTACTCCCTTTATTTTTCCCTTTCCCCAGAGAATGCACAAGATGTCATTCAGCATATTTTATATCTCTTGCCGGATGCAACACTGGATATGGAAGAACTAGAAGTTATTGGAAATAAAATTTCTGATGTCGTGAAGTTTGTAGATTTAAGTGTGACTCTTGCAGAGGCTATATTGACTTTACTGGACTATATTTTACTTCAAGAAATAGAGGATCAGAACATTAGACAAATGACCAACAGGTAAGTAACACAGCTGCACAAAAGTAGATTTCCCCTTAGGCTCCAGATGGGGCACAGGGTGCAGCAGCTCAGCTGTTTGTACTGGAGAACTCTGCATTCAGTGCCTTTCCAAACTCAGAAGTCCAAGAGAATCAGCAGACAAAAATAGATTAGGCAATCTGCTGGACAGAAAGCCTTGGGCAGCATCACGGTCCTTTTGGCTGTGCTCTCTCTCTTCAAGGTCTATTGCACTGCAGTGTGTGGAGTGGGGGTTGTGATGGCTGCTGAACACCTTTGCCTTCACAAATACACTCTTTTCTTTCAAGTGCAATACCCATTACTCCCAACTATCTTCCCATGCACTGTAAGCTTTCAGGGACAAGGATGACATTCTAATGCTAATATATACCCTGGATTCCTGACCCATTATGGAGATGGAGTTGGTATATAAAGTTTGTAATGAAAATGAAAAAATTTTTACAGGAGAATATTGGATATATGATGAGTACTCTGATGATACCTGGCATGTGCTAGGCATGATATCCAACAAGAGCTGACTTTGCTTCTATAAGGTCTCAGTAGCAATTCTGGACCTCGGGTACTTTGATGATTTAACTCCGGACTTTGCAGCTCTGGGGTCAGAAGGATCCTGTGGGGTCCTGCTATGTTTGGGACCAACTGTGTGAAGGTAATTCCATAAGCACCACATCAAAAGACAGGAAGGTTTTCCTTCAGTCTGTCAAAGCCAGCTGTCTTACACATTTCCAGTAGACTATTATCTCTACTTGCATACTGCTGAATGGCCTTACGGATGGCCCAACAAGAAGTATGACTCTTTTAATATCCACATGCATTGAACAACCCAGGTTGGCTCTTGGCCCAGATGGCCAAGAAGGCCAGTGGCATCCTGGCTTCTATAAGCAATAGTGTGGCCAGGAGCAGAAGGTGATCATCCCTCCATACTCCATACTCCATACTCTGCATGTGGCACTGAGGGTCATGGTTATGGGCATGGCAGAGGTGGTTTGGGGCTGAAATCTAATTCTATGATTCTGTGACTCTACACTAACCCAATTGCTTGTAGCCATCTGACCCTGTACCCAAAAAAATGTCATCTATCCCAAACATAGTCCATTCTGCTCCAGGGGATGCTCTTTGTGATCATAACCTCAGCACAGGCATTTAGCTAGTTAGATCCTGACTGCTATTATGAAGCCAGGAGAACATTTCAAGAGATATGTCTTTTTTTCCTGCTGTTGCTGTTGTTAAAGTATCCTGAAGACAACAGAGGAGATAGGCTATAAGCTGTCTCACACAGAAAGGAACACATCAGTCGTAACCACATCCTTCGCTTTGTTGGTGATGCGCCCGGATCCCAGCGTGTTTGAAGGAGTGGCCTTTGGTGTCACCTCGTATGACCGAAGACAGGATATCAAGGTGAGAGCTAACTGTCACCTCGGGGACCACTGGCTAATCCAGGCCTTTCCTGCTGCCAGTGTGTGCGTGACCTGGGGAAGGCAGCTCTGAGCACGTTGTTTCTTTCCTACAGATCAGTGTGCAAGAAAACCCATTTGAAAATGCCTTGGCCTCGGTGCGTTTGCCAAAATCACTGAAGACATTCTTAGGAGACAACCATGCTGACCCAGACATGTATTCAAAGATCCAGTTTAATTTTTTTGGCACGACTTCTCTCTTTGTGGTAACTATCATTCCTAACAAATGCAAACGTGGTAACAATCGCTTCGGTCGTTCTTAATGCGCACAAAACCAAGATCCCAGCAGCGTGATCTGCTCTGGGCACATTTAGCATCAGGCTGACGGAGCACTAAGATATCTGCAGGGAAAATGCATCCAAGCAGCAAAACCTTCTCAGCACTGACATTGATCTGAGAGGTGTCTGGAGACTGCAGACGTTTTCTTCCTTTTCTATGGCTGATGTTAATCCGCTGCTTTTGTTCTGTAAAAATATAATGTGCCTCATCCTGCTCTGAATGTAAGCTTTTGTTTAAACAGTATCTGCAATGCATGTCAATAATCAAGAAAATGATTTCAAGATTTCTGTCTCCATTAAAACAACAGCAGCACCAACACGCAGCATTTAGAACTGTTCTGGTATTTGCTGTGTTTTCTTTACTCTGGGACATGAGTGTAGTTTAAAAAGAGGCATTTCCTTTGGTACGGGAGCATGCAGTGTGCTGAGCAATGATTTCCATGCAGAAGAAACATCCACAAGTGTGTCTGCTGCCTAGTGAGCTAAATGATACCAACTGGATGTTTTGATATGCAGATTTCTCAGTCCAGCTGATGCAGCTGAAGCTGTTCTGCTTCTGCTGATGTGGAGACTGTCCCCAAATTGGCTGCTAACTGCATGTTCTGATTAAGTAGCAAGCAGTGAAATTACATCGGGCATACCGTGGCGTTCAGCTGATTGCAGCTTCCAAGAAAGACAATTTGAAAAAGCAGTGAGGGGCAGGATTGCTGGTAACTCAAGTGACTTGGAATTGTTTGTGTGTGTGTACTTTCCCGCTGCAGGATGACAGCTTACAGAAGGAGAGCCTGAACACTTATGTCGTGAGTGCCAGCGTTGAAAATTCACTGATTCAGAACCTTAACGAACCTGTGAATGTAACTCTTCAGCACATCAACAAAAATACGGTAGGATATGTACATTTACTCAGAGACGTGTTGAAATAAAGATGATCTCACCTACACTTCAAATAAGCTGACAAGGGGACAGATAAGTCTGGAACATTTTGCTGACTGAATTCTCCAACATCTATCAACCAAAGGATTGACAGTGGTTGGGTCCACTCCTGCAGGTCAGGAAAGCTCACGTTCCACTGTAAACCCATGCTCAGAAGCAAGGGGCATTTTCCTCATTTCCTTGTGTTGATCTGCTCAATTTCTTTCAGTAAATAATTTATTTGCTGTGAAACAATGGCAGCTTGGGTTTAACTGCAGCGATCTGTGGTTGCCACTAATTCTGCAAATCGCTTAGGCCAACGAGAGGGCAAATTTCAAGAAATGCAAAAATATTGCATAGGTATTTGCAAAATTACTTTGGTTTATGTTCTTCCAAAACGATGTTTCAGAACTGAAATCTCTTTTACATTATCTGCTCAGCGGGCACGGCTCTGACCCACTGATCACTGGGTTACATTACATCTTCGCGTTGCAAATGTTGATGGCCCACTCTCCACACAAACACACTGCAAAATGAGGGCAAAACCAAAATATTCAATAAGATGAATTTGATGAAGGTTGCAGTTAATGACAGCCTCAAAATGCCACTTTTATGGCAGTATGGACTTTACAATGAATTCTAGCAAATAACACATAACCAGAAATTTCATCCACAAATCCTTTCTTTTCTGTCATTTTTACTCCACGAGGCCATCTGGCACCTCTTGGATTTTTATCTCGACCTTTAAAAAATATCCTAATTAAATATTTAATGATTTATCCTCCTAACCTACAGCTTTGGCTCTCAGCCTAATTATATTTGACAGTCTGCAGATCATGAGTCTATAACAGCTTATCTGCTAGGGTGCTTCCTGTAAACTCTGTGCCTTATCAAACTTTATTAATAATAAAGGAAAATGAATCTGTGCCTTGGGAAAATTTGCTGCAGCATTATGAGTAATAAACTCGAGTGTCCCCCAGGGCAAACACTGCATTAAATACTCATTTAAGTTTGTTCAGCTGCTTGTAGCACACATGCCAGCTCTATTTTCTCCTAGGTTTCTTCTCCACCTTGTTTCAGAGAAAGAACAGAAACGAAATTCTGAAATAAAGGTTTTCTTATTGCAAGATTTACTACTTTTTTGTTGTTGTTTGAAATCTGGGTTTTCATGGTAGATCTTAGTCATAACTTGAGCATTTCACCAGTAATTCGGTGGGACACCTCAGATATCATGTGAAGCCAATGAGATCAGACATAGGGATCAAACTCAGCTGGACAACATGTCAGCTTTTCTGCCTAAACAGACAACAAAAGATGAAGAAATTGGGAAAACTGGGAAAACCACTGACTTCCAGGATTTCACTTGGTATTGGGAAAGGCAGAATGGGGACTCTTTGCTGGCTGTGGTGCCACGGATGAGTGAAATGCTATCCCAGATGGTTTTCTGTGACCAACAGTCCCACTGCCACCGAACTGAGGCATCTTCAGGAACCTATAGACCCTCAGTGCCACCAAAATGCCAAAAATCACAGAGACCAAGCTCCCCTAATTCCTCATTCCAGAACAGGAGGAGTTAAATCCAAGTGCCATAGCTGTAAATCCCAAATATAAGCAGGATGCAAGCCAATGCACAGATGTACTGAATAAATGTCACAGCCTCTTTTTGTTTCTCTGTTTTTAGGGTAATGCAGCAGTGCACTGTGTCTTTTGGGACTTTCTGAAGAACAGTAAGTGTGATGTACAGAGCTGCTGTGTTCACTCTGTCACCAGAGCCTTTGGATCCTGTTTGAAATTTGGAGTCCACCTCCTTGCATCTGGCCCCTTCTGCTTTGCTGCTTTCCACTGGCACTGATATCTCAGTAACTGGTGTTACTTCTGGGGATATATGCCTGGCAACGTGCAACAGTGCAGCCACATGGATAAGAAGAGTTAGTCAAAGAAAAAAGGCAGAAACACGAGGGAACATCAGATGACTTCTCAAAGTTGCCCCAGGGAAGTCAGTGGGGACTTTGCTGTGGTCAGGCTTTGAATATGGCTCAGAGAGTAAATGGATGCAGAAAGATAACCACGAGTTGGGTTAATTCAGCCCACTGGGAGAGACTGCCTCTCTAATATTAATGTTAGATTTCACTTATTTATTTGTCTATTTCTTTATTTTTAAATTTGAAGTATAGCTTCTGAATATGCCACACATGCCACATAAAAAGGGTCAAAAATATGATCTGGCTTGTCCAATGCTACATGCTGTCTAAACAGTCCCTCTGCCCTGTAAATATTTCTTTCCTTCTGTATTTCCACACCCTGCAGGGCAGCCTAGTCAAGCTGACTCTTCTTTACCTTCTTGCTTTCTCTTAATGCAGGCATGGAAATGACTTCAAATATTTCTTCCTTCCATCAAAGGCTTTCATCCAAGTTTTGAGGTGCTCAGGCAACTGTTTAAGATGTGTTCCTGTGTGAAATATCATTTGTATGCTGCTAAATGACCCTGCAATCTGTACTAACTTGAGCTCATATTCACACATTCTGTATGCTGCAGAGCTATAAATGACTGAGCATGACTAACTCTGCTTAAAAATCTCTTTTTCTATATTACACAGATGGACTGGGTGGTTGGAATACAACAGGGTGTGAAACGGAATATACAGATATGAATTACACAATCTGTTTTTGTAACCATCTTACCCATTTTGGAGTCTTGCTGGTAAGTACTCCATGAATCACCTCCAGAAGAGTCCCACGGCACCAGATAAAGTCATCACATAGTTTTGGAGAGAGATGGGAGATTCACATCCATCCCAGCTGTTAGATATCTGCCATTTTGCCAAAATCAATAGCAACAAAACAGTTATAATAACTATCATGGCATGAAGTTATCTAAATGTTCCTTGCTTCAAGACAAATTCATTTTATGGATGTAATTTACAACACGACTTAATCAATGTTCGTGTGCCATTTCCTACATTGGAAATACTCAGTTTAATTTATTACCTGCCAGCTGGCAACTAATAATATGATATCATCCTGATAGTTTTGCCCACATTCCAACAGGAAGGGAAGATTAAACACAGGAGTTATCATTAACTATCAGCTCCTGGCAGAAAAGGCAGTCAGTGTTTTAATACACAGAAAACTGCCTTTAAAAGTCAAATCTCAAAAAACGAGAGTGCAGAGATAACTGTCTGAAAACGGGCTGCAACAAATGCAAAGAGATGGGCAAGAACTGAACTCAGAACTTTCTGTTGCCTGCAGAACTCAACCATTGAGGGACAAGGCTGTCCCTCCCCTCCAGGTCTTGCCCAGCCTCCCCTAGGGGTCAGCATTGCCCTGCTCAAGGAGAGGCACCAAATCTCTCTCCGGTAGCAAAAATGGGATTTCTGCAGGAAGGAATGAAGACCTGACAGGTTTTAGACGACTTGCTTAAGTTTCCAATCAAGCAGTTGGAATTCTGTCTTGTTTTAAGATCTCTCCTCTTTTGTGCTTCCACTAAGATACAAGCATAGGTACAAGGAGTTGACATTGCTAAGTCCATTGTATGCCTGAGGTGTAGGTTACTGGTTTGGTGTTCAATGTTTCACCAAACGACAGAGAAAACATGGCAGGAAAAAATCAAAATCCCATCTGCCTCATTCCTGTTAGCAGCTGGGAGAAGCAGGGCCCATCCTCCCGCATGGTGTTTGCAGGGCGATGTTCTTTGGATGCGCACTCCAAGACATTTAGCAAATTTGTGCAGTTCTCAGGATGGCAACTGCCACTGAAACATTAAAATTGGAGTTTCTCCTACAAAGCAGGCTCCCAGTTGAATAACCTTGGTATGATCCTTGCTGAATTTGTGATTTCCATAGTAAAGCACTGCCCACTTCACTGGATATCTGAAATGCTGAATGCCTGAACTGGCCACACTAGTGCGAATATTCTGCAGGGTTGTGCAGTAAGAAACACATGAAAATAGAAATTGTTTTTCTTACCAATGTGAAAATGTGGAAAGCAATTATCTTCATCTGGCAAACAGCTGTGATTCTTTACTTTGTATCTAGGACTTGTCCCGGGCAGAGATAGATGCCACAAATGATCGTGTGTTAACTCTGATAAGCTATGCAGGATGTGGTGTTTCTTCCCTTTTTTTGGGTATAACACTGGTGACATACTTAACCCTTGGGTAAGTCTGATCCTTTGTTTCTATCACTTTTTAATGCTTTTGCAACAAAAACATTTCAGAAACCAGCAGAATGTTTGCTAATATTAGTTGATGTGACGCACAAGGGGCAGGAGTGACATCTGAAGGAGTACTGCTTTACTTTGACCTGTGACTGTGGTGAAATCGGGATTTAAATCCTTACACTTTGAAGCATTCATCAAATTATTCAGTAACTTCTGATTTCTTCATTCTTTTTCCATTTCATAATGGGTATTTCATGGATATGGGTTAAGATTTCATGCCAAGAATATGGAATATTCCCTCTGTATAAACTGCACGTTGGATGCTACGAACAGTAAAACAGAGATGCTTATGTTCCTGATCTCTCGCTGTTGGTCACTCAGGTGTGTTTGTGCTGTCAGAAGGGTTTAGTTTCATGCTGGATGTACCAGTAGCTCCTGACACAATGAGGCTCCAGGCTTAGGAAACTGTAGAACGGACCCAGCACCACCTGAGCAATGACATCCTTGTCACTTTCCACTCCTATTTAGAAAGCTGCAGAGAGACAATCCTGCAAAAATCCTGCTGAACCTCTGTGCTGCATTGCTGATGTTGAACGTGATCTTCTTGGTCAACCCCTGGCTGTCCTCCTACAGCCTGCCTGCTCTCTGCATCGCCGTGGCTGCGCTCCTGCACTATTTCCTGCTGGCAGCTTTCACCTGGATGTGCATGGAGTCTGTCCACCTCTATTTGGCTCTCGTCAAAGTTTTCAACATTTACATCCCAAAGTACATCCTAAAATGCTGCATTGCTGGGTGGGGTAAGTAAACAAACCTCCTTTTGATTTCTGTTCTTCTCTAAGATGGATCTAGCAGCAATGTGGTGCACAGAAATCCCCATGTGATGGCTCAGTTGTTAGAGAAGGTGTTATCAGAGGTGGTGACCCAGAGAACAGTTTGGCATGCATTGTTTTTGTAGCCATTAGAGTCTGCTTCAAAGCACTTTCTGAACATCTTTGAATAGAGTGCAGTATATAATCATCTCTATCCTTAGACTTAATGTTGCATCTAATTGCTCTCAAGGGCAACCATATGTAATGGCACTGCTGGCAACAGTTGTTCTGAACAGAAAAGCCAGAACTGAAAGAAATACAGCAAATAGGGAATGAATGGAAGGGAAGACTGATCAAACACTGGCTGCAAAATGTCTGTCTCTGTCAGAACTTAATGCAAAATGCTGCAGTCTGCTTCTCTTTTGACACACTGCTTTTTGTAATAATCAGTTGGTTTTATTTTACCAGATTGGATCCCTTCTGGAGATGTTTGAACATTCACAAACATTTTGCAAACACAGATATTTTATGCCTACTCATTTGTAATTTACATAAATAAGGAGATTAATCCTGCTATGCCACACATTTAATTGCACTCATTTCAAAAGGAGCTTTGGGAGTACAATTTGATCTCAAGAAGTACGTGTCTGCAGTAATTAGTCATCTGAAATTATGACATCTTCCCATATTCTTCATTTTATCTTTTCTATCGAAATCTCTCTTCTCTTCTTGCTTTCCACATTAGGAATACCAGCAATTGTAATTATTATCGTGCTCATTATAAATAAAGATTTCTACGGTAATGGATCACAAAGTGAGAACAATCCATTCAGCAATTTGTAAGTACAATACTCCAAGCTTTTTGATGATCTTCAGAGTATTTTAAAGATAGAATAAATAACCAGAAGGCAACAACTGCTTTCTTCTTTTGTCTTTCCTATCTCAACCCTCTCCTTTCAGTGCTTCTGGTTTAATGGGTCCTTTTGGACCATGTGACGACTGCATGGAGAAACTATCACTTGGTGGTAGCTTTGTGCCCAACATTCTTTTCCCACTGTGTGTGTCATCTCTGCTTTTCCTCCTTGGATAATCTCTCTTCCTTTACACAACGCCAACTCAGTTTGATATGACATCAGTATATGCTCTCTGCACATTCTGTCTTCTCCAGTGGGAAAACACTCCTTTCTTTCACCCGTTTAAAAATGATTTTATAACAAGGAATGCATCTCTTAGTTTTTGTTGGTTGTTTTGTTTTCCCCCCTGCTTCCTGTTTAGCACAGTCTGATCACATGTTGGTGAAAATTAACTGAAATATTTGAATATCAGAGAGACATCACACTCATGACACGTCAGAAAGAAAACTGTTAATCAGACTCCTAATTAAGTCATATTTAAATTGATTTTCCTAAGGCAGTGTACCATTGTGTGTGTACATCGTTAATTCATGAAACAATTATCAGAATTATCTGAATTTGACAGAAGTCTCAAAGATATTACATTTCTGTTAACACCCATGGAAAAGGAAAAAAAATAGAGATTCTGCAATGGGTGTTAGGGAATGCTATTGCTGGGTCTTGGAGAACCACACAGGAGCAATAGTTTGGAAACCAGGCTTCTTTAGCTTTGCTGCCCACAGAACTCCTCATCACATTTCCCTTTCTTGCAGTTGCTGGATTCAAGATAACGTGGTGTTTTACATCTCAGTTGTGGCCTATATCTTCTTGGTGTTTTTGACGAACACAGCCATGTTCATCACTGTTCTCCTCCAAATCCACTCTGTGAAATCAAGGACGCAAAAGAAACCCAGATTCTGGAAACGTTTATTTCTGCAGGACCTCAAAAGTGCTTTCAGCTTGATGTTCCTCTTGGGCTTAACGTGGAGCTTTGCCTTTTTTGCCTGGGGAGCAGTGAGGATATTTTTCCTGTATCTCTTCAGCATTTTTAACACTTTGCAAGGTTCTGGTACTTTCTGGTACTCAGTGGTATATAAATACATCAGAAAAGGGAGAGCAGGGTGGAGAATTGAGCCCCAAACCTCTGATTTATCTCCTTTCTTCTTTAGGGTTCTTTATTTTTGTGTTTCACTGTCTACTGAAGGAAGATGTAGTGAAGCAGTGCCGAATACACTTTTGCTGCGGGAGATTTCAACAGAATAATTATTCTGGTAAGCATTAAGTGGTTTCTTTCAGCTTGACTTGTGTCACAGATGTTCTACAGTAAGGAGCATGGGATTCTCTTCAATAGTTTTCCACTATTTCTGTGTTGCATTGGATACTCTTCCATGAACTGCTTACATTATATGACCATGATGTGTCAGTGTGCATTTAAAAATGTAGATTTCTGAAAAAGATTTCAGTGTAGTCACTAATTCTGTAAAAGGAAGGTACAAGAAGTATGCCCTGAGCTTCCTCCTCTCTGGCAGTTTGAGATATAACACGTCGGGAAGAATTTCCCATACAGAATTTTATTCCTGTGATTTCTCTCTCGTTCCAGGCTGGAATGGGTCAGGTACGACTCCTACATCTACACCAAGACCTTTAAACCATAGATCCCCTTCCCCAGCTTTGTGGAATACAAATTCTAATGGAACAAGCTCAACTTTCAGTTCAGATACCCTCCCTGGGACTTCTCTGGATAGGAATTTTAGGATCGGTAAGAAAACAGACTAAAATGCAATAGTTTTCATATGGTGACTGTCAAATCCCAACCAGTGGAAGTAAATGGGAATACTTTAACTGCTTTGTCTGATTTTGCCTTCCAAGATGGAGAAATTGATGCAGAGTCAGATTCTGAACACAGGGTTCCCTTATAGGAATTCTGCCCTTTGCACCAAACATTCCCATTCTTTAGAAACATGCTGATTTCTGTTACTTTCCCAAAGTTAAACCAGAAGCACATTCATTTAGTTGTGCACGGTCAGGTTTATTTCTGAAAAAGTGAAACCAAATCATCATCATTGAAAAACTTCTACCTTTATTTTCCCTAGCTGAAGTTCATTACAACCCAAGTGCCATAACTCCAGAAGACAATGAATCCCAACATCCTTACGCACAAAGAATATCACCCATGGATGCAGAGCTGCGCCGTTCACAGAAAGCAGGATTTTTTCACTGATGTTGAATTTGTTTTCTTCTGATCATCTGATGGTGGCACATAGAAATAAACAGTGATTTAAATAATTACTCTTGATGTGTGTACTTTTAATCACTCGGAACACAATTATAGAGCTAAACCTTCCCATGATCCAACTGTGTAGGGTTCATCGGCATGGCACTATGGACTGCATAAGAGTTTGATCCCCCTGTGCTTCTGAGATTAGCCATCACCATACAGACACTGACAGTTTTCTTTTACTCATCATTATCACTTCTCCTGGCCTGTCCTCTTGTATTATGTTGTACACAATCCTATCATCCCTCTTCTCCCTTCATCTGGCACTCATCCTCAGAACCTAATATCCATAATATTGAGTTTCAAGTCGTATTTTTGAGCCTGTTAGCTGGCTGTCTCTGGAACAGATGGTTAGGTTCCTCAAGCAGTATCTTTCCCTACTTTTTCAAAATGGACTTAAGAAATTGGACTTGGTTTTCCAAGATGTTCCTGTCAACTGTATGTCTTTGTATTCAGATGTGCTGGCACTGCCACCTGGGATTTAGAGCTCTTAAAGATGATTAACCTGCTTAAAGGTTTGACAGCATTGCTGTGTACCTTCAAATGGAATGTGGAATTGAGAACAGTTGAAATTCCCACCTGTAACGGGTATTCATGTGCATGATATCCAATTACCTCCTGCAAAAAAAAAAAAAATCCAGACAACAACGGACACAATCCTGTGCTCTCTGTGCAGTAGTGGACTTTGCTGTGAATCCAGCAGGAGGTGAAGTCCATTTCATAACGTTGCAGTGGTACAACACTGCAGGTTGGAACAAAACTGCTTGGTGTTTACTGCTGGTATTGGCTTCTGCCTTTGTTTGTGACACCTCTGCAGAGTCCCTTAAGTAACTGCAGTGGGAGATAAGCCAGGTCTGGGGTCATGAAAGATGGAATTTGGTCACAGCAGCGGAAAGAAGAAACACACCATCCCGAGGACTGGGAGACTTGGCTCCCTCCTGTTGCTGAAGGTCTTTATTTCAACGAGTGTGCCTAAAGCAGTAATTTCCTGCATAACCAAATCCTAGTCTCAGTTTTGAATGCCCTTCTCTGTATCATTCAAGTAAAGATTTATTTTTTTATAATTAATAGCTAATATAGTAAAATACTAACAGGTACCAGTGGCAGAGAAGAAAAAACATAACGGAACAACATCTTAGAGCTGGTGTGTATGACAGCAAAAACAAAAGGTTCTTTCATTTTTTGAATAGCTCCTACACAGCAATTAGTGGAAAAGATGAATATTTCAATGTACAGTAGCTACAGCCAACCCACTTGAAATCAGACAGACCACCTTCAGATCCTCAGCTTTCCGGAGAAACACTGGCATTAAAAACAGGCAGATAAATTCCACCTAGCACCCACTTGTTTGTCACTTGAAATTGTTTTCAATGAGGAAAAAAATATAAATAGATTAGAATGAAATACAGTTGAGGATGTTGGTCACCTGAACTATAACCCTCTGCAAACTTTGTTCCACAACCTGCTGCTGATCGCAGTACATGTGCCACCATGGGGTGGCCAGTGAGGTGAGGACAGAGGTTGTGGGGGGAGGACCTCAGGGGAACAGCAGCTTCAGCCCTTCCCTGAGCCCCTACACATCAACGTGCCTCTGCAGTGATATCCCCAAGCCTGGCCCTGTTTCTTTCTCTACCACCCTCACTGCTCTCCTTCATGCAATTAGTTCTTTTTGTGTATACTTCATAGGAACAGAATAGGCTTAAATTTGGATGAGACATTAGGTAATAATTTCAAATTTTAAGGACTAGTAACTCCAGGATAAGTGGTTTAGAGAGCACATGAAATTGCCATCATCGCACATACAGTACAATCCTAAGACAAGTATCTGCCAGAGCTGGTGAAAGCAAGGCTGATTTTGCCTCAGAGCAAAGGATGGACTGGAAGAGCTGCTGAAGGTCCTGCTAACTCTGCTTTCAGCTATTCTGACTTCAAACAAAATGCAGCCAAAGAGAAACAACATGAAAGTGACGTGAGCCTGGCCTCGTCTGCATAACTGTAATTGCGTTCTTTCATTCCTATAAAATGTGAAACACAGCTTGATTTTCTAAAGCTTTGGCTAAACTAGGGCTGGGGTCCTTGGGATGTTGCTGGGAATGCCGGTGGATGGGTGGGGCTTCCTGCTGCAGAGCTGTGCCGGTGGGAAGAGGAGCACAGCACAGAGCTGGCTCAGCTCTCAACTGGCACCACTGATTTTTTCTTTTCTATCTGAAAAGTGAAATCTGGAAGTAAAGTTTTAAGAACCTGTCAGTTCGCTCAAGGGAAATGCAAAGCGCTGTTTGTTCTAGGAAGGCGATCAGCTCACTTCCATTCTCCATCATGTGCCTAATAGCTTTTCCAGCTAAACAGTATATCATTTATGTTTCAAGCATGGCATTGCTTAGGTTGTCAGCCAGGATGAAGATGTATAATTTTCGCTGGGCTGAATAATATCTTCTGCGCTGTCACCATTACATTCGCTCTTCTCCAACACATCGATGCTTACATTCTGTCACAGAATTGTGTGCTGATGTTTTTCGCAGGGAGAGGACACACACAAAGGCAAACCTGATATGAAATTGATGTGCACTTCTGATTCACATCCTGAGGATCTCAGGTCCACTGCTCCCACAGCTCTGGCTGGGAGCAGAGCTACCAATGTGCTCTGCGTTACTGTTCTGACGGTATGGCCTCTGGTCACTATCTGGGAAAGCAACAATCTGAAAGCTCCTTTCATTTCTAAGTCACTCTCAGTTATTCCTGAATTGCTTATTTTGAGCCACGCATGCACCAGAAAATGCAAAACGCCCGCTCTATTTTAAGCCGATGAAAGAAAGATATCTAAAAGTGTATCTATCCACAAAGATCTCAGTGGGTTGTTAACAATGGGTCAGACAATGCTGTTGTGGGCAAAGCAAACAAAAAAATGATAGAAAACTTCCCCCCAGAAACCTCCCCACCACCTTACTGCTGTTTAGACAACCCCAAACCCTACCACCCTACAACCCAGCCAAGGACGGGTGCCCAAAGCTGCCCTCTACCTCAGTGTATTTACAGCACTCTGATAAGCACCAGACAGACAAATATTACATAGGGTGACAGTTGAAGGTCAGTGAACTTGTTTAAGTTTTCTTCTGTCAGTTTATGAATCTACACACAGTAATGGTTGGCAACGTAGGCACATTTACGCTCAAAATGTAAAACGCTTTCTAAATTTAGAAGGTGGTTATTACTATTAGGACACTGAAAGAAATGTCACTGTGGGAAAGGAACTGAGATTAGAAGTCAAAATACCAGGAAGATAATTACCCATTGCATAATACTCTGTTCTTTTAACTATCAGAAAGTATTCCGTGTGTACTGGCACTCTGATGGTTTTAAATCACATGTTATCACAGTTTCAAGGATGCCTAACAGAATCACGCTTGTGATATTATTTCATTCCTGGATTGTTCCCATGACAGAAGAAATTCAAGGATACATCTGAATATTTATTTTTCTCTCTTTTCTGAGAAATGGCAGCAGTATTTCACTAACCACTCTCACACTGAAGCTGTCCAAGGAAACTCTTGGAATGGGATGCGAGAGTGGAGAGAATGGGACAAAAGGTGTTTGGAACCACTGATCAGTGAGATCCCATCACAGCCAGGCTGAGTCCAACTAACTGTGCTGAAGACTCTGGATTAGGACTTTGTAACAGAATTGGAAGCTATTTTCTTAGGTTTTCACCAACAAGATATCACCGAAGGCTGCTTCTGATAGCTCATCAGAACTGGCCTTCCACCTCATCCTCAAAGCACTGCAGGACTGGATGGCATTTTTTTTTGCTCCTAGCTATGCTGGTCAGTCTTGTGGTTTTTGGAAGTGTAAGTGGATAACTCACCTTTGTTCCAAAAGAACAGGATGAGTTGGGTGCTGCCCAGCTCCACCCATCCTTCATGTAGAATCTGCTGGATTCTGAACAAGCCAATGACCCACATGTTAGTGAATAATGTCAGACTGACAGATACTGAAACCAAGCTCCTGTGCTCACAACTGAAGAAAAACAGCACAGGCAGTGCCCTCCGCAGCCTTCCTCCCCACTTCCTGATGCTTGATAGCTCAGAAATCAAGAAGAAATGGGCAGAAAATGTTCTCTCTGTTTAAGGAGGGATTCAGATGCAGCAGCACACGGAAATGATTTGTTCCAGACAGAGCACAACTGGAAACAGCCCTGGCTTTGCTGGTAATTTGCTCTAAACGTGGACTACTGTCTCTGGCAGCAGACCTCATCTGAGTGTGCATTCACTCTTTCCCATTTAATACTCTCCTTCCTGAAAATGGATTGGAACAGTCACACAAGTCACACAGCCTGTGGATAACTATTGGGTAAAAGCTTCATTCTTACTACTGACCTCAGCTGCAAGACCCTTTGTCCCCTCATCTTGCCATTATGTGGCATGCTATTGGCAATTTCAATTTAAAGAGAAGATAAAAAATAGTTAAACTCAGAAACAAAGTAATGGCATACTCCTATCCTGGACAGACTGCTGTTCCTATAGCAGGTGCTCCTTTCACAACACAAAGGTCATGCTCAGAACAAGAGAATGAGGAGTTAAGGTCATGAAAGTATTGCAGTGTTCTTCGGCTGGACAGACATGGTTCTCTGTGAAAGCAACAGCAAAACACGACGGAAGAAAAATTTCAGATAACTCTATTTAGAGCTGCAGATTCTGCTTCATTGCTGGAGCTGCTGCAAAAAACACTCCTTCGCCTTTGTGTCAACAGCAGGCAAGCTATAAGAAAGGCTATTGAGAGTCAGTGTCCTGGAGGGAAAGATTTAGATGGATCTGGGCAGACTGCTAAGGATGGGCGAGTGGTTGGCAATCAGGCTCATCTGGAGCAGAGCTCTTAATCGGAGATCCACCCTTCTAAGGAAGGTTGCCACAACAGAGTCTACCAAAACTGAAGACTGGGCCCACCTGGCAGGACAGACAAGCTGTTGGGTATCTCTCTGCTCTTAACAGCCCAAGAACATAAGCACCAGTTTGCTCCATGGATAGGCAGAGAGAGACATCAGCCAGCAATAAACAGATGGCAACACTGCTGGGAGAGACCATTAAAGCAAGGGTCGAAAATGCGTTTGAGGCAGAAAAGAAAAATTAAGACAATTAAATAGTTCTAAGCATCACTGATACAAATAAAATACGAGTTAAAATAAGCCCAAGAAGAAGAGTCTGTCTGATGGAAACTCAGTCCCCTCTGTATCAATTCTGAATTCCTCCTGCTCCAGCTACAAAGCAGTTTGACATATTTGAGTAAATAACAATCAACTCTGCACGACCATTGCACACTGAAATAATGAGAACGTGCTGCATGAGATAATTACAACGTTAGCAAATCAATTTATTTAATAGGAGTTTAGATTTTGTGTTCTCCATATTTTAGGTTGGTGCAGAGCAAACGGCTCTGAATTTTCTGAGTGGGTGACACTACACAGCACATGGTAATGCCTGAAGTCAGCAGTCACACTGCATTAAAACAGAAAATTAGCATTAAAAAGTACAGCTGAATGAGGCGCTCCTGAGTGCTTTATTCGCACATTTTTGCAGTTCGGAGTTCAGAAGGAGCGATCCCGTTCTGTGAAGGTATCGGAATTAACCACATTGCTTTTCTCTTAACACCAGAAGACAGAGCACTAAAGAAACACCTTAAGAGTTTACTGCTTGTAACAACGATGCCATTCTCTTTTCTTTTTAGATGGGTATTCAAATCCGAAAGCCGTCAGAATCTGAGCCAAACCTGCAGTGTGTTTCCCCTGCTGCTTTGCACTCATGGAACCAAGGAAAGCACATAGAAATTCATGACAGAAACGCTGAAATTCTCCCATCACAGACTCGCATTTGATGCTCACTACCCACCCTTCCATTTTCCCGGATTTCCTTCGGTGAAAAGAAAGCTATTTTGTGTGTGTTTCAAAATAATATTTTGCACCTCCTAACAATCGACCAAGAAACATCTCACGCTCTATAAAAAGAACCTGGCCCCAGCAAAATCCCACAGTGCTATCAGTTCTGTAGGAAGAACTGTGAGAAAGAGCTTCTGTCTGCCATATTCCATCAAGAAGGCAATAAGTTGGGGAAAATACAATTTTTCAATAGAAAGGAAAACCAAGCAGAATTTCCTACTGCTGTGAAGTTGGTAAGAAACAGGCACTGTGCACTGATAGAGAGAAAGAAGGAAAATGTGCTCTCAGCGCAGGCTCACGCAGTGTGAAGCTTCAGATGGAGCTTTCAGGTTCATATAGTTAGTTCAGGTCCAGTTCTGGATAAACAGTGCACAGAGTACCACCAGTAAGCAGGACTTTAAGCCCTTGCTCCTTTCTGGGGCTGCTTTTCTGTTCAAAATGAAAGACAGATTCAACTGAGCCTCAGAGGTTTTCAGCCCAAATCTGACGCATCTGAGAGCTCTGGGACTGCCTGAGGCTGGGATCTATGCTGCCCACTGAGCTTTCCTACACCAACCAACACCTCGTGCAAATCAAGACGAGTAAGGAGCTTCTTTCAGCTCAATCCCAGCTTTAGCTAAACACCTGATGTTTCACTTGGATGCTGCCCTTGAGAGCTCAACACTTGGTGGATAGCAATTAACTCCCAATGTTTGCTGATAATCTGCCTCACCTACACAGGAAACCTAAACATTTTATGTAAGTACCTGACACTAAGTGTCACAATCTGCTTTAGTTGCTGAACTCTATATTAAATATAATACACAGTACTATGCTGGTGTGGGTGGACAACATAATCAGACATCTTCAAAGGCACCTAAATCTGTGAGCAACCTACGTGCTATGCCTGTATGAAAGGACATATCATGGTTGATCGTGACAAGAACTCCTCTTCTGAAAGCACTTGAAAAACATAATTGGAATCTTTAACCCCCACATCCCTTCTGTATCAGTGACTCCTTCCACCTGGCCATAGCATGGGTCTGCGTTCCACAGCATCTGATAACCATGGCATAGCTGTGCTTGCACCACTTGAGATTGGGAGAGCAGAAATTAAAGGATTTTTTTCCCCGCTAAATAAAATAAGCTTAATTTGTGTGTGTAGCTAAAGATAAAAGGACTTGGCCATAAGACTGCTTTAGTGATTCGAGCAGCCTATCTTCTCCACTCCAACATCATAGCTGAAAAGCAATCTGGAGGAAAAAACACTCCAGCTACTGGTCTTCATCTTCAAGACATAAAACTCATCCCTTTGGCATCCTTTACTCATTCGTTATTTAGATTTATTGGAGATTTAATCCAATGGGTCACACTGCTCGTCCCTTAGTTTACAGTAAAGTTAATCAGAGGTTCATCACAGAGCAGAGTTTCAGACTTTGCTGACTCATCTAAAGATAAGAAAACCCATCGTACTGAAACGTGTGATTGAGACAGCACCATGAAAAGTGATTTTTCTCTCAACAGACTTGAATCATCAGTTGTACCATTCAAAGCCTATAAATACAACGACTATTACATGACAGTAGTAGGCTTCTGCACTGCAGCTATTGGCAAGCCCGCTCAAACAGCAGCGTAAATTGTGCTTTTGTTGTCAGCTGAACTGTTTCAAGGGACAAACATAAACTTCCATGTAAGTGCCAGCAGGATCAGGGATATTGCCTCTTGGAAAGCCACTGCACTTCAGTGATGGAAATACTACTGAGAGCACAGACAGGCACGGGATATTTCTAAAGCTTTTTTAAACAAATACTACCTAGAATTTGTGATATTTTTTATCTGCCATTAGGGCGTACTGTAGAGTTTTATGTTAAATCAGTATATTCTGTGCTTAGTCACAAAACTATATGGTTTTCGTTTCATTCCTTTTCCGGAATATTTTGGAAAATAACAGTAAACATTTGCTAGGCACTTTATGAATCCTACTGATACACTAAGTATAATACAATACTTATTTGCCAGGTACCTCCAGGAAAAAAGCATCATTTCTGCTAGGATCTTTAAAGAAACGCTCTTTCTCCTCTTTTTCCTCCTCCCTCTCTGCTCCACGAGCTGAAAAGCCAATAAAAAAATTCTCCACCTCCTACACAGTTCAGAAGAAGATCTGTGTGCATTTATCCTAGGCATGTCTGGAGACCCAGAAGGGGATGAAAGTAGTTCACGTGCAATGGGAATCTTCACTTCAGGCACTAACCTGTACCTCTGTATTGACCTTGCTGATATGCTGCAAGCTGAATATTAGACAGTTTTTTGATCAAATTAAGTCTAGCCCGAGGAGAAGAAACAGTTAAAGAAATGTCTCAAGTGTTCCTGCATCCATCTAACCAGACATTGTGTGCAGCTATAAATGGTACAGAACTGAAATCAATCACTGATAATGAAACAGCGAATGAAAAATGGACCGAAGACTCCTTTCCAGGATTAGAAATACTGTGCACAATTTACGTTACATATGCTGTGATCATTTCAGTGGGTCTCCTTGGAAATGCTATACTCATCAAAGTCTTTTTCAAGATTAAATCAATGCAGACGGTTCCGAACATCTTCATCACCAGCTTGGCATTTGGAGACCTGCTGCTTTTATTAACTTGCGTGCCTGTAGATGCAACACGGTACATTGTGGATACCTGGATCTTTGGAAGAATTGGGTGCAAGCTGCTGTCTTTCATCCAGTTAACCTCAGTTGGAGTATCAGTGTTCACACTGACTGTTCTCAGTGCTGACAGGTGGGTCTGATGCATCTAATTTGCCTCAGGTGTGAAGTTAGGAATGATTAAAAGAGCAGAGATGATTGTTTTGCACAATGGCACATTGTGACAGAATGAATAATTCTCCCATTTAACTTAGAAGTGTGTTACAAAAATCGGAGCAGTTCTTTTTAATGGAGTGAAGTGAGAAAGTCTTTTAAGTATTCTGACCTTTTACTTGCTTGAAGTACAGTACGATTTTTTTTCTCTGTTGCACAGAAAAAGTAAATCGTTTAAGGAAGGGAAAGTACAGTATATTGGTGCTATCTAGTGGTGCTCTGAAGTACTCAATGAAGATGAGAAATACAACTGAAGGTAACAGAGTGGAAATCCTTTGTCTTCCAGTCTGCACATAGCTAGGCACTAAAATCTTACAGCCAAAAGGTTTGACATGTGGGATAGAAAGCCAAAAGGAAGCTCAGAACAGACTGTGACATAAGCTACTTTCATGACTCTCTGGACTTGATGGTTACTGCAATGCTATAGCAATTTTCAGCTTGATGAGTGCTCAGTGTGAGATACCATGCTGCAACTCGAGTGTTTTCTCTGCTTTGTGCTCACAGCTTTATATACTCCTTCCTGGAATATTTTAGCACAGATGTCCTGAAATTACATTCAGGTTACAACTGAAGCACTGTTGGTAGGGACTGGTGCTCCCATCTGACTTGTGTCAGGAGTTGCTGTATAATCTATTTGCAGTGCATCTCCTTTCTGAACAAACAATACTATGACAAGATTTCAGTGAGCACAAACTGATTATTTTATCAGTTAGTACTAAGTATTTATTATTTTAGTACTAAGAAAGAAAAAGATTCCCATTTTGCATGCCAGCAGTTGAGGACTGTATGTAACAGCAAGTAGCTCATGTGTTCAGATGTTAAATTCAATGTCACTGCTACTGAACTCTAACAAAAAAAGCAGCCAACATCAGACTGGCTGTACTGGGTCAGACTAAGGGTCATATGGGCCAGTACCCAGACTCCAGCAGAGCCAATACAAGGACACGAGACAAAGGGAGAATAAGAACATGGTAATGATATAACACTGTACCTGTTCCCTAAGCCTTCAGATGACCTCCAGAACAGATGTAGTTTCTGTCTACTTCGTAACCTCAGTGGATTTCTCTTCTTCACCCTTGTTCAGTCTCTTCTTGAACTTGTTTAGCAATGACTTCCACTGACTCTTCCTTTCTTTTTTATATTTTTTGTTTTGTTTTGTTTTCAATGTGGCTTCAATTGATAGCCCCGGATCTTGTGCTAAAGACTTAACAACTCATATCAGTCCTCTCCAAGCCACCCATTTTATGTTCCATCCTTAGTATGTTTTTCTGAGATAAGGTGTGCAGAACAGCACATAATATCCACGAGTTGCCTGAACCAGAGATACAGGGAATTATACAATATCTCTTATTTCTTGCCACTGCTTTCCTAACAGCTCCTAACATTTGGATGAATGTCCAGATGACGTTTTCATTGGAACTATCTATCATAGTTCCAAGGTCTTAGTTTCACACAAAGTCAGCTTGGCATCCCTCATTGGGCACTCGCTTCAATATTTGATCCTTCATATCAGCTGTTGCATAAGTACTCCACACAATGTTTTCACAGGATGCTATATGGTAAACTTAGCTCAGAACATAAATCATGTGCACAAGCAGGTTCCAGTACGCTAGAGGACTGTAAGATCAATAAAAATTGTGTTTATATGAAACATAACAGTCCAGCATGCAGTTTTCTATTTAAACTTGCCTAGAGAAGAAAGAAACCATCTCCAGCTTGTGCAACTACACAGTCATGTTCTCTGATCTTTTGTCACAGCATCTCGTATCATGCCAATCTGGTGGGTCCCTGGAAGGTCCTCTTCTGTCTGCACTGTCACAGGT
This sequence comes from Oreortyx pictus, assembly GCA_036925125.1. Taxonomy (NCBI): domain Eukaryota; kingdom Metazoa; phylum Chordata; class Aves; order Galliformes; family Odontophoridae; genus Oreortyx; species Oreortyx pictus. The sequence goes on along the minus strand of JAUPFR010000012.1, from coordinate 16,084,257 downwards.
CCCTGATGTTCTGAGTGCAGGTTGTGGTGTTCCTGTGCCACATCCACCTATGTGGAAAGTGGTTCTCTTTCCATGTCCCCTTTCCACACTGATTTTCACACACCTATCGATTCACCCAAAGTTTCTCATATGTGTGACTCAGTCCACATGTGGCTGAATCAGAAGCCATGAATCAACAGCAGTGTTAGCTCATATTTTATAAATATGAATGAATACCTGAGCATTACTTTGAGTAAGATCACTACACTCAGTCGGGGTCTTAAAAACACTGAGGAGAAAAAGAGCACACGTACTCTTCACATATTTACAAGCCAGCTCTCATACTAATTGCCTCATTTAACTTTCAGTGCAGCACCATGAAAATAGGAGAGATGATCATGAACATGGGAGAGATTCCTTTTAGTGATTCTAATCCAAACAGTAGAAGGCACCTTTGCTTAGGAAGGCTTCGGTGACGAATTTTGCCAGTCAACTCATTAAAATAATACATTTGAAACCAACCTTTGCATTTCCATCTGAATTATAAAGAGCTACTGTCTGTTCCATTTCCAAGACAGTTCTTCCAGCTTCAGCCAAAACAGAGATGCCTTTATCCACAGTGAGTTTGCATGATCAGTGCTTGCACTACTGCTGTACTCTGACAGCGGCGTTGGTTGTTTCCAGGTACAGAGCCATTGTTAAGCCCCTGGAGCTGCAGACTTCGGATGCACTCCTGAAGACCTGCTGTAAAGCTGGCTGCGTCTGGATTGTCTCCATGATACTTGCTATCCCCGAGGCTGTTTTTTCAGATTTGTATTCTTTCAGCAACCCCGAGAAAAATGTAACTTTTGAGGCATGTGCTCCCTATCCTGTATCTGAGAAGATACTGCAGGAAGTGCACTCCCTGGTTTGCTTCCTCGTGTTCTACATTGTGCCACTGGCTGTCATTTCTGTCTATTATTTTCTTATTGCCAGAACTTTATACAAAAGTACATTCAACATGCCAGCAGAAGAACATGGTCATGCCCGTAAGCAGGTAAGTTATGATCAAGCACTAAAGTGTCAATTTTTCCAGAACCTGACATGCTGATTGAAGTCTTCATTCCTGAGTGCAAAACCTTTTCCTGATAATATGCACAAACAGATGAGTAAAGTTCTCCATAAACCCGTATTAGCAATTCAAATTCAGCTGTGCACTTACGCACATGCTCATGACTCATCAACTCAATTGTGAGTGTACATGGCTTCCTAAAGAGAGACAGGGTTTGCTTTGATTTATTATGATCCTATTAAACTCAGGAGGTAACCGTGTTGAATTGTAAACAGTAAGATCTCATCCACGTTACTTGATATGTCAAGCATTGTGCCTTGAGACCCTATACTAAATAAGATTCCCATGTGGTTTATAATGGAAAGGGAATGTGCTCCTCACTGGAAAAACTTTGTTAAAAAAGTTCTAAAATATATTTCTTTTCTTTTATTCTTCTTTTTCTTTCTTTCTTTCTTTTTCCTCTGCCATTTTGCTTTTCTTGGTCACTAATGCATTTAGACCCCTCTGAAAATCAGCACCAACTTCCTAACTGTGTTACTAATTGCCATTAATACCAGATATGCATTATTTTCTTGTAGATTGAATCCCGCAAGAGAGTTGCAAAAACAGTGCTGGTGCTTGTTGCTTTGTTTGCCTTTTGCTGGTTGCCCAACCACATCCTCTACCTATACCGCTCTTTTACATACCATGCTTCTGTAGATGCCTCTACCTTTCATCTGATAGTTACTATTTTCTCCCGTGCCTTGGCCTTCAGCAATTCCTGTGTCAATCCTTTTGCTCTTTATTGGCTGAGTAAAAGTTTCCGGCAACATTTTAAGAAGCAAGTCTCGTGCTGCAAGGCCAAGCTTCGCACAAAGCCTCCCAGTGCTCCCCACAGCAGTTCACCCCCCAGAGCTCTGTCAGTCACAGGCAGCACACACGGCTCAGAAATCAGCATTACGCTGCTGACAGATTACAGCATCACAAAAGAAGAGGAAAGTGTTTAGCTCATTTGTGATGAAGAAGGACAAGAAACTGAGCGTTTGCAGACAAGTCACTACTGCCTGCGTCATGGAAAGAGGTGCCATGCCTTGCTCTGCCTCTGAAAGGATTTTCATCAGGAGTTCCTCAGTTTTTTAAAATATACAACAAAGAAAGCAAAGTGTGTGTGAGAAGAAGCTAAAGCAGCTGAAATATTCAGAGCAAGCTCAAAGGAACTGCTCACATGCCCAAGCATGAACACGCACCCTTGGCTGAGGGCCGTGTTCTGAGCAGGACAGGAGACAGCAAAGTTGCTGTGAGAACTGGCCATGGGGATTACTTTGTTCTTGGTGATTTGTTCTTTCACTTGTGACTGGATGCTTCCTTCTGTCAAGTGCCTGCATCTAAAGCATGCGAACAAAACCATGCATCTTGATCAAACCAGCAGCTTGGCAGGTTTTTGATTTATTTCCTTTCTTGCCCCAGACATTGAAAATTGGGAAATAAGCTAAAATGAGAGAAAGGTAAAGCCCGTAGCATGCTGTAATAAAAAAGAAGCAGCATTATTGCCAGATCCACATCGCCCTTTGCTCCACCACTGTCTGTGAAATTCTGGGTAGGAGCTGACAGCAGTGACAGGGATTATCTCTCTGCATCCTAAGGAACCAGGTCACTCTCTGTCCTGGTCAGCAATATTCATCTTTAGCCACATCGTAAAATTCCTTTAGGTTCATAGACAAACACATCAACAAGAGCAGTGCTTTTCATTGCTACAGTGATTTTACACCAAGAGTTGCAGTTTGGGATTGCAGTGCACTTCCAAAGCAAACTGCTCAGACATCCCCACCTGCTTTACTTTGCTCTGTCTCACAGAGCTGTCTTGGGTGCACAACATGGATTTCTTTCAGAGGAAACTGTTCAGTCCACGGGACCAGACTGGAGCTGACAGCCCCCAAAAGCATAGCGTATGAATGCCAGGCTAACCATTTCCCTTCACAGACCCTCTCCTACAGCAGTGTATTGCTTGGTCATATGGCCACTTCTAAATTACCTGCACATTTTTAAGCATGCTGGGAGAGCTGGATTTTTCCACTGTACTAGCTCTTTTGAGCCTTCTCATCTCACATCCACCCATTTTGATTACACAGGTCAGCGGTAACCTACCACAGGCAGCCTCAGTATCCCTAAAAAGTTCAGTAGCACTGCTTGCAGGACCATCTTCCTGTCAGGAAATAACAGGAAGCAAATCTCCCGACTCCATATCACAAAAGTGTTGAACGACACTTGTTTTTATTAAGTTGTGCACCCTGAACCGAAATTTTGTTTTGTGGGAGTTGGTGATTAAAAAACCACAATGGATTTTCCACTGCATAAAGTAAGGGACTTCCATCTCAAAAAAAACAAACAAACAACAACAATGTGTGCACTGCATCGCTGAGGAGAGGTTGCAATGTATGAATCACACAAAACAGTGCTCTCAGTCACAGAAGTCTGAACTGGATGCCCTATTTGGCAGGCTACCTAACCCCTGAAGGCATAATGCTCCTCCAGCTGCACACAGCCCTTCACAAGGATGGAAATCCATCCATCCGCAGCACGCTGCTATTTGTTATAAGATGCAGAAATTCCCTTTGCAGTCTCTCTCTTCTGACTGCCTTCATCAGAATAATAAAAACAAACTAGAAATCCCAAAGGCGTTGGAATACAACCTCTGTAGTCATCTTAAACCAGTTTAATGACAGCCCATTTTAATCCCATCAAGCCTGTCCTTGCTTTACTACTCTCTTCGCATTACTTGCTGCAAGGAGATAAGCACTAATTGTTCAAACGGTGTCTCCATTTTCTTGAATCAATTGTACACCACGACAGGACCACTGCAGTAAATGGAAACATAAGAGCACAGAAATGCAATTTATGGCAAAGTGGACTCCAGAGACCTTATTTTCTCTCTTTTATCTTAACAGAACACAGTACTGAGCTATGTACAAGTACGTACACTTAGCGCTGATATTTTCCCATTCTCATTCTATTTAGTGGAAGTGCATGGTGAGGTAGAGATGGGTAAATAAGCCTATGTGTTTAAGAGCCCCCTTTTCTCTTCCTCGATCTTACTACAGAGAATTCTAAATAAAAGCAAGATCAACAAACATTGCACTTCCTTACACCACTCTTGACTCTAGCTTACTGAAGCCTTTGGAAAACAATGCGCCACACATTTCTGGACTTCACAGTTTGTCTCTGCCCGAGGGAGTATTTCCCACCGCAAAACCCCTGCTAATACAATAGGCCTCAAAAATCACTGTTTCCTAATCCACCACTTTCTTTGCTTTGCATGCAGACACTTTTTGCTTGCATAACGACTCCTCCAGCTGGATGGTCTATCTATTGCTCATATGTTGTATTAGAAAATCGATGTTTTTTACTATATGCTGCACATATTTCAAGCCATAATTTAAATACTCCGTGTACCTTTTGCTTTAATAATTCTATATTTTCGATCTTCATGTATTATGGATCTAAACAATCTGATGTTACTCATTCCATCTATTTATCCAATACAACTATCCTTAAAATGTCTCTGTGTTACCATAACTGGATTCAGGGAAAAAGGGATGCTTCTTTTGGTGTATTTTCTCAGCGCTGAAAAGCAGCTCTCTCTGCTCTAGGAAATACAGGTGTAATTCTACAAAAGAATATGGGAACGATGTCTACTTACAGAAATGTTTGATGTCGCTTAGCAAAGAATTGGCACGAAGAACTGAAGTTTTACTATTTACATCCACAATAAAATAATATGTAGAAGAAAGGTACAAAATATGGAAAGGCAAGACTCTGTGAAAGGATTTATTCATATGGAGTTTTACTAAGTAAACACTATTTTTAGGGCTTGCCTTTTTTACAGTTTGTTTTATGAATATGTACACACTGCCAGATTTCAGATACAGATATAACAAATGTTTTTGGTAGCAATGGGTTCACTATGAGTGCCCTAATTTGTGCTTTCAAGATACTGGTTCAGATTCAGAAGAACACTTTTCACAAAAAAATGAACAAAAGAACGTCAAAGCATTGATACTGCACTTTATCACTTTATAGCTCACCTTCTCGTTTCCATAGAAAGCATCATTTTGTTTTACACAGTTAAATATGGGCTGCCTACTGATGGTCATGTGTTTCTGCTAAGAATACTGCAATTAAAGAATAAGCTAAAGTTACTCACAGCTACAGGGCTGGTACATTTCAATCAAGGGTACCTGGAATTTAAACAACAAAAAAGTACAGTCTCTAATTGGCGTTTAGTTACATCTTTTGCCACAGTCGGTCCCCTCAGTAAAAGGTGAACCATTCTGAGAAGTTTCCATTGTTGACATAGGAAGGAGTATTTAATTTCTAGCATATCTAGATCCAGAGGCATTCCCATGGTCAAGACACCTTGTCACTCTTACTAACCTGCGTGCAAGAGCTGCAGGCCCCAGCCCCAGGGAAAGAACACAGGAATATCCTCTCTGTAAGGAATCAGTGTTTAATGACTCCCTGACATGATGTTGCAAAGCATCTTCTTAAGAAATAAACTGTTACATGTTTCCCTAATTATTAGCTAGTGAATGGCTGGTTCTGCTTTAATAAATATCAAAATGCTTTATTAAGCCAAGATATTGGTACTTCTGGTAGGTGGTATCTCTGGAACAACATTCAGTCCTGATGAATCAAGATTTCTTTTTATCACTTAGAAAAGTCAAACACAGATACAAGATCATAATTAGATAACATGCTAATGCCTCCTTTTACTGCTTGCTTTGAGGTATTTTGTCACTTAAAATGCCATTTCCTGACAACTTTGGCTAATCTGAGCTGTGATGTTTCAGCTCTTAACTCCATCCCCAGAACCTGCAGCTCATCCTTCCCCTGCTGCAGCAGCAGTGCTTGTGCAGCCATGAATTCAATCATTCCAAGAGTGTGATGGAGGCAAAAGCAGTCATGATTTAAAAAATAAAATAAAACAAAGCAAAATAAAATACAATAAAATAATACTGGTTTTCAGCTTAATTAGCTCCTTGAGCTGGTTCATTGTGCAGTTGTTACTTAAGATGAAGAGAACAGATGGCAGTGACAAAGTAAGAAGCTGCTGGATGTCAGCTGTTCTGCAGTAGCTGCCTGCATGCATGGTGTTGTCTGTGGGAAGTGCAAGAATCTGACACAGTTCTTCCTTGTCTCTGCAGTAGAAGCATACAGACCAGATTTACCATTTACCAACTGACAGTAGCTGGATAACTCTGCTCCATGCAACCATGCTCTTACTTCCAACAGTTAGTGGGGATTAAACTCGGATGTCCCACTCCCCAGAATACTGCTTGGATGACTTGTTTTAGGCAGAGCTACAGTGAAAGTGCTCTCCAGACTCATAGCCACAGCTATGCCAATCTGCAAAACATCTGCACAGCAAAAGGAGGAATTTGAATTTTTTAAGTTTATTGTTAAGCACTCAACCAGGAACAAAAAAGGAGCTTATATATTAGCACTCTGGATCATCGGTCCAAGGACACCAGATCCAGTGTTCATTAAATGCAAAACACTGAGAAATCTGTACCGTATGGACACAGATTTCATTACATTTACCCACGCTGAAAATGTGAAAAACTCTGCAAGTATCAGATTAGTGGTTTAACACTTAAATTGTAGAGCTCGCAGAACATTTAAGGCTGCTTTTATCATACTCCCAAACGTACATCCAACTCAAACCTTGCAAATACTTTGGCCTATTATACTGGATTTCTCTTCATGTTACCAGCTAAGAATGGAAACTGAGCGAGTGTGTATCACATGCAGCAGCTGACTCACTGACTGTTATTTTTTTCCCCAAACATCAATACCGGCTGCTCTGATCTTACTGGGGTCAGCAACGTACAAAGGACAGTAATCTGACCTACATTTAGATATATTTTATTTTTCAAGTAAGCACAGCTTACAAGCCTGCGCTTAAACGAGCAATTTCAGAGCTGATACAAATGTCTCTTAAGCTGTCAGATCCTAAGTGATCGTAAAACAATTTTTTGATGACTACCGGAATAGCCCTGCCAAGAGAAAATTCTTGAAGCATGAAAGAAGCCATTAACTCGGCCGGGTGTTCTCTATGTCACAGCCAAAGGTTACTGAAAGTCTCTATTTATACCCCTGGCAATTTCATCTGTCTGCCTGTTGACCAGCCAGTTAGCTACGTCAGTCACTCCTTGCTGAGCCTCAGACGCTCAGAGTCGTGTCTTTGATTTTATTATTATCATTGCAGCCTGTCTGACAGCGCGGGTATATTTGTCCCTGGAATATTTATTTCCAGAACACTTCCGTGCAGAGCATCACTTTTGTTTCTCATCTCTATGCCACTGAGTCACAGTGCAGCCTGGACCCTGCAGCACAAGGCTCAACTCCGCATAACGAAGCTCGAGCAGCCTGCTTCTTTATCCTCCAAATAAATAAACCACCTCTAAGCATATCCCCTAGCAAGTTAACTTGCTACTGGCGCAGACCTATTTAGAGCGCAGCGGAAACCACTAGACGGCACCAAGCGGAGCCCCGCTACGAGGAGCTGCCCGAGGACAGACACCACGGCCGTGGGACGGTACAGCGTCTCACCCACGGCACACTTCATTCTGTCCTGCTCAGGCACGGCCGCTGTCTCCCCGCTCCCGGGCACCGCCATCACCGCAGCTCTTCCCCCCCCCCCTCCCCCACAGCCGCCACACGCAAGCCCCACCTCTTCCGCACGCTCCCGCCGCTCCGAGAAGACCCCCCCCCCCTTTGCCTTCCCATTGGCCTCGCTGATCTCCACGTGATCTTCTAGCCCCGCGTTTCATTGGCTGACACGCGGAAGAGCGCGAGACGAAGGAAGGAGTTCGTTGCGCGGGCTGGGGGTTACTTCCGCTTCTGCGCGGTGGAAGACCCGGGGACGGTCACCGGCGGAGCGGGGCCGGGCGGGTGGGGCGCGCCCGCTGCTGTCGCCTGCGCGTGCCCGCGGGTCCCCGCGCGTCCCCGCGCGCTCCCGACCCCGCCGCTCGGAGGGGGCGGAGCGATCGGCGCTCGCCGCCGGGCGGGCCCGGGTGCGTAGGCCCGGAGCGGCCGTCTGCCTTCCCCTCCCAGCGCCGACCGGGCCACGATGAGCGGCGAGGACGGCAACGAGGAGTTCTACCAGCAGCTGCAGCTCCAGCAGCAGTACGAGGCCGAGCGCGGTGGCGAGGGTGAGGCCGACCCCTTCACCTACGTGGACCCGGCCGACGGGGCCGCCTACGAGTGGGACCGGGAGAAGAAGGCCTGGTTCCCCAAGGTGCGTGCCCCCCGTCGCCGCCGGGCCTGGCGAGGAGGAGGCTCGTGCCCGCGGCTCTGAACGGAGCGGCCTTCGGTGCTTCTAATTTCGTGCCCCTTCTTGTCGTGCTGCCTGCGGCGATCTTTGTCTTGGTGCTTCGAAGTGAAGCAGTGAAGTAGGCATTGAAGGGGCCTAGGTGAAAAATAAAGTGCGTTTTGTTTTATTGTTACCTGAAAGCTATGCAAGGGTAGAGATTTCTTCTCTTTCCTGAGATCTTGCACTTGAAAATAAAGTATATTTAACCGTAGAGATTTTGTACAGACCAGAAACATTACAGTTTTTTTTTTCTTTTTTAATATTCAGAATATTTGATGATTTTAGAGGTGACATCAGTTTAATTTGTTGAGCAGATCTACTGATCTGCAGGTAGAATGCTGCTGTTACTATGTAACAGTGAGAGGTAACTGCTTCACTTACGAGTATTAAACTGCTTTATTTTCTGTATTTGGCAAATCTGCTAGGCTGGTTTGTGTTTCTGACCACAAATTTGTGAATCTGAGTGACAGTGAAACCATTTATATGATGATTATGTGCATAGAAACACAGCAGGGCAACTGTGCTGCAGATAGCTCACAGAGCATGTGGAAAATCCGGGCTGCCGGATTTTCCTCAGAAAGTGGAGCAGCAGAGAAGAGTGGGTATCCCTGGCTCCCTGGGGAGGGCTAAGCACAGTATATTCAGAAAGAGTTCTCACCCCTCCAACTCCTATTTCTTTCCCTTTTTCTCACTTATTTTCTCTTATTTTGTCTCAGGAGCATTAGTCTTTTCTAAATGCATTCCTTATCTCCTGGAGATAAGTCATGTTAAAGATTGGGGAGTTGATTGTTTTTAAGAAGCTTGATACAACTGGTGGCTGTGAATATTTAACTTGAGCTACTACTGACTGGTATAAAGGGCTGTACTGGTTTCTGATGTGAGGGGTATCTTAGCTTATGAGGTCCTTCTCTCAAGTCTGGAGAAATTATGTAGAAACAGAGAAGTTCATTAATAAATATGATGCACAGTAGAAATTAGTACCTAATCATAGTGCAGCGGTGTTACGGGTAGGTCAGTGAGCTGGGTGTTAGGATATCTCAGGTTACTTTGATTGGCTGATGATCTGTAGGCTAGTATAGTGAGTGCATCTCCACTTTGGGAACTCCACTGACATGCATTTCAGTGCAGGGCATAAAGTAGAATCAGCTGAAAGAGTTCCTCAGAGAAGTTTGGAGGTGGTCAGATACTCGGAAGTGATTGGATCTATTCATTAATGATTTTTCTTTCAGTGGCACTGTATAAAGTGGTACCATCTTCTGATCAGTCTTCACAGAGGCAGCATGAAATCGCTTATTGAATTCATCAGCTGTCCATGCTTGCTCTGAAAAGACAAGTGGGAAGTTTTCTGTAAGCCTAAAGTATCTGATCTTCATTTGGATAATTAATTCCTTTCCGCTTCAGTGTAATTGGTAGTTAATTATATGCTAGCATGTCCTGTAGTATTGTGTTTCTTTTCCTATAAGCTTAAGTGCCCCAGTCTGTAGAGCAGTGAGCATAGGGGTAGATTTGATCTCTTATTCATACTGTTTGTCACCAGAACCAGGTTGAAGCCCTGAACCTGTATAGAATCATAGAATCACCAAGATTGGAAAAGGGCTCTGAGGTCATCTAGTGCAACCATCCTCATACCACCAGTATCTCCCCACTAAACCATGTCCCTTAGTACAACTTCTAAATGCTTCTTGAACGTGTGTAGATGTTGTGCTTAATTTGTTTATGCTTGCAAGAAGGTTTATAAAAGTGAAATAGTTGTAATGATGTAAGTAGTAGTAGTAGTATGATCTTAGAGGTGTTTTCCAACCTGAATGATTCTATGATCACATGTAATGGAAGAAAGGTCTGTGATATTGACTGATAAAACATGGCAGTCTGGTGCGTAGTAGGTCATGTGCTAAGAATAAATGTAGCTTTGCATAAGAATGTGGTTCCCCCGAAGTTGAAAATGGTATTGCTGGATGGAAGTGGGTCTTTGTTGAAGGTTGTAATGCTAACTCATCAGTAGGTTCTCTGATGAAAATGAATAATGCCATTCACCAAAAAACAACAGCTTTTTAATTCTCTGGATTTCACCGAGTGCGAAACTAAGAATTTACTCAGATTGCATTTGACACAAGCAATCCTTATTTGAACACATCTTTTTTCTTTTTGTCCTCTGAAGATCATTGTGCTCCTTGTTATTGGCATTGTTGTGCTGTGCTGTAAGAGCAGCTGCTTGTGGTCCTGGCAGAGGTGTGCTGCCGGTGTCGAAGCTGTGTCATGCTACACTTCTAAGTAACGTGAAGCTCCACAGCGTTTTGCATTATTCATGGCAAGACATTTATTGTTAACTCAGTGTATTTTTTTTGTCAAAAATAAAGGCTTGAAATGTTGAGCTTCAAATCACTGTGGAAGGTATAAGAGTGCATTATCATCTTGCATTGTGTCACTCTGTTACAGCAGCTTGCTGCAAAGGAGTTTTGTTCCTTTTGAGTACAGATGAAGCAAGTGCAGTGCAGGTCAAAGGTTAGGGCTCAGGAAAAAAACACTTCATTGTTTACCTTCAGAAAGGACTTTATTATGCAGTGGTGGTCGTAAAATCAGTTATGATATATTATTTCTGAATGTACTGGGCTATTCCAGATATACATATGGACAGAAGAACTTGAGCAGCTCTGCCAAGGAGTCCCTGCAGATGAAAAACTTTATGTGAGCCAGCAGTGTGTGCTTGCAGCCCAGGTAACTGTTCTGGGCTGCATCAGAATAGAGCTGGCAGCAGGCTGAGGGAGTTGATTTATTGTCCCCCTCTGCTCTATGCTGGTGAGACCACATCCAGATTTGAGATTCCCAGATCAGAAGAGATGTGGAGACACAAGGACGAGCAGAGGGCTGGAGGACCTCTCGTGTGAAGACAGGCTGAGGGAGCTGGACTTGTTCAGCCTGGAGGAGTCTCTGGGGAGACCTGTTAACGGCCTTCCTGTATGTGAAGGGAACTTTTCAGCAGGAGGGGAATCAGCTTTCTACATGGGTAAACAGTGACAGGACAATGGGAAATGGTTTTTAACTGAAAAAGGGAAAAGGGGGATGAGATGCTGGAGCAGACTGCTCAGAGAAGTTGTGGATGTCCCATGCTTGGAGGTGTTCAAGGCCACGTTGGTTGGGCTCTGGGCAGCCTGATCTAGTGCCTGATTTAGTGTTTGGCAGCCCTGCCCATGGCAGGGGAGTTGGAACTGGATCATCTTTGAGGTCACTTCTAATTCAAGTCATTCTGTGGTTCTATGATAATCTCTTTGCATGTTATTGCTAGTGACTGTGCTAAAATTTACTTGGCTGAAAGTACTGGTATCATTTGTAGTTCATTTGTTCCCTGTCTTTAGAAGATAGACGTTAGCTGATCTAATATGTTACCCAACTACAGTATAGAGATAGATACAGAGAAAAGCAAGCCAATTATTCACCTATTAGCAGAACATAAAGTAGAAAATACAGCCTGATAAACAGTGTGTCAGTGTGCAACTCTGTTCAAGTGCAATATTTATTGCCTGTCACCACAAATATATTTTATCTCTGTAAATGCTTCTGTGAAAAGGCAAATGCCTACAAATGTCAGTCATTCATCATCTCTGGGTAAGCTGTTGGCTTACTGTCAGTGTCACTTTATCCTTCAGCATGGTAAGGAATGCTTGCTTTCTGTCCTTCAAGCAGTTCCAGTTTGAGTTGAAAGCAGAAAGCTTTGCTTGAGAAAGGCAGAACTTAGGAAATGTTTGTTCCAGAGCTTTGTGCTGTGTGGCATTAATGTGTTAATCCAGTTCAGGAAAGAGTTGAATTCACAGTTCTTGCTGCCCATGTGGCTTCTTACAAAGATGATTTGTTTAAGTTTTAAAACGCAGTTATTTTCTATCGTGCTGGGTTGAAAAATGACCACCATTAAGAAGATAATTTCCAAAATATTAACACTAAAACACTTTCAAACCTTACTTTGTAATTCTTTGAATTTTTGGCTTTAATTTCCTGATTTAATTTCAGATAACAGAAGATTTCCTGGCAACATATCATGCGAACTATGGCTTCAATACAGATGAAACGGATAGTTCCTCAGCTTCTGGCACAGCAACTGAAAATAAGCTGCCACTGAGTTCTAAGACATCAGAAACGCAGCCATCAGCAAATGAGAAAGGACCAAAACAAACAGATCCAAAACAAAAAGCAGAAAAACGGAAACTTGAGCCGGGTAAGTGCTGAAGAGTTTCTTTCTATGGAGGTTTCAACCTGCGTGGTGCTGAGTGGAAACTGTCAGTTGCTCAGTATTACCATGAAGAGCAAATGTATCTGTTATTCTGAAGTTTTTCAAAATGGTTTTGGACAGGTGTGGTGCTTCATAGATATCTCTCTAAGACTGTATGCAAGGTGAAAAATAAGAAAGTTCAAGAATATTTGGGGCTTCTCCTGTGGATAAACATAAATCTCTTAGAAGTCTGAGGGAACGTAAAGATCAGAAATAAATTACCATGTGATTCCATGTTTAATATATTGGTGTGACTGAATTCATACTGATTTTTTTAGGGTGGTTTCATGTTGAAGAAGACAGAAACACAAATGTTTATGTGACTGGTAAGTAATACCACATTTAGGTCGAAGTAAATAAATCTTATAAGAAAATCGTGTTCGTCTCACTGGCTTTTAGTATTTCATGCTTAGTCTGCCATTTGCAAGCTGCTTAACTTTATTTCTGACTGCCTAATACCTGTGTGACCTTTTCAATTGTGTATGTAGGAAAGTCATCTAAGTGACATCTTCTGTGCTTTTAGCTTTTAAATGTGAGATGTAGCTGCCAAGTCCCTTAACTGTCATGCTTTCATTCTTTTTTTATTGTTCTTAGTAAGAAAAACAAGCCCTCCAAGCTCACAAGAAGTAGGATAAAGAGAACATACTAGAGTTTAGAGTTCTAGCCATACTGGAGAGTGGGGAGTACATAGACGTCACTGTAAGCTAAATTTATTTAGAAATAAAAATGCTCTCAAAGTGTTGGAGTGGAATAATGCTTATAAGGTAATAGCAAAATTGATTCCAAGGGCAGTGATATATTACTGTATGCAAAATTTTTCAGGTTTCCTGTCTTTCATTTAAAGAAACACTGTGTTTGTTTTTTTCCTCTTCTAAGATTCAAAAAATAAAAGATAAGAGTTGAGTGAAATGTACTCAACCCTTCTGTTTTAATGTACCTTTCAGGTTTACCACCAGACATTACAAAAGATGAATTTGTTCAGGTCATGTCAAAAGGAGGTATCATTATGCGAGATCCTCAGACAGAAGAGCACAAAATCAAACTGTACAAAGATAAGGAAGGAAATCTCAAAGGGGACGGCCTCTGCTGCTATCTAAAGGTCAGTGGTGCACTGAAATGCAGTATTCCTGGTGAAAATACTGGTGGCCATGATTTCGCAGTCAATTTCAGGAGATACTGAAGTGTAACATAGAACATACACATCTGTTTTAAGCTGATATGGGTGGTTCTGGAATCATCGTCTGCACCTCTTTCTTTCCCCTTATCCAGTTCTCTACTGAAAATGTCCGTTGATACCTTAACGTGTTTAGAAGTATTCCTGTCTTAGGTGTCAGTGACTTTGGTGTGGAACAGGGAGCCTCTTTGTGTTTCACTAGGAAAAAATTATCTCTGTGTGACCAAATGATGAGGTGAAAAGGAATACGGTGTAGCTATGTGATTACAGCTTTTAACTGGGCTTTATGATTTAATTATTAGAGCTGCCTAGTGCATAAATATAAATATATTTATATAAATCTAAATAATAAATATACATTACATCTTAACTGGATTAATTGGCTTTGTAGTGGGATTTTTAAGCTTGTGCTCTGTTTCTGTTTTCACGTAGAGAGAATCAGTTCAACTTGCTTTGAGACTTCTGGATGAGGCAGAAATTAGAGGCTATAAATTGCATGTTGAAGTTGCAAAGTTCCAACTCAAGGGGGAGTATGATGCCAGCAAGAAGAAGAAGAAATGTAAAGACTACAAGAAGAAGCTGTCTCAACAGCAAAAGTTTGTATTTTTTTTCTTTCAGTAAAATATTGCTTGAATTCATGGTGCTATTAAAGTGGTGGGGTTTTCTTTAGAATAAATGCTGGGAGCTGCACAGAAGTTGAAGTCTTACCTGGCAGTGAAATAGTGTAAATAATATACATTTGGAGGGGAGGAACTTCTTTGTTAATTGTTGATATAATAAGCCTTATGATTACTGACTGAAAGTAATACATAGGAAACCAAGTTTCTTTCAGTTATACCAGGAAACATTACAACTCAGGGGAGTTAAGACTTTTTTTTTTCCCAGAGTGTGAGAGTGGGTGAGTTCTGTCGTCCTAAGCTTACTTCATAAGGTAACAATTCTGTGTACATATACTGTTGGTGTGGCACTTCATTCACTGCAAGTGGCAAGAGATGCTAGCTTTCTCAGCAGCAAGTATTAAAATATCTCTGTAGATTCCCACAGCTTTATGGTATGTGGCTTTTTTTTTTTGATTGTACATGGTTGGATTGGTTTATCTTTTAATAGTCATTTTTCTGCATTTTGAAAGAAGGTGAGAATTAAAAAAGGACTTTTAGTTTAATGCAATCAGCACTTCACTAAACGTTTTAAGTGGTAATGCCAGTGTACTCTGATATAGTTAAAGTGAGCAAGGTCTCCTTGACAACTTACTAGTTAAGAATAAAAGCAGCTGGAAATGTTACGTGCCTCGGATACATTGGAAGCTTTTGTTTTAAGAAGTCTTCAGTGTTGGGAGGGGAGAAGTATGAAAACAGCATTTGACTGCAATTTGTGTGAATAAACAACGTGGGTTTTTCTTCAGTCATTTTGCTGTTTTGATTCTGTCTTACATGAATTGACTTCAGATGATATTCCTTTTGGGTTGAAGAACGTTATTACTTTCAAAACAGCCTTCAGTGGACATCTAAGTTTTCTTCATCTCACGTAGCAGATACAAAGAGGAATTTAAAGATGTTTTTTTCCTGTCAGACTTTGAGATTTAGAGTTGCAAATGAATTTTTCTTTTTTTTTCTTTGTTAGTAGGATATGAAATAGGTTTTTCTTGAAGAACTAATATTTTTATCATAAAGCAAAGTCGTAGTAAAGATGTGACCCTAAATAGCACTGCTAGGTTTGTGTATCTATATACTGTGGAATAAAAGCATTTGATAGCAATCTCCTTGTAAGACCCAAGGAATTCTTGCACGTTCATGAAAATACAAGCACTAAAATTTAACCAAAGGGAAGAATGGATTTCCTTTTTTAACAAAGTAAGTCTTCTGTCAGGGAAGATATTGATGTTTTATTGGCGACAGATGGTTTCTGGGTTTTAATTGATGTGAGAGAGGAATTGCATTTTAAGTGGTTTTTTTTGTTGTTGTTTTTTTTTACTGTTTAGGAAAATGCTTTGAATTTTTTCTTAAAGTAATGTGTATCTCTGTGAGCATTTAAGTACCTTAAAACTTTAACTGCTTTACAGAAGTGGTAAAATTGGATTCTTAATTGCTTTTCTTCACGAAGAATAATTTAGCTTTGACAAAATGCGTGTTTTACTTGATGTGTTCTAAGAAATGCCAAATTAATGATTTTTTTTCAACAAATACTTGTAGAAACTGAAGAGAGCCGCAACAATATCTTCTTACTGTTGCTTCATTTCATTAGACAGCTGGATTGGAGGCCTGAGAAGAAAGATGGTGCAGCTCGAATGCGACATGAACGCATCGTTATTATCAGGAATATGTTTCACCCAAAGGATTTTGAGGTACAAAGATCCTGTTTGCCACTATAGATAGTGCTGTTATAGTTAGCACTGAACTTTATGCTATAATTTTTCTAAGTAAATGAGAAAAAAATGAAACTTAGCATTTGGGCAGGATTCTTCTTGTTACAAGCATCTGGTTAAATTCATGGAGCTATTTCCAAAAAGACAAATGCAAAGATGCTGATAAGAATACATTTTGGAAATCAGTCTTCCTCACAGAGTGTTTTCCTGACAATGTTTCTTTCTGGGATGGAAATAAGAGTTCACAGTAATTATGCTAAGTGTGAAGAAGCCAGCAGAACAATATCCTTATTAATTAGCTTATTTTGAATAATCTTACTCAAAGAAGGGCTGTCTACTCCAAGTGACTTTGAAATTACAGTGTAGAACTTGATTTGTGAACATGTAATAGATTAATTCCATTGGTGATCAAGCAGAAGTTGTTTAAATTAATCTGTGTTAAATTAATCATTGCAGGAGGATCCCTTAGTGCTAAATGAGATCAGAGAAGATCTACGGACAGAATGTGAAAAGTTTGGTCAAGTGAAGAAGGTTCTCATATTTGATGTAGGTATTTCTAGATGGTTGCATTGGCAGAATTGATGTTATGTGTAAAGGTACAAATAACATAGGGTTATTTCAGTGTGAGTGAAGCATTGTCTAGTTTTCATGGATTTGTTTCATGAAAAGTTGACCTCGTCTTTCAATATTAGCTGTTTCAAAAATGGATTTGAAAATACTTCTCTTTCTACTGATTGAAGTAGACAGTCCTGACGACTTGGATGTGTGCCACAAGTTTGAAAGTTTATAAATAAATTCCTTTATGGCTGAACTAGCTGAAATATTTCATTTCTACGTTGAAAAAGTCTGCTCTGTGTGACAAAGAAAAAAAACTGAGTGTTGAGCAGCAGAACAAAATGTGTAAACTTGCAGTTAGTTTTGAAAAACAAGATGGTGTAGGTTCAGGATGGTGCTACGTCTTGAGTGATTTTGTAAGGCAAGGTAAAAGGTGATAGAGTGGGTAACTAGATAACTATTACAGATAAACAGATAGACTATTTAGAGTATTATTTAAATAAAGCTTTTCTCCTCACAGCGACACCCTGATGGCGTAGCTTCTGTGTCATTTAAAGAAGCAACGGAAGCTGATCTGTGCAAACTAACTCTAAATGGAAGGTGGTTTGGTGGCCGTCAGCTCAGTGCTGAAACATGGGATGGTGTAACAGATTATCAGGTACTCTTTGGCAGTTCTATTTCATAAGATCCTTATTCTATCTTTGTTAATTTGAGAAGTGCTTGTTGTCCCCCTTCCCACACCTCTTCCTTGTCCCATCTTGTTTCTCCACAAAAACTGCTACATCCTTAAATATTCAGTTTAGAAAAAAATGTAAAGGACCTATTCTTAAAAAAAAAAAAATGTGTATTAGAGATGTAAACACAGGACTGTTCACTGGATGTGCAGATAATTAGTTGACAGGTCCTACAGAAGTCTTGAGGTGTTGCTGCAATATGAAGTTCACATAACTGTGTCTGTGTAAATGTATTCACTTTACAAGTGTAACTTCGGTGACATGTATAAACATGTCTTTGATAGGTGGAGGAGACTGCGAGAGAAAGGGAAGAAAGGCTGAAGGTGTGGGGATCGTTTCTAGAGGATCCTGATGCGAAGGAGCAGCAAACCACATCTGATTCCGATTCCACAACACGTAGTGTTAAAATCCCTGAAAGCAGCCAACCCTCAAAAGTTAATGACACATCCAAGGAGGATGTAAACGATGAAGCCCATAAGAAGGAGAATAATGGTGAGGGCATCAGTGAAGATGGTGCTCCATCCACAGACAGCAGCCTTGCAGGCAGTGATGCTGAAGCAGATACATAACGTTTTCAGTGCTTTATGAAAGCATGGTTTTTAGGGTGTTGTTTGAGTTTATCCCTTTCTTTCAGGGTTACTGCAGACAACGTTCATGTGAATATATGCATTATTAGAAATGTCATCAACTGTGTGCTTTGAAGTTTTCATTAAAAGCAGTATTTAATGAGGTTCTAAAAGTTTGTATTAATTGGCTGTTCAGGTAAAGTAACTCAAGTTGCCAAGAATAACAGCAAACTCATCGGGCTTCTTTTGTTCTATTTATGCTTGTCAGTGTTTCATTACAAGTGTGAAATATGTTCCAACCATTTAGTTTATGTAACTATATGTAGCTTAAGAAGTGCAGAGCTTTTGCAGATTTTGTGGATTTCGTCATCACTTTTCCTTGAAGCTTGGTATCTTATCCTTAAAACTATTCTTGTTCTGAATACTTCTCCTCGTTTCATGGAATGGATGCTGTGATAAGTACAAGGTGAATGCATCAGATATGTTGCTCTACATTAGGAAGCAAATAACAGACTGACATTGATTTGCAAACTTGAAGTGGAAGACAAGCAATCTCTATTTCAGTGGAGGGCAAACTGAGTGAAGGCAGATGCTTATATCACAGCATTCAGTAAATTAGTTTTCCTTTTCCCTTGTTTAGATCTTTGATGCTTAGATTTTCTTTAGGGGCTGGAATTAAGGAGACTAGAAATGCATGAGCACACATTCTAGATTATATGAAGTAAGGCTGATTTTAAATTCCCGTGGTCTGTATGCAGTAGGCATGTTTTTTTTTTTTACTTGGCTTTAATTTTTGTTTTAATATTAGAGTAAGTATTTTCTTCTAATTCTGTTAGAATGAGTTCTCTTCGATGTTTTGGTTCAGCCTTAAGTTGCCCTTCGAAGGGTGGTAGGGAAATCTCCTCTATTTCATAAAATCTAAAGGCTTTTGGCAACTTGAACTACAATTGGCCGTGTAAATGTTAGACTATTTGGACACGTGCTTTCAAAGAATATTATTTTCTCTGGGGGGAAAAAAGCAGATGTAATGCTAGCTCTATTAGAAATATTTCCAAAATCAAAGATTTAGACCTTTTCTCTTTAGATACCTTAATAAGCAGTAGGCTCTAAAAATAACTTTGGGGGAGCCATTTGGATCACTTTTTGATTTAAATCCCATTATTTTGATTCCTAAGAACACAAGGATACAGATTCAGGCACTGAATGAATATTAGTGCTGAATTCATAGTTGTTTGTATGGGTGACTGCTGGTGCACATTTGTAAGGAGGCTTTTTAATATATATATATATATATTTTAATTCATATTGGATTGAGAGAAACCATAGATGCTAATTTTAGGTATATTTCCATCCTGAAGTATTGGGAATACTCTGAAAGTTGGTGTTTTCAAACTTTGTGCTCTGAGATTGCCAGCCATCTTCTTTTTCTGGAAGTCTGTATGGTACCCTGAGGTTTCTGTATGTGTGTGTAGTTAGGGCAGCCAAGCCATCTGACTTGTAACTCTTGTCATTGTGACTGCATTATACCTTTTTGTGACAAAATACCTGTTGTGTGAACAAGTATGATGTTTGAGTTCCAGGTTTACAAATCCAGATGCCTGTTACAAGCTGGCTTGACAGATTTCCAGTTAAGTTGTGTTGTAAAGTAGATCTCTTAACTCCTGCCATCGAAATAAGGCCACATTTTCATATTCATAGCTCTGGGAATGGTGGGTTTAAACAAAAACAGTTTGAACAGTTCAGGGAATCTGAAATACTGCTTGGTTTGCAGCTGCCCATTGGAGGCGTGTTCACATTGCATCTCTGGGTTGTTTTGCTTCTTCCTGGGATTTTGGTTGGTAGCAGCACTGCAGACCTCTGAGGGCTCAAAGCTTTGTCACAAGAAGAGTGTAATTAAATGTATTGAGTATTGCTTTCAGTGCTCCTTTTATCTTCCAGCTTCTAAACTTCTCTAGTGTTAGATTTGTTAGGCTTCTGTGTTCTGCTCACTTTTCTTCTTTTTAAAGGAGTTATTCATACAACACTCTATAGACAGTTCAGTCATCTGTTTGCAGTGGAATTGACATTGGTATAGGGAAACTATTGTCAAGCGTATCAATATTGTACAGTTCTATGAAGCCTTATCCTATCAAATGTAAAAAATAAGGGTAGTATTAGTGCTGGGAAAAAACGATCTCAAAAATAGAGAAACAGTACTTGTGCAGTAACCTTCCTCTCCCCAACTGATGCACAAACCTGATGGGCTTGTTTCAGAAGTCCAGTGTGATGTCTGTCGCTGCCTGGTTTTCTCTGGACTTCAGTGTGAAGTAGAGCACTGACAGAGACTGGATGCGTTACTGGCTTTCCTGTCAGCTAGGATTCTTGAGAAAAGAAAAGCTGTATTTTCATGAAAGTATGTTCTGAAGTGACGTAACACTCAGACTGGTATTTTCTTTGGCCCGTTTCTGTTATTCCCCAGTAAAATGTCAAAATGTATTTTTCTAAACTGTTTGTTGAGTTGTGGGGAGCATTTAGTAGTTAACAGAGGGGCTAATGCAGCTGTGACTTCCTTTATAGCATTAAGATTGGGTTGGTTCTGATGCTTTTCTGAACGGTGCAGGTTTTTATAACTGAGAGAAAGCAAAATTTTCTCACATTAATTCCAATATTATTTTCAAATACAAATATGAAAATCATTGTGTAGAACAGTAACATTTAACAGCAAATGTTAACAAATCAGTAGTGGAACAAACTGAATTGATTTTAAAATTTTGATGTATTTTTTTTCTGAGTATCATCAGTGGATTGATACGGGTTTAAAATGCCCGATGCAATCCTCACTCTTTTGTTCTTTAATTAAAAAAAAAAAATTTTTTTCTAATGACCACTAAATTGGGTCTTTCCTGGGAATGCAGGACTGGCTTTGTAGTCCGTCTTGCTTATTAGAAACAGCAAAGCTCTCATTTTTGCTCCATTCCTAGTTTTCCCTGGTTTCTGTTTGTGTGTACTGTGTATTTCTTCATCCATGGCCTTTTTAGGGAGAAGTTCATCTTAAGAAAAGTTGTCTTCTTCCCCCAGAATCGCATGAAAGCTATACCTAGCAGCAGGTTGGTGCACTCTGTGGGCAGTCATTGCTGCTTTGAACTTAACGATTTTTCTGCTAATTCACTTGGTGTGACAAATGTGATGTGAAGCCACTTAAACCCGACAGCAGGGAAAGGAGTACGAATAAATTGCTGCTCCTTCACAGTTCGGCGCAGGGGATCTCTTCCTTAACCTGAACCATAGGAGCTTCGAGGTAGATGGGTGGTTTAGTTCACAATGAAATGCTGTTCAGTGCTTTGCTGTCAAGGTAATGGTACAGAATTGTCAGCATTCATCAGAGGTTACACGCTTCAAGGAGCGTGGCCGAGGTAGGTGCCTGAACAAGAGCCCCAAACAGAGCAGTAAGTTGCAGCAGGTCCTCGAATGTTCACACGCAGCTGGAAAGAGTGAGTTTCATTTTGCATCAAAATGTTTATCCGTTTCTCCTACTGACTTTTTTTATTCTTTTTTTTTTTTTTTAACTGAATTCCAGTCCCTCGTACAATGTGCGCTTTGTATAAGGATTGCAATTCACTTAAAATCATGGGTATGTTAAATGCAGTGCATTTTAGCTAAAACATGTCCTGGATGTTAAGGTTCATTATTCGTAACTTCAGATATTTAGCTTAATTCACTTAGGAAAACTGAAATATCGAATACTTCATAGAAACCCAGATTTACCTTAAACCTCCCAAAAAAAAATCAGTATCTGGATTCTGTGCAACTTAACCCAACTTTAATAATAAGGCAACCCACCACACATGCCTGTAGGCTTCAGTCGGATTTTGATGCTGAGTTTTGGTCTGAATTTGAGAAAGCATACAGTGGAATCACAATGTGAGTCGTGTAGTCATATTAATTTGGCGTGTGTGTTCTTCAGTGCTCATTACACAGGGCTTGAAGTCGTACTGTCCTGATACTCTGAGGGTTCTGTAGAATACCAATGGAAGTATAAAATCTTTTGCAGGTAATTGCTTTTTTTATTTTTATTTTTTCCCTCTTTTTTTGCTTCTTCTGTGATATCCAAATAAATAGATTAAACTTCTGGGTAAGCAGACTTGGAATTTTCCTGAGGGGTTGTTTCATTTGGTGAGCTGAAGTGATGGTTTTCAGTTATCTCTGAGAAAATAAACACTTCATAATGTTATATTTGAATCATTTCCAGACCTGTGGCAGCATCTGATGATCCCTCGATTTGTCTTCAGTTTTGTTTCTTAAAGGGGTTGTGTTTTATACTACCTTTTTAATAAACAAACTCATGAACAAAAAAGTCGTCTTTATGAGTTCTGAGAGAATGTCCTTTTTCCCCACAGCATTTCTCGGGCAGCGATTGCAGTTCGTGTTGCTGGAACTGTCAGTATTTAACCTGGGATGGGTTTTTCGTTCCATCTCTGTGGGCTTTGGTTCAGTGCGTTGTGTTTCTTGCATGACGGCAGAAGGATCAGGAGGACTAACACCGGAAACCATGGGGCTCTAATTGAGATGGTGTGGTGGGTGGGAGTGGGAGGTGCTGTGTTTGTGTGGCTTGGGTTTGTTTTGTTTCAGGGCAACAGGAATTGCACTTTTTATCCTCACAATTGCTAATTATTTGGTTAAAAACTTGGGATGTTTTGAATGCTACAACCAAAAAGCACTGGGAAATCTTTGTCTCAATTCCTACACCAGAAAGGAGTGCAAATGGCAATCCCATTTCTACCTGATGTTCTTCAGAGTGCTCAAAACCAGTGCCATCTGACGGCAGCATGGAGCCTTGAACTGCAAACCTAAGAGGAAATTCGTGATCAACGTGAAAAGTTTTAGCAGAAGAAACCTGTGCTGAGAAACTGAGTTTAGAGAGAGGGATCCAAGAGTGATTCAGCTGTGGAGGATGCTGGCTCTGCTGAGAAATGAAATCCAGTCTGCCTCGCTGCTGAAGCTTGTTCGTGTGAAGGCTGTGTTGGTCACAGGACTGAGCGCAGCCCTGGGAAGTCCTACAGGCTGATGGTTGTTCTGGGACATGGCACAGGAACGGGTTCATTTCTGTTTATGAAGAGGGAATCGCATGGTGCTGTTCTGCCTTCTGCCCGGGTGAACAAGCTCTTCTGATTAAAAACATACTGTTCTCTCACCTCTTCAGTGCCTGGTTGGTCAGTGCCTTTTTCTGGCTGGAACTAGTGCATTTGACTTCAGTGTAGCATTTCAGGGGTGACTGCAATTCGGTCATTTTGGTAAACACTGATGGAAAAAAAGTAAACCAAACCCACTTGTTTATCACATTTACAGAATGAGGATGACCTTGTTTTCTGATGATTCCTGTAGTTGTTTAGACAGCCAGGAAGGAAAGAAAAAAAAGGGTTATCCAGTTCATCCGGGACACTGATGGATGACCTCTTCCTCCTTGCAGACGTTCCCAGACGCACTCTTCATGCTGTATGTGACAAAATCTGTATCAGCGAAGTCCTTTCTGACCCTGGCCAAGGAAGCAGGTTGACTCTTGGCCGTAACTTGTTCATCACTTTATTCTCAACCCTCTGAAGCCCAGACACAGTCTTCTTGATTGTGTACACACTGTCATAAAAGAAAAAAAAGAAAAAAAAAAAACAACCACCAAACCCTATTTACAATCCTATTTTCCTCATTCCTGAAACCTCCGAACCCGGTTGACTTGTTGGAGTGCATTTCATGCATTCTTAGTAGATAGGCTGAAGGAAACGCCTTGTTCAGTCACGGCTAGAGGCTAGAAAGCGTGCGGGGAGTTCATGAACGCCACAGTGTGTGTGTAGCTGTGTGGGACAAGGATTGTGCTCTGCTGGGCACAGCATGACCACCCCGCACCTTCCCCGTGTGCCACAGCTCCTGTCAGTGAGTTAAGGTATGAGAATTTTAATTATTTCAATGTATCGTTGCTGCCTTTCTCAAGTGCTCCTTTATTTGGAAGATACTTAGTGAAGGATGATGTCTGCCTGCCTGGTTATTGCTCAAGGCTTGGGAAGTAGGAAATCTTCTGGGTTTTGTTTTTAAGAGTGGTTTAGGCAGCATGAAAAGGAGAATAGAGAGCTCCCTATCTAAAGCCACGGTGATAGGAAATCAATAGGCAAGGACTGGAAACATGAAAAACAAAGTTGTCACCTGCAGTGAGCAGTCAACAACTGCATCTTTCAAGCCTGTTTACCATGTGTCCTTGTCTACTGAAGGGCAAATAACCTGGACAATTATTTGCACTGTTATGCCATAATCCACCCATTCTGAGAGCAACGTAGGGTTGGCTGAGTCTGTTTTATTCCTGCTATATTTTGACAGTGCTTTGTGGCAGGCAGATTTGAAGGATTTCTGCCTTTTTTTTTTTCTTTCTTTTTTTTTCTTTTTTTGCAGACTTTCTGCTGTGGAAGACAAGAATGGGAGGTTCAGGTAACTAGTACTGGGTCATATCCAGCTTTCTTACAACTATGTGCTGGAAAGCACAAGAGGCTTTCAATATGGTACTGAGGGATATAGTTTAGTGGGGAATTACCATATAGTTTAGTGGATGATTTTAGAGGTCTTTCTCGACTTTGGTGATTCGATGATTAAGGGGAATGAGAAATAAATCGATGTTCTTGCTTTAACAGGCTACTATTTTTATAGCATTTTAACTGTACTGCTGTCGGAATTCACAGCAGTGTAAGGTGCTGCATGCTAATAAACAGTGCTAAAGGAGCTTACAATTAACATCATGAGCCAGTTAACATGTTAATAAAGTGGTACAAAGATACAATGTCTGGCTTGCCGTGAGCAAGGAACAGGAGAAATGGTCCTCTAGGCCTGAGCTAATGCTTTTTAAATTGTATGTTGAAGGATGCATCATGGAGCAGTGTAGGAGGAACTGGTTTGATGCTTGCTTTTGAGATCATTTGATCTTTCTCAAACTGTATGGCTGCTGGTGTCTTTGCCAAACTTTCACCACTTGGGTTGGAATTTTCCATGGGCAAGCATTGGCCTCCAGATAAGCAACCAGAAGGTTTTGCAACCTAAACTGTGTATTGCTTTCTAGAACCAGGCTGGGGAAAGTTCTGTCCTCTTGCTTAAAGTTCTTCCAGTTGTTTGGCGGGGATGTGCTAGCTCCTTGCTCCCCTCATGTACCTTGGGGAGGTAGCTGTAAACCAGGCGGATGATTTTTGTCTTGAACTTTGCTCCATTTGGGAAGACTTGGTCAGTGGTAAAGTTCTGAAAGACTGACATGGAGATCAGATGACTGGGGGGAGACTGGCAGTAGGATCTCCTTGCGTTTCCAAACTGGTACCCAACTTGCGTGTCCAAATAGCACTGCTGTGTTCAGGTGAGGAAGAGCCTGGGGATGGGAAAACAGTGCAGGAAGGCGAAGTAGTAGAAATGTGAAGATGAGGGCTAAGGAACTTTGGGATTTGATCATGAATCTATAGTTGATGAGAGGGGGTTAGGGCTAGAAGATGATTGGAGGAAGCAGAAACCCAGATAAAGAATCTCATCTCATGGGCAATAATTCCTCTGGCATTACTAGTTTCAGGAAGACAGGCTCACTGCTGTCTGTGCCATTTAAGTTGAAGAGTTCTTCCTGTACCAATCTGTTTCTTTTGGCAGAGGCTGCTGGTTATTGAAAATGGAGGAGACAAGGAAGCTTTCTCCAAAGCCGTGTAAGAGCAAAGAGCCTGTGAAAACAGAATGGGGGGCTCAGAGTGTCGTCTTTACATATTTCCAAGGGGATATTAACAGCATGGTGGATGAACATTTCTCTAGAGCTCTGAGCAATGCCAGGAACCCACGAGACCTGAGCACGAAGCACAAGAGCGAAGCTGTCGTCCTGAAGCACGGTGAGCTGTGTGGTGAGCTTTTGCAAAGAAATAGAAGGTGAAACGTGCTGTGCTTTCTCACGTGCAGCCTTGTTTACAAATAGAATTTGGAACTGCTTGCAAACAAAGCAGCAAAATCATGCTTGCAGAGCCCTGATTAATGTCATGGGGACATCCATGATAAATCCCTGTTTGCTGGGCTGCTTCCTGAACTCTGCATGGGTCTATTGGCAGAGCCAGGTCCTCGTTTTCCAGCCAAGAGCCTCGATTGCAGTCAGGTGCATTGAGTGCATTATGGCTTAATTTGTTGTCTCTGCATACAAAGAGCAATTTGTCTAAGCTTGCAAGTGTTAAAACTCTGCCTGTGCCTGTAAGGAGTGGGGGGGAAAGCATTGGTGGTAGTGATTTAGCTGCTTTTAGTATGAATTTATCATTGATTTTAATATAAATGGCAGTAAAATGAGTATATGTTTCTGTACAAATGAATATATGATCTTGCAGTGTTCCTTTAAAAACGCACTGGAATTTGCCTTGGGGGGATGGGGGGGCAGAAGATGAGATGGGACTTCAGATGTTTTCTTTCTCTCTTTGAGCAGATAGCATGTCTCCTCACCAGTGGAATTTCTCCTCACATTGCTCCAAACCATATCCATCATCTTCCTCGACCAGCACGTCAAACTCTAATCTGAATTTCCCAGCTGCTGCTATGGCAGGGCAGTACCAGCCAGCAGCTCTGCGCACTCATCCAGCACCGCCCGCAGACCTCTGGCCCTTCCCTTCCCTCAGTGCTCCCAGTCTCACCAGCCCAGTGTATCATCACACCGTGCCCAACCTGCACGTGGTGGATGAACCCATCTCTGACAGGAAATACGGTTCCCTTCTTGGTCTTCTGCAACAGGAACGGTGCCTGATGTCCATGCAGGAATGTGCTGTGAAGCAACACTCAAGCTCTACTTGTATGACTGGACCTGCTAGATTACAAAATATAAGCCAAAGTTCAGTTCCTGGGGGAGGTAAGGAAATACTGTCACTTTATTCTTTGATGGCATCTCGTGGAAGGAGACAAAATGGAAGGGTCTGTCCCGAGTGTACAGAATCTGAGCCACCTTCAGCCCAGCTCATATAAATGGTTTCCAGCAGATATCTGATGCTGGGTGCTGGAATTCTCAGGAAGAACAACCATGCATTGCCCACTTGCACCCTATAAAAACAAGCAAACATTCTGTCTTGCTTTAAGGAGTCATTTGAAGTGAATTCCAGTAATATCCATGTGCTATCAAGGCCTCTAGTCTAGAAGATAACAAAGCAGCTCAGTGTTCCCCAACCATCTTCAATGACCTTTCTGACCTTTCAGACCTTCCTGAATATTTGGGGAGCACCACAGCACCACATGTGTAATGTTGTACGTCTGCTTACTGAGCAACCCAAAAAACCCCAAACAGATTAGGGATTGGCCATGCCTTTGGCAAGCCCCTGGGATGTATGCATCCAGTCTGGCTGTTGGAGTCCCTGTTTCCTGACTCTGTTCAATGCACTCCTCATTTTGCTGTGTCTTGTATAAGAACAGCTGATATTTATATTTATGGAAGTGTATATTGCTGTGCCAGACAGCACAGAGCTTCCCAGCACCTGTGCTATAGGCTGGGCTGCAAAAGCACAAGGTTTCTTTAGGAACTGCTGCCTACTTGAAGCTCTGTGCTGAGTCTCTGCTCATCTCCATTTTTCTCCTTTTTTTAAGAGAGGAAAGCCAGCTCTTACCAAGGCTCAGAGAACCCCAGTGCAAGCCATACCACTGCAGGTGAGTAATGAATTTAACAGGTTTGGAACAAATTGGTGCTTTCCTATAGAGGACAGCTGCCTTTCTTAGGCACAAGGAATTTTTTTTTTTTTTGCTTCCTTCTAGTCTGCATTTCAAAAGTTTTTCTCCCCAGAAATGCTCACTGCCATCCAACTGGAAAGAGGGAAAACATTTTGTTGAAGTGAGATGTGATTTTTCTAACTCCATCTACCCCCATTCCTGTTGTTATAGCGTGGGCCTGATGCCTCCCAACGCACCCGTTTGACACTGCCCCTGCTCACTTGTGCCTCTTTCACCAGCAAACCCACTACGCTGCTGGGATGCGTTGTTTGTGACACTGGGGGATGTGGTTTAGTGGGCATGGTGCTGATGGGGTGATGGTTGGACTCGATGCTCTTAGTGGTCTTTTCCAACCTCGATGATCCTACAAAATTACTCCCAAAGCATTCAGGCTTCCGCGTTTTTCTTGGTCTCCTGAGTTGTGCCCTGTGCCTGTGAGGTCACCCCAATGCTGGTTCTTGGCTGTGCAATGCTTTGGGGAGAGCTTGGATGGGTCATTCTGGTTATTCTTGTAAGGGCCCTCTTGCATCAGAAAAGACCCAAAGGTGCAATTTTGTTTGCACAATATCCAAAGGGAGTGAATGGAGCGTGCTGTTTGACAGCTCTGTGTGATGCCGTGTCTTTCAGGTATTCAGATTCACGACAGAGGACGGGATTTGTACTTTTAGCAATGGGACATTTCTACTTTATTCCAACAAAGTTCTTGCCATGAACTGTTACTATTTGTGACTGTGAATCAAGAAGAAATGAACTGCAGCTGTTCTCTGCATTTTCTCTCAGATGGAGGAATAGTATTTACTATGTCAGCAATGAAAAATTGCTCTCTCTGTTCAGTAAATATTTCCAATAGTTGTGTTATTGAACCTGATGGACTGTGTTTGTTGTGAAGAAACATTGTCTGCTTTATGGCTTTCCACACTTAACCCTCTTTGAAAGCACTTTCTAATCACTGTTGATAAGAAGCACAATTATATCACCAAGGGATGCAATTAGTTGCAGCTGCTTATCTTGATTTGATATCTCTGTAGTGTTTGAAGTACTTGCAGACCATGGGCTCCCCTTGCAAAAAGCTCCAACGCAACCATGGGCCAGAAAAGCACTATATCATCCTTATTTTTCCTACATGCGGCCATTTGTAGCCCATTACAGCACCCGGGCTGATAGAAGTCATCTTAGTTCAGCAGCTGTAGCTGTTTATGGCACTGGCTAAAAAGGAAATTAAGAAAATTCTGCACTGTATAATACAAGCGTACCTCTAGCATATATGAGAGTTAGACCAACATGAAAATGCATGAAAGAGGAACCACGTTAACTAAGCAAATAAAAGGTGGGCCAGCATCCTACCAATGTCCTAAAATCCCTCTTGGTTGTGATTTTTCTACAAAATTGCTTTTCTTCTCTTAGAGCTTAAGTACCTCTCCATGTAGCTCTCTACTGTTATTGTGTTGACCATTTCCAGAACGTTAAGGCTACCTGATCAAATAATCTGATGTTCACTGTGAGCCATAGCAGAGATTTCTGCGCTGCATTCCCTCCATCTCCTCACCAACTTGGGCTGTAATTCCAGTGAAATAATTGCTTTCAAACTTTTATCTCCCTCTGCCATTCCTCCTAAAAGAAAATGCTTAAATGAATTACTCCTAAGCTCTGGAAAGACATAAAAGAGTATACCTAAATGCTTTTAAAGTTTTCTTGGAACAACTCAGTCCTGTGCATATCACAGCTAGAACTACTCCAACTGACTCAAAGTCAGTGTTCCTAGTGAAGCAAACAAGTCGAATTGGATGATGCTGGGAAGAGTTTTTCAAATACAAGGATGTAAGACATCAGTGGTTCCACCTTGACACGGGAATGCTTCAACCCATTGCTGCAAGGCGTGGTGATGCCATATCCTCATTGTGCCACCAGGTCTGGCAAACAGGAGAACCACCTGGACAGCCCACTGAGAGCCTACCGGAGGAATTACTTCTTCCTCTAGAACTGTTTGTGCAGAGTGAAGTGGTTCTTGCTTTTCCACTTGCATCCCTGGTGCTGCCGTTGTGCTTGGTGCCAGCAGCTCCATCCCGTTCCGTACGTGTGCTCTTCTGCTCAGGACTTGAACAGCGTCATGCATTCAGCAGTGACCATCTGCTGCTTCCCACGTTTACTTTCAGCTCCCACTCTGAATGCAGCAGTCGCTGTGGTGATGGGAGAAGGGATGTGTGGGCCGTGCCCATTTTCCTCCTCCCTGAGCTCTCAGTGCTGCAGTGAGCACTCCAAGGGATGGAGGGGACGTTTCCTGGTGCCTCCCTGAACTATCTGCTTTCGTTATGTGCAAGTTCACAGCATTCTGCTCCAGCACAGAGTTATTTTCTTTCTTCCCATCTTTTTCTAATGGGCAGAAGGGAAGTGAGCTGGGCAGATAGAAATGCTGAACGTCTTCCGTACCCCATTTCCAGTTGGCCCAGATTGCTCTCCTCTGAGTTTTCATGCATCTTTATGCTTGGAGGGCTGCAGCAGAAAACTGGTGCATGCTGGTGGTGCGAGTGCCTCTGCAGCTGGGGCCCGTTCCTTGTTTCAGTGTCACACGCTGTCTCTGTGTCACCTCGTGGCAGTGCTGCTGTGCAGGCAGCTCTGCTGTGGTCACGTTGCCCCAATCACGGTTGTGGTTTCTGTGCTGTAGAGCTGCAGCAGCAGCAGCTGGGTCACAGCGTGGGGCTGCTGCTGAGGCTTTTGTGTGGCCACTGTGGAGAAGAGTTGGCTGAGATGGGGTGGTCTCCAGAGCATGGCATGCAAGGAGCTCTATGTCCCTTCCAAGCCGTGTGATGGTGATCAGCATGCTCTATAGCATGGATTAGTTGCAGTCCTCTCCCTGAGTTTGGGCTGTCCCCATGTGTCGTCCTGCACCACTCCACGGATATTCCATATCCCACAATGTGGGGGAAGTAGTAAATACCTATCCAGGCTGGATCTGCCTGCAGAAGAGCCCCAGCTCATGCTCACATCAACACCAAAAGGGTGAAAGCATCCTATGGTCTTGAATCCCCAGCAGGTGCTGTCTTAGTATGGGATGTGCAGCTCTGGGTTTGAGCCTGAGCAGAGCGAGCTGTTCTCCCCATCTTCTTGTCCACTTGTAAAGCACTGAGTGATGGGCAGAGCAAGATCAACAGGGTCAAGCTGTACTTCATACACTTCCTATGGACAGACTGCCTTTCTACCTGAGGTAGGGATAACGTAACACCTCTCACAGTTAAAATCAAAAGTTTCTATGCTCAGCACTGTTATGAATGACCTGCTTTAGCTCACAAGACTGTGCATTTCCAAAAAGGAGAAAAGACTGTTTAAGTAAATCCCTCTACCAGCTGGGAAAACAAATTGAGCGGATGGAAGGAAACTGAATGTACCAAATGCCCAATGGGGGTCTCATGTGACTGAGCACAGCCTTCGACAGCCCCAAGCTGACAGAAGGGCTGTGGCAGGAGGAGCAGGAGTTGTTCCCACTTTGCTCCACACAGGCTCCAAGTGCCATTCATTGATTTCTTTATTTGCTGATGGAGCCTGAAACCATTGCCTAACGCATATCCTGGGTGATTTGTTGCTCAGGTACGGACGCAAGTAGAGGTGCCCAGTCTGTGGGTGAGCAGTTGCTGCGTGCAGAAGGACAGGATGCTCTGTGGGCTCTGCAGTGCACAGAGAGCACCCCTGAGGTGCAGGCGTCTTACTCTGGGGCTGCTCTTTCTGTGGAGTGGGAATCCAGGGATCTTCCAGTGTGGTTCCGCCTTTTATGCTTACAAAGACAGCTACAAACCTCAGTACATCCAGTGGTGCACTGCCAACTTCAGCCGTGCCAGCGCTGCCCTTCCCTCTGACTTTGTTTGCGTCAATAGAGCAGAGCTGTTGCACATCTCTGCCGGCACAACCAAAGGGAAAATTGGTGCATCTTGTCAGTCTGGCTCAACTCGAGAGTTTCAGGGATTGTGTTCTGAATCTTTTTTAGCAATCTTGAAAAGAGGGAGAGAAATCTGTAATTAAATCAATACATATGTAAACGAGCATCTGCCACAGAGCCGGTTTAACTTCTTTGTGTTAAACATGTATTTCTGTTGATGCGTTATTTGTGACATATTCATTGTATATAAGGGTGTTATTAAATTGGAATTTGGCTTGCTTTAAGCAATTAAATGAGTCAAACTGTACAGTTTCCCTTGTCTATGCATTTGAACAATTTTTTAAAGCTGTTATATTGGCTCTTGATGTGCATTCTCAAGACTGCTCTCAGTTGACAGCTTACTTTCATGATTATTTAGCAGTAGGTTTGGGTAAATCGTGCAGCTGATAAGCTGTCAGCACTCAGGTTTTCACTGTAAATCTAAGAGCCCTTCTCTAAGGGCTGGGATTGAGTTCAGTCCGTTGCTGTGTGTCCCCAGGAGCCCTTCCTCTGAAACCTCAGCCAATGCAACAGTGTCATTGACTCCACTCTGTGTCTTTGGTGGCTCTAACACAAGTGGCTCTGTTTCAGTCATCTGGCACACAGTAAAACTCCCGGGAGCGGACAGGCATTATGGCATGAAAGAAGATGTTGTTCTTTCCCACGTAGGAAACGAGCCTGGTCTTGCATTTCCTGAGTGCTCAGTGCTGCCATTTACTTCAGGGATCAACGTGATCCATTATTTCTTGTTTCTCTAAAGGGTTCAATTCAGAGCTCAGAGCTGCAGTCGGTACAGCAGAGGTCACTGGTGGCTGCCTGAGCGTGTGGTATCACTGCATGGTGGTGGGTCAGCAGCACACCTGGGGATGAGCAATGGTCTGGCACAGGTGTGTTCTGACTGGCCACTGGGTTGTAGGTGGGTGCTCTGTGCTGCTGATGGCTGAGATGGATGTGGAAAACCCACAGACAAGAAATGACTTGAAGCAAGGAATGCAAATCCTGTCCTTTTGCCTGATAAGAGAGCGAGATATTTGGAAATGCATACTGCAAATCCCAGTGGAAGAGAGAGAATGCAAGGCTTGTGCATGCTGCAAGTGCCTACAGGTGCCTTAGTTCTTAAAAGAAGGCAAAAACAGTAACGGGGCTTGGTGTTCACCGAGGCAGCTCACTGGGCTGATGTATGCAACATCCATTAATTTTGTATGTTAATGTCCCCAGAAGAGCTATTTAACTTCAAGAGCATTTCATTTCTCATGCAGAACTCTGTTCTCTTTCCTACCTGGGGCACTATTCTATGAATGAACCACTGGTGCCTTTCCACCCAGCAACGTCACAAAGCACTGTAGTAGTGCCTTAGAGAAGTGCCCTCTGCAAGGAGGGGCAGGCATGGGCCTGCCTGGGCCAAGGGTTTGCAAGCTGTGCATCTTCCTGAGTCCTTACACAAAGACAGAGAAATTTCTCAGGATTTCTTGGAACTTTGCTCAGAGGAAGAAAGAAGTGGCTTCAAACCTCAGTGTTCTCATCTGTCTTCTGACTTGGAAGGTGTCACTGGTGACCAGACCCAGCATGGCTCTGTGTTGTGTGTGCCTGGAGGGGCTTTGCCTTTCTGGTCAAGGTGTCCAGCTCCCATGGCCAAGATTGCTCACATGCTGCTGTATCCAGGTGGGTTTGTGCACCCTGTTTCTCAGGGAATCCTGGAGCTTGCTCAACTTCGTTTCTATTGTTTTTCGTTTTTTTTTAATAGAAGTTATGTTAGCAGGACTGTAGAGGAGAGAATATCATGTGCACATTGTGTGGTCTCCATGGCTACCCATGCTCGTGTCTGCCAGAGCCATATGCGATACTGCAACCAAAGAGAACCTTGAGTACTTTGCCCAGAATTAGGTGGGACAACGTTTGGCAGCTCCCAACATGGGCTAAGAGGACATAAGAGGTAGAAAAGCATCCCATTGCCTGACGGTAATTCAGTCACAGCCTTTCCCCTTTGCCCAGGACCTTCCTCCCAGAGATGCCCACCTGTCCCTGCCATGCAGGTTTCATGTCTTCTCCCTTTGAGCTGAGCTCCATGAGGCAGGTATGAGCTGATGGTTTTGTACTGGAAGCAATTTGAGCACTTGCAGGATTATCTGAAGACAAAGATTATTTCTTAGAACCCTGAATCAATCACTTCTGCCCTCTAGGACATGCTCAGTGGTTTTTCTGGCAAGAGCGGGCCAAGGAGTCACTTCCACCACTGAATTCTTCTGAGGATATTTGCAGAAGCAGCAGCCGGTGCTCGGAAAGCAAGCCTGGTAGATAATAGAAGAAGGTTGTGTAATTGCCTGGCTTTGTGGTTCGTTTTAGCTTTGCATGGGTGGGCACTGTGGTGTGAACCTACTTTCGGTTCCATTGATGTGCTTGCCTTGCAAAACTAACAAAAAAACCCAAGCAGCCCCTTCTGAAAATCCTGACGACCACCCCAGAGACTGTGTGCACTGCTGTTGTTTCATGCACTGACAGAGGGAACGAGAGATGAGCACTGGTGAGAACACAGAGCAGGCAACATGACGCTGCCCACCGGACACCCAAAGCAGAGGGGATGCTCCAGGCTGTGCTGTGGGCTGAGATTTGGCGTTTGTTGCTGTGCTGTCACTGTTTGCTTCCACAGAAGCACCCTGAGGAGATGTCCCTGTCATCATGTCTCCCTCTGATTCTTTCTGCAACGGCAGCCAAGGAGGGATGGATGGGGCAGGGAGGAGTCAGCAGATGGCAGAGTTGTTTTAACATCCGCTCTCTGCCATGTCATGCAGCTCACAGGGATTTTATGCTGGATTTCTCAGCAAGATCATGTCCCAGGGCTCAGAGCACTGCAGCGTGGCCTGGGAGTGAGCGGTGGCAGGGCTGAGTGTGGCAGCTCTCAGTGGGAACATGCCACCCACGAGCCCAGCTCGAAGCCTCACTGCTGCCCCTGTCCTATGGGGCAGAGGTGCTGTGCATCCTTTGCTCCCCCAGCAGACACAGCTTCTCCCACTGCCCAGGATTTCTGGGGGGACACTTGGCTATCGTGCCTAATTCTACTCTAATGCAAGCAGAAACCTTAATAACTTATCAAGCTCTTTGGTCCCTGCTACCATTGTGCATAGCGTGGCTGATCTCACTCCCTGTGATAAGACAGAAGCGCAGTGCAGTGCACCTTTGATTTCCAGCTTTTGAACAGATGCAAACCATGCAGCCACATCCCTCCTCTCCCCTGAGCCTTTTGTTTTGCTCGTCAGTCCCACGCAGATGCAGGTATTGTTTCAGTCCTCAGTTGGGGGAGCTGGGGGTGATGTACAGGCGAGGCCGGGTCCCCCCCCACCCACACCACAGCACTTTGCAGTGGGAGGCGGCCGCTGGGTACAAAACCTCCCGTGGGCTTTGCTCATCCCCATCGTGTTTCACTTTGTCTTTGATGATCCCAGACCTGTGCACCCTGCACTGGGCAGGGTCCGGGTGTGCGGGGTGCTCCTACCCTCCTTCCGCAGTGACTCACAGCTGTTTGGCAGCACGGGGTTGCAGCTCGCCCCGTGCCAGCCTCTATTTTTAGGAAGCTGGGACAAGAAGTTTCTAGTGCCTTTCGTGGTTTCTCGGCTGCAGTGAGGCTCCGCATCAGCACTTTGGAGGCATGTTCTCTCAGTGGCTCCATGCGGCTGAGCATCGCCATCCAGGTGTGTGTGCTGCCAAAATGTGCAACCCAGGTGTGCAGCCCAGGTGTGGCCAGAGCCACGTGCCCTTCCAGGCCCTCCATCCTGCAGTGGGGCTGGGTCCTCTGCTCTTCCTGGCCCTTCACCCAGCCTGATCCCCTTGGGATCACCAGCTTGGGGTGAACCCATGGATGTAGCAGGGTTGGATGAAAGGAAGGGGCTCAGGAGATGGCACTCCTTGGAGCTGGGCAGCTCAGAGTGACAGCAGCACCCAGTGCCATCCTCTGCAGCTTTTCCCCTTGGATCTTTGCTGCTCAGCTGGGTGGTGGAGAGAGATGCTCCTCAGCATGTCTGGGCATTGTCCCCTGGCCTTGCATTGATATGTAACAGCTCATGTTATGCCTGCTGGAGCCTGGAGTGTTTGCTGACCCCCACAGCTGT
Source organism: Oreortyx pictus (assembly GCA_036925125.1). Classification (NCBI taxonomy): domain Eukaryota; kingdom Metazoa; phylum Chordata; class Aves; order Galliformes; family Odontophoridae; genus Oreortyx; species Oreortyx pictus. The sequence continues at coordinate 16,048,509 of JAUPFR010000012.1, read as the reverse complement.
CACTCCGTGTGGGTAGGACACGATGAACAACCAGGCTGAAACCTGCCATTGTCACAACGATGGCTTCAATGGCCAAATCCCGCCCTTCTCTTCAGCAGGAGATGTGACCATCCCAAGTCTGACCTCTCCTGCTAACCCTGGGGCTGCTCTGCGCTCCGGAGCTTTCTCTAAGTCGTACAAAGTTTATCAAAAAAAATGAACGGAAACTGTAATGTAACCTTTCCTTCTCCGGATGCTGGTGATATTTTCTGTGATGTTCTGGCTGTCTGTCTCGTCTCTCTACAGTGATGGGCATTATCCTGAAGACATGAGATCTTGGGAGACAGGGGGAAAAAAATCTGAAGAAATTATAAAACAAATGATGTAAAAACTCAAATTTCTGGTCATGGTCAGAAGGACTAAATCAGTTTTTTTCTCGTAGGTTCCCTTCCGCATCCCTCCTACAGCGTTGCAGGCAAACTCCTTTTGTGACTCAGAATAAAATCGTCTTTCTGAGTGTATTGCTCTTAGTGCTGCACAGCACCTGGCTTCTGTCAAGCCCAACTAGCTGCTGAGGTGAGCAGCAGGTTTTAAAGAGCTAGTTACATGAAACCGCAGCAAGCACCCAAAAAATTCACTCTCTTTTCATCAGCTTTCACCTTGCTGTGCTCAGAACTGCTCCCAGCCTTTGGCAGATCACCAGGGCTTGCAACCGGATATTTTCTTGGTAAACAAAACCGAGTGCAGTGGAGACAATTTGCTGATCAGCGGAAATACTGCAATTAGGTCAATAGGAATGCAAGCGATGGATCACATTTTCCCATCGTCTCACTCGGGTTGGAGGAACTGTGCCCATGGTTATAGTTATATTCAGAGGGCTGGGGGTAAAAGAAAACCCTGTTGGTTTCCCAGTGGTGGGATTGTCTCCAGGTGCAGGTGAATTTCATCTTCTCTGGGGGAATCCCACATAGGTAGGTGCTGGGTCCTCCACTGTCCCTCTGGATTGTGCCCCTCTGCTCACTTATCCAAGATCCTGTGACAGGAAATGGCCAGTGATGCCTAACCATGAGACAACCTGGCTCTGGCAGGAGATGACATGGATTTGGAGCCTCTCATCCACACCCATGTGGCACAGAACCACCAGAGGACCTGGTGACGAGGCCAGAGGAGATGGTTGGGGCTGGGTTGCCAACACAACAAAATGTTTTAGTGAAGAAGAGTGGCCAACCTGAACTCCCAATGAGGTGCGCTGACGAATCTCTGCTGGGATCCCCGCTGTCACATTTTCCATGCTGTCTTTTTCGTCAGGGCACCAGTGACTATTGAGGCTGTGTTTCCTGGTTTTCACAGCAAACCAGAGAGCCTTCATCAGCATTTTGTGTTGGGGACCCCAGAACGCCTTTCCCCATCCTCACAGAGCTGCAGGTGCGTGCTGTGGGGCTGGGCTTTCCAGCATTACCTGCAGCTTTCTCTCATTTTGGTGCAATTGTGACAGGTGGCAATCCAGAAACGTCTCTGAAAGGGTTTCATCTGCTGGGGACGGCCGGGGCCCAGGAATAGCTGTGCAAAGCCTTATTTGCTGCTCTCTGCATCACTCACTGCTGTGGTTTCACATGTTACTGACTGCCTCTGGGTCCTGACACTGAGGATTCGGGGAAAGTATAAAGTGACGACTTCTCATGTCATTTTTTTTCTTTTCTCATATGAAGACTTCCTCCAAAAATGGGTATCAAATTTGGAGGAAAGTCTGAAGAGCCTTGGAAAATGTCAGTGGCTGCCCTCTGGCCAAGGCATGGGGCGAGGACTTTGGAGAGTGAGTGCTGACGGTTGCTGCGGCCCCTGCTGCCATGGGGTTTCCCTGGGAGCACCTTCTTCATGGTGTAGGTGGCAGACTTCTGTGGCAAGGACAGTTCTGGGAGCTCAGCGTCAGCTCAGAACCCTGTCAGGTACCAGGGCTGGTATTCCCAAAGATAATATCAATTTTAATTTTAATGCTATGGGGATGGGCTGACAGTTGGATCTGGTGATCTTAGAGGTCTTTTCCAGCCTTAATGGTTCCATGAATTCTCTGATTCAGTTCTCCACTCTGTGCAAGAAGGTGACGGGATCAGCATAGCGAGAGGGCACAGGACCCCAGAGATCCATTAGTCCACCAGCCCCTGAACTGCTGCCAGCAAAGGCCTGGGCACTGTCACACATTTGTGATCTGTGTTATATTTGGTTATATTTGAGTTATTTGGCTATATTTAGGAACACATTGACCTGCCAAGGTCAAACACTGACTGGGTTGCAGAGATGTTTGTGCTTTGCTGCCAGTGCTTGCATTTGCAGCTAAGAACACACTAACCACACAGTACAGGATGCGAGAGAGTGGGTAGATAGCAAAAGCGAGTGCTGGAGCCCATCCTGCTGTGCTGTGCAGCCCCATGGCGCTGGGAGCCCTCCTCTGTTGTCACTGTGGGTGAGCAGCCCTGCTTGGCACCACCCTGCTTCTGGCAGGATCTGGCCCTTTAATTGCTGTGTGCACATCTGATAAGAGCATTGCCTTCAGCCTGTTTCTTTCAAAACAACTTTGCATGATGGTTTGATCACCTCATCCCTCCGTGCAGGCAGTCCGACTTCATCCTCTGCTCTAACATGGTGCAAAGACAGCCTGTGGTGGAGAACTGTGGTTGGTAGCAGTCCCCAGAGTCCCCAGCAATCCTTTCCATGCCCAGATGTGTGTTAGCAGCAGCAGCACAGACTGAAGATGCTTATGCCTGTGGTTGCAGAGTGAGAACTTCACAGTGAGAATGGAAAAACTGCTCAAAATATGTCTTTCCAAACTGATGGCCAAGCACCAAGACCCAAAGTCCTGCTGTCCAGGAGCATGAAGCCATGCCCACACTGTGGTCCCAGTGCCCACAAAGATGTCTCTTTTCCCAGGAGCACCCATCCTAACCCCACCCGGGGAGACTTCACCTTGTGTGGGACACGAGGGAAGGACAGGAACCAGCACAACCCATCAGTCTTCCCCCCGGTGTTGCAAAATTGTCCCTCTCATGAAGGAAACAGAATAGAAAGCCTTTCTTCCCATTTTGATAAACAGATGACTTCCAAAGAGCCTCCTAATGCCTGGCAGCCCCCACCACAATTCAGTGATACTGCCCATTGACTCATGGCCTACACTGCTCTGAAGATGACTAGTCATGAAGCATTCATCCACAATAGGAAAAAAAACAACGCTGGGGCAAAGCCAGGAGTGTTTCAGAGGCAGATATGAATATTCAGAATAAGAATTGCTACCTGCTTCTGGTAGGACGGTAGGAAAAAGTATGGAAGTGCACCAGAGAAGAAAGTCTAAGCAACCTCTTTTTTGTTGTGGGAGATGGTGGTGAACAAACCTACCCACTACGAAGGTTTTTTTCCAGGAAGTGTAGGTTGCTGCAACCTGTATCCCTTGAGCAGCGGCTGCTCACACAACAGTTCTCATGCTACTTGCAAGCAGCTCATTTGCAGGAGCGCCAGCACCGTGCCCGCAGGATGAACGAAGCCTACAGCTCTGCAGCACCCCGACCCATGGGCAGCACCTCTCCCAGCACCATGAAAATGTTTATGTGCTTCCTCGCTGTATTTATGGTGGTACAGACCATCGGGACTGTACTCTTCTGTTTATATCTTCACATGAAGATGGATAAGGTAAGTGTAGAAATAAGGTTGTCTCTGCTCGACTGCTATCATTTGTCTTCAGCATGGAGAAAGTTGGTCACCCAAAGGAGGAACATGGGGCAAGATGCTGCTTGTCGCTGGACTGATACAGGAATGGGGTTTATACACCCGTGTTCTTGTTTCTGCTCTAACTTGTCACTAAGAGAAGATGTACGCAGATGAAGAGAGCTGTTCCCTTCATTAACGAATTGAGAGCGGATCAGTAAAGAGGAGCTGCTAAGAGCAGACCTGGCAGAAGTGGCCAGTCTGGGGGGGCTGTATTAGGCTTCGGGCTCCTGGTGGTCATGCTGGTGCCAGGACACTCATCAGGTGGATAAGGGAGTCAGGAAAGAAAATTTCCCAAGGTCAGGCTGGACGGGGCTCTGAGCACCTGATGGAGCTGTAGATGTCCCTGTTTATTACAGAGGAGTTGGACGAGATGACCTTTAGAGGTCCCTTCCAACTCAAACAGTTCTCTGATTCTGGGATTCTTTCTGCTTTGGGAAAACAAACAGTGGATCTGAATACTTTGCCCTTTTAGATGGAAGCTGCCTAATGTCCATAATCCTGTCCCACACGTGAGACAACGCTTAGCAAAAACTGAAAAAACGAAGAGCTGTTTTTGAACCTGCTGTGACTGCAGCAGCACTGCACAATGCTTAAAATCACCAATCTAAAACTATCCTCCCCCCCAAAAAAAAGTATAAACTACAGAAATGGAATATATCTTAAACACAGAATGCAGATGCAAAGATAAGACTGATATTAACAGCATTTAAATGTGTTGTCCTGATCTAAATTAAGATGTAAGTGGGTGACAGCCTGGGGTGTGGGCTTCCTGGCCAAGCAAAGTGGGGCAGCTCCAGGCTGGGGCACCTGCCCTATGGATTTTGCTGGTGCTTGGTAGAAGCAATTGATGCTCCTCTCCTCCCCATGCTGAGTGATGACCACTGGCCTTCCCAGGCTGCAATTTGGAGGGGATGCCTCCTGCCTGCATTTCCCAGTAGCAACCTGTTGACCCTCTCTCTTCTTTCCCCCACTGGCAGATGGAAGAGGTGTTGAGTTTAAATGAAGATTACATCTTCCTGAGGAAAGTGCAGAAATGTCAGATGGGAGAAGGTCAGAAGTCGACGTTATTGGACTGTGAAAAAGTTCTAAAAGGTTTCCAGGACCTCCAGTGCAAGGTAGATGGCTGCTGGGTGGATACAGCCCCTGCTGAAGGTGGAGGGAGGCTCACAGGCACACACAAAGCACCACCCAAAGCCTTCTTGAAAACCATGGGTGTCCTTAATCTTGGGGCTACAGAACAAGATCTCTTTTTTATATCTTTTTTGAAGTTATATTTTTACATTATTGACAGAAATGAAAGATCTCGTCCACTTTTTCCTCAAAGTGTGGCCAGAGCATGACCAGCTGCAGCATCCAAGGCGGGATGGGATGGAGCTGCCACCTGGCTGAGCTCCATCGTGGCCTGAAAAACATTGTTGTTCTGCTGTCTTCCAGCTTGTTCGGCTGTTGTGTGGGTGGGAAGGAGGATGTCAGGAGCGCTTTCATGCTCAGGCATTAATGACAGTGCGTGGCTTGAACCAGCTGGAGTGAGTCCAGAGAGAAGCATGAGGAGGATGCAATTCAAAAGCCTCCCCAAGGCTAAAGGAAATCACCTCCTTCTACTGCAGAGGCTTCTCATGTTTGGGTGCAGAAGAGCCACATTGCAGAGCATTTTAATTGCACATTTTTTAAATTAAAAGCCTAAGACCAAAAGCTCTGCAACCCCTACGATACAAAGAACGGGGCAGCCCACACAATGCTGGGAAGGTGCTGGGGGCTATGACAGATTCTGGTACCTTCTGCTGGTACCGAACATACTTTCTACACAGACTTTAATGGAGTTTGATTCATACATCTTAAAATAGTGTATTTATTTAAAAGAATGTAAGGATATATGTCTACAAGTACATATTTTCGCTGTTGTTGCAGGATAGGGCAGCCAAGGAGGAGTCACCAAAATTTGAAATGCACAGAGGTGAGTGTCCTGGTGCTGCTGGAGGGGGGAGAGATGAGCAGGGGGCAGTGGGCAGGGGATAGGGGGCACGGTTGTGTCCCTTGGTGCCCATGGTGGGGTCTGTTGGGAACAGCAAAACATCTCCATGGGGTGGGACTGTGTGTGACATGAGGTTGGCAGAGACCTGGACATGGCTGTCTTGCCAAGACTCTGCATTGCCCTAAGCTGATGAAAACAAACCCAAAATTAAATCTTTGGCCTTTTCTCCTTGCAGGCCACGAGCACCCCCACTTGAAGAGCAGGAATGAGACATCCGTGGCAGGTAAGGAGTTAACACATCCAGGTCATGTCATTACTGAGCAGAGGCCAGACCCTGCCTCACTCAAAGGGGAGGGGGCTATTACAAACTGCCTCTGGGCTGGATGTGCACCATGGAAAAGCCACAGGGGCGGGAGGTGCTGGGTTGTGGGGACAGGGCAGTGCTGGGCACCAGTAACACTGGTGTTTCTGAATTGCAGAGGAGAAGAGGCTGCCGATCGCAACACACCTGGCAGGGGTGAAGAGCAGCAGGCCAGTGCCAGGTAAGGCAACGCTCATGGCTTTGTCCCCAGCACGGGGACAGCTTTGCAGGGTCAGCCTCTCAACCTCGCATGGACTTCTCAATCAGAGCACGTTTGATTTAGTTCTGGAGTAACTGCCGGTAATCAGCAACTGCTCTTTCCATCTCTGACGCAGCAATTCACGCAGAGCTCGGTGTACCTGTGGAAAGCTCTGTTTTAGATAAGATCAAAGAATCAAGATGCTCGTTGCATTTTGAAACTCCCTGTTGGAGTGCTTGTTGCAATGAATTACAAAGCTGTCCCGGTCTCCCCAATTCGGCAGTGGGAGGGAGAGGAGAAGTCCCAATGGGAGATCATGTCCACGAGCTGCTCTAAGGACACCACTCATGCCCCAGAAGTGTCAGAGGCAGCAGCTGTGCAGGGTGGACAGAGCTCCTGGAGTAGCAGCACCAAGCCCAGGAGATGTTCGTTTTTGCACATCCTTGGAGAAATCTTACCCCAAACAGTGCCCCAAGCACTGATGTTTAAGGTCACTTCCAATCCAAGCCAGACTATGATTCTATGACTTCCACGTGGTTAGACGAAGGAAACGAAATGCTCCTCTGTTCACATCAGTGCAAGGGCTTGTGTCTGGCCAGCAACAAGAAATAGGGTTAACTGCATCTCAGCTTCAGGATGGGAATCTGTCCCATGGTTTGGGGATGGTGTCCTGGGGTGGATAGGAACCCTCTCTTGCCCATGGGGCTGTCCCCCCAAATCAGCCTCCCAGGTGAGATCTATCCCAGCTCAACAGCCATATTTTCTCCCCAGTGCTGGAGTGGAAGACGACAAGCTATGCCCCGACGAGCAGCTTGATAACCTACCATGAGGGGAAGCTGAAGGTGGAGAAAGCAGGCCTCTACTACATCTACTCGCAAGTCAGCTTCTGCACCAAGGCAGCGGCTTCGGCACCATTCACCCTCTATATTTATTTGTACCTCCCCATGGAAGAGGACCGGCTCCTGATGAAGGGACTTGACACGCACAGCACTTCCACGGCTCTCTGCGAGCTCCAGTCCATCCGGGAAGGCGGCGTCTTTGAGCTGCGGGAGGGTGACATGGTCTTCGTCAATGTGACGGACTCAACGCTAGTGAACCCCAACGCTGGCAGCACCTACTTTGGCATGTTCAAGCTGTAGAAAGAAGGGGCCCAGCCCGACTGTTGAGCCAAGGGGCTTTCCCTGTTTCCCGTATTTATGTTCCTCTGCCTCTTTGTTGTTCTTGTTTCTTAATTTGTATATTTTTTTATTTATTGATGAGGGCCAAGGGGCCCTGAGAACAGGAAAGGAAAAAAGTTTGAAGCTGTTGTTGTCTGCACTTTTCATTTTTCTTTTCTCGATAGGGTTGTGTATCAGGTCCACCATGCCCTGCTCTGCTGGCCTCATTGTGCCCCACGATTTAGCAAACTCCATCAATGCTCTTTCTTTCTTACCACCATAGGATGACTCAGGGCACTCCAGCCATGCTAGGTTTGTGCATATCTCCTGTAACCATCTGCTTACAGAACATCAACGGAAAAAAAAAACAACATTAAAAGGCTGAAGAACATCTCCTCTAAAGGAATTGATCAGCCAGGCACTGTCTGTATGTGTTGGCTGTTGGTGATACATTATTGCCACCCCAACTGTATTATGCTGAGAACCTCTTTTTTCCGCCCATAGCTGCCTACAGGACTCAGTCTTTTTGCTCAACATGGCCAAGCTTGGGCTGGTTGAAATTCACTCATCATCAAAAACACTGTTGGTGGCTGGAGATAGTTGCTGAATTCAGTCCAGAGCTCTTATAGGGCTCTGGTGCTGCTCTGCTTTTGGTGAACCAAATTTGCCCATGAGAACGCTCTCCTGCCAGGTAGAGAGCCCCTGTGGATGGGGCATGGCCACCATGGTCAGGTTTGGACTTGCTACCCCTCTCTATCTGTCTTCCATGGGAGCAGGACCAAGAAAGCGCTAGGGTGGCAGGAGCACAGTGTGATGCATAAAGATTGGGAACGCTCCTGGAGGCAACAGGTCTGCAAGTGGAGGAGTTATTAGATCTGGGTGCTGCTTAGGGTTTGTGCAGCATGGGGCTGTGGACCTGGTACTACTGCAATGCTTGAACACAGCGCTGCCAGGTAGGGCATATCACTGGTGAGTGCCCATTGCTGCCTGCACTAAGTCAGGGCAGGATTACTCTGCCCGCCTGGTTTCGCTGTAATTCAATCTGCAGTTTTGTGGCAGTTCTCCAAAGCCGCATAACTTTGTCTGAGAACAGAGCGTTCTTGTACCATGCCATGTATAAAAACTATTTATTTAACTTGAGCTAAAGCTGCCTCATCTTTATGGACAGAGGGACTAACCCAAAGTGCATGGGAAACTGCACAGCATGAAGGAGTGGCATGCGGCTGTGGTTGTGTTTTGCAGCGGATTTTGACATTTGGGGTCTCCCTTCCTGAGTGCATCATGAAGGCTGCACAGCACCCCCAAAGCAAGAACCCCACAGCTGCAATGGGCTTTGCACAACATCACGTCCCACAGCTGGGGTTTTTGTCTCGTTTGAATGCTGCTGGCCCTTCCCAGTATGACCTCACAGGGGTCTGGGGATCAACAGGGCACCAGGACAGTGCAGGAGACACAGTGGGGACAGCTGGCCCCAGACTCATTGGGACACGTTGGAGATGCAGGGCAGGGCTGGGTGCATTCCAAGCAAGGGCAGGAGAGCATCAAGGCAGCATGAGGTGCAGCTGGAGGAGCTCGTTTAGGGAATTTATAGCACCTGGCTGGAAAAGGGCTTCTGCTTGTGCCTGGGTGATGTAGGGTTCTGTTTCTTGCTTTGTAGCAGGGGAATGGGATGGTGTGGTGAGGTGTACAAGGTCAGAGCCTGTAGGGATCTGGGTGGGGAGCTCAGTGCTCTCAGGAGTAGAGGTGCTGCTGGGCTGGAAAGCTGTTAAATGCCATCTCCCCCTTCCAGTGAGTCTCCAAGCCTCACACCGCTGCCTTTTCTGGGGCTCTTGTTTCTTCGCTTGCCAAAAATAGTCTGTGGGATGCTGATTAGAGGCTGCATGTGGGAGGGGAGGCGATGCATGTGTCACCATCCAGCTGCCAGGCTCAGCCTGTGGCCCTCTCCTGGGCTGCTTTGTTCTCCTCCCCTCCACGGTGCTGCAGCTTTCCTTTCCCCGTGGAAAGTTTGAAGGTCGTCAATACAGTGATTTTTCCCTCACTGCAGGGCCCCGCCATCACTTATTGGGCTGTGGAATTTACAGTTTCTAAGCTGATTGTTCTTCTTCCTGAGCGAAAAAGGGCTGAGGGGAAGATGAATGCATCGGGCACACTGAAGGCAGCTGCCCTGGTGCCAAATGGGCACCTCCAATGCTGCCCCAGCCACACCAGGTTCTGACTGCACACATTAAGCTGTTTTTTGGATCTGTTCTCACACTGATGGTTTTTGGTGCCCAGCTCTGTTTCCTGGAGGATGCTGGTGCTGCCTGTGTGATTTTGTTTGTGCCAAGATGATGCCTGGGACTGAGAGAAGGGAACAAAACGGGTCCATATTCAGTAGAGAGTGGGGGGGTTCTGGTTAAGACCTGGATTTGGCCTCATGAAGACATGCGAGGGGAGGTGCACCCTCCAAAATGAGCTGAGGGTTGCTTTGTCCTGATTGTGTCAAGGGACACTTGGGTCTGGATGTGGCACTGCTCTGAGTGTCCCACCAAAGAGTTAAAGATAGCAGCGAGCAGGAGGGTATTTGTCCAAGTAGTAGACCAAAGGAAATCCTGTCACCACACCTAATCCCCCCCAAAAAAGATAACGTAGCAACCAGAGAAAAAGAAAAAACTTCAAGCAGGCAGGAAATGACTTATCTACAGCAACCGAGCAGTGCGATGGAGGAGAGCTTTTCTCCATGGAGCATTCCTTCTAATGGGACACAACTGGGACTCGAGAGATGGAAATACATCTTCCTGCCCCGGCCCCAGTGGGAATGACCCCGCAAACATCATGGTGACCATCCACACCAGCATAAACCTGGCGTCCAGTGGGTCAGAGGGCAGAACCCTTTCCTCTGAAACAAGGGATGCCCATGGCAAGTGCTGCTGTACTTGCTGAGTGCTCTGCAGGTTTTCATGTTGCACCAAACTGCTTCCCTGGGTGCAGCCCCAGAGAGAAGGGAGATGGACACAAAGGACTAGGAAGTGATTTTTATCCTTTATTTGTTGAAAATGTCAATTAAAAAACTGTCCAAAATAAAAACATGTTAGAAAAGTTGAACTTGCACAAGTAGGTACAGTAAATAAACCTACGTGACAAAGATAAACTGGAAGGCAGCTGACACAACATCCATCTAAAGACAGACTCACTGGAACTTATTTACAAAGCACTGTAAACAAAGTAAATGTGGAAACATTGCTGTCCATCCAACATGGCTTCTTTTCCTTTTTATTTTTATATATTTTTTGGCTTCTAGCTCTGGACAAATGCCTGATCCAACTTGTCCCAGTGCTCCCTCCATCACCTGACGTCTTATAAACATGCATATGTACACAGCACGGGTTTCAGCTAAACCATGGACAGTGGGGGAACGTTTCTAACCTCTCTGAGGTGTACAAATGGCCCTTGGTTTCCTCCTTGTGCTGACTGCACAGCTCCAGCCCAGCCCACGTTTGGGCATGACAGTGCTGGGGTGGACAGCGGTGCAGCCGAGCCAGCATGTGCAGTAAGGTGGTTATGCTGGGAAATGGCTTACCAGCACGGCAGGGTCCAGATCTCCCTAAACACCGTTTGCCACGTTCTGCCTGAATTTTATCTGCAAGGAGGGAGTTGTAATTACTGTCTCTATTATATCCTTCATGACCAGCGTAGGACTATAAGGAGCAGCGGTGTGGCTGCGTGCACAGGGACCGTGCTGCCCGGTGACAGACTGAAGACTTATCATTAACAGAAGGTTAATTGTACAATGCTGCTAAGGAAGGAAGGAAAACATCAGTTATAAACTAGAGTGTAATGCCAAATAAGGTGAAGATAACTGATACATATGCATGTTGTCTGTGCGCTGTGTTCGAGGAGCTGTGCAGGGATCTGAGAGGTGCTGCACGTCCTTGCCCCAGGAGCATTCCAGCTCATGTCAAAGCCTAAATATAAATACCTTTCCTATCCCAGAAGTTCCTTTTTCCTATAATGAAAGCCCCTTTGGGGCAATGGGGGAGAAGTGGCCATCCTGGCCCTTGGGCAGGAGCCTAATGTGGGCAGATGGGATCAGGGGACGAGCATATCTGGGGGCTGTTTTTGCTGTCAAGCAGTGTTTGCATTTCATACGGAGAAAAGCACGTCCTGCGAGGGGAAGCACAGCAAAACTATAAACTCATATAATATGTGGACACTCCAAGGGCAAAGAAAGCAGGGGGTAAGAGTTTCAGGTCATGCTCAAGAAAAGGGGGGGGAGGGGCATTACCTGTTGTGCTAACAACGAGCTGTAAGGAGGCAGTACTGTGCAACACACCTTCCCATGTGCTCTGACAGGTGCTCCAGGTTTGACTTCCCCACGGAGTTAAAACGTCTTCGCGTTAATTGCATGTTCTAATCAGCATCGAGGTCACACAGGAACCGCAGTATTGCTGGGCTCTAGTTCGCTACAGTCAACTAATGGGGAAAAAGAAGGTGGATGGGAATAGCTTCCCCAGTCGTGATTATCTGAAAAAAGGAGCACGGTGCTTTTTGGTTTCTGCTCATTGCTAACTCGATAATGTTTTCATTCAATAAATAGGTACTGGTGCTTTTGAAGAGAATGAAATCGTCAAGAAGTGCTTAAGCTTCATCAGGGAAACTGCTGCCAGACCCTCTGTGAGTGGCAGTCGCTGGCACAGGCTGGATATGCTCCAGCAGTGGTCCGATGAGGTATCAGCTGCTGCAGATGGATTGTGAATCAGGGACCGCTCGCTGACTGCCTGAGCTGTGATTGATTGCTCGCTTGCTTTATTTCCCTATTGGATGGAAGAAAAACTATTTTTTTCTTTTTTTTCTTTCTTTTTTTTTTTTTTTTTGTAACAAAATTCCCCAAACCAACAAAATGAGGAGCAAGAAGAGGTGAAGGATCCAGTTCTGCTTCCCAAAAGACACCTGAGGTCACACTGCCAGCAGCTTCTGCCCAAGTTCAGGCAATCAGTGATGACTTGCGCCCTGGCTCCTCCCTGCTGCACTCGTCCGTCTGCTTCAGCAGCCGCCGCACCAGCTTCTCCAGGTCCTTCCGGGACTTCAGCTCTTCCTCCAAACACTGCTTCATCCTTTTGTTCTCCTATGAAGCAGAAAAATAAAGGAAGAAAGGGGTGGTTAATGCCCACGTGCTCAATGTGGTGAGGAGCCTCTGCACGCCTGGCTGCTCCATGAGCTGAGGTGGCAAGGTGACCAGGGACATGAGGCACGTGTGACAAAGTGCCAGCACCTCTGCAGATTTGGGAGATGAACCACACGGGCTATTTGGGGTCCAGTTTGTTCAAGCAGACCCTCAGCACTGGCAGAAGGGCACAGCAGCAGCAGCGTGTCCGCAGCTGCAGGATGGGACCAGGTGAGACTTCTGGACATCACCTGGCTGAGTCACAGCACAAACAGATTGCCATTACCTGCTTCAGTTCCTTCACTTCATCTTTCAGTGCATAAACCGTGTCAACAAGGCTCCTGCAACAAGAATGCAAGAAAACAGAAATCAAACAAAAACATAAAGAGGTGAAGTGCAATAAAACAGCAGCAGCACTGGGAGCTCGGTGACTGAGCCTCTGGTGCTTCCATCTCCCGCTTTTCTCTTTTCTTTGTATTTTCTATTTCTCCACTATAAGCATTGCACGGCCAACTGCTGCCATGGAGGTCACTCTGGAAACACAGCCCAGGAGCATTGGTAGACAATCAGCTAAAAATTCACGGCTCTTTTCTCAAAACTAAAAAAAAAAAAAAGACAAACCAAACCAACCCTGCTTTGCTGTCTTGAAGTTATCAACAAGGTCTGTGGTTTGGCTTCCTTGTTTATGCTGCTGCAAAAAAAATAATAACAATTTTTTTTTTGTTTTTAAACTGCAGTCTATTTTACAGTGCAGCCCTGAATCCTTCAGGCTGCGCTGCAAAAAGCAAAACTGGAAAGAATGCACTGCCTGGGTGAGAAGAGGAGGGGGCCAATGCTACCACCCCAGTGCTGAAGCTAAGGAGCAGGCTGGGAGCACCGGGGCAGCACTGACCGCAGTGTCCACAGTTGAAAAAGAAAAGACAAACAACAAAACCACTTGTTTGGTTCTGCCCTCCCTGACCCAGTTCACTACACCCAGAGGAGTGCTGGGACTCGACACATTGGCTCTCAGGACCTGTGTCTGGGCTCCCAGGGGGACACAGCCGTTTCTGAGATGCTGGGAATGCGGCTCTGTTCTTAAAAAGGAAGAAAATAACCACTGGAAGAGCCCGGTGCACCTGGGACAAGGCAGCAGCCAAGCCAGCCACTTACTTTTCCTCTGTGACAGTCTGACCATTGCTCCTCGTTTCCTCGATGATGATTTTCTCCTCCTCAGGCAGAAGGACTTGGGGGATGGAGTCTTTACGGGAGCCTGTGTACAAGAAGTGCTCATCAGGAAGAAAAAGGGAGACCTTTCCTGGAGCCCACTGCAGAGGCAGCACAGCCAACACAGCCCTGGAAGGATGAAGCAGGGGCTGGGGCGAGCTGCCAAGTGAGAGACAGCTTCCAGGAGCACTCAGGGCATCCAAAGCTCCATCGTTACTTATAAATGAAATGCCTCCGTGAGGGTCAGGAGCTCTCCGAAGAATACAGTCTCCCTTTCACAAATGTGCCATTATTTGATAGTTCAGTGATTTAATTTGACATCTTAACAGCAGTGATAAATAGTTTTATTTCCAGAGTTGAAGATGTGAGATAGGTTCTTATGAAGCAGCCCGTTCTTAAATACACAGCTGATGGAGAGATAATATTCATGCTTCCTTTCTAAAGCTACATGCAACCTGAGATTAGCATCAGGTTTTCAGTGCTGACAGCCACAGGCACTGACTAGGGTTGTTTAATTCCTAACGAGTGCTGGAGATGTAGCTGCCTCTCATCTGCCCTCCCCATCTGCTCATTCTCTGTGTTTAGAAGAAAAACAATGGTAACTAAACCACTGGGTAGATGAAGCTCCCTTATCTCGATGATAGAACACCACACAGTTTCCTAACATGAGTCTCACTGCTCACTGATGTAACAAGCTGTTTTTTTTTTCCCAGAGGGTTATCAGTGTTACAGGCAGAAGGAGCATTCAAGAACCTGCTGTGTGCCCACCTGAGCTGAGTGCCTGCTGGAAGCCCGCCCCGGTGCAGTATGCCTCGATCACCTTCAGGATCTGAGCATCTTCCTCCAGTGCAGCAGTACCTGGAACACAGCACGGACATCAGGTGCTGCAGAAGCTCTGAGTTCATCTCTCCCAGTCTCTGAGCAAGAGAGCGTTGTTTCCTTGACTGACAGCGTTGGGACTTTCCCTAATTCCCTTCTGAGCTCCTCCACACATTCTGGCCTTCGTAACATCCTGTGACACTGAGCACCATGACTAAATGGTGTGAAGGCACACTTCTTGCTGCCTATCAGAACTCGGGGCGAGCGCAGCGTCTCACTGCCTGCAAGCAGCTCCTTGGCTCTGTGGCCACAGTGAGCCACCCACAGCTGTGTGGCCTTGTGGTGGGAATCACACTGAGGGCTGGTGCTGCCTGAGGCCCCAGCTCAGGGTCTGCACACAGCTGGAGCCCCAGCAGCACACAGGCTTGCTGCCATGCTGCATCCTGCAAGGTAAGAAAGGCCCTTCTCAAAGCCTCGTGGAGACTGCCGAGCTCAAACCTCAGAAATGAAGGGAAAAAGAATCAGCGCTTACTTTTCCTAATAACAAACTCTTCATCTGATGCTTTTCTCTCCGTTTTTCTTTTTGGGAGAAACTTCTTCATGGTTTTTGGGCTTTTGCTGGAGTCCTATAGGGAAACAGAGTGTTGTGTTTAACCGGCACCAAAGGCAGCTCCGGGAGCAGAGCAGCTCAGGCTGGATGCAGCTATCCATGCTATGCACAAAGCATTACACAACTACAAAGCAGACAATGACAGCGTTGGGAGAAATGGTGTTTTTGCTTTTCCCATGTACAGCTGTGTGGCCACTGCTCCCTCAAACAGAGGTGGGAATTCACAGAATCACTCAAGTTGGAAAAGACCACCAAGATCCCCAAATGAAGCCCCACCCCACCATGCCCATAACCATGTCCCTCAGTGCCACATCCCCTCAGTGCCACATCCCCACGGCTCTGGGATATCTCCAGGGACAGTGACCCCATCACTTCACTGAGTAAAAACGTTTCCTAATTGCAACTGCAGGTCTGGGACAGGACAACCTCCTTTAGCAGATAACCCTCAGCTAACAGCCTCTGGCCAAAGAACTCAGCCACATTCACAGTGCTTTGTGTTTGCTTATCAGTTCTGTGGCCTTGGTCAGAAAACTTTAAAATACTGTTTATTTCCTTGATGCAACTTGATTTCCAGTTCAAAAATGTAACTGTCAAAAGACATTGCTTCTCAATGCACAGAGTACAAATACCCCCCAACATACACAGGAAACAAACACACACACAGTTAGTGTTTGCTACGGCTCCACAACGAAGGAACACTCCTTCAGTGAGTTACACGTCTTGCTGATTAGGAATTAGTATATTAATAGGTTACATGCAATTCCAATTTTAAGGAACGATGAGGCATGCCAGGATGTTTTAGTACCAGAGTCCTAAATCTTTCTTGAGAGACCTCTCAACATTTGCCAATTGCCACTGACTCTCGTGTTAAGTTACAGATACAGCCAGGCAAAATGAGAGTTGTGCAAGCAAAAGAAGCAGGAACAGCACCAAGCAGTCTTTGCCACAACAAGCCAAAGAGATGTGTCTACCCTTACCTTCAAGATATAAGACATCCTCTACAATGAATATGCAAAGAAAGAGAAGATGAGTGTGAGAGACTGATGGTTTTACTGAGTCCATTAAATCCACAACTCTAAAACACATTTAAATGTTAGTGCTGCGATTAATTCGTCGTGCCCTCCGCACTGAGTCTGTTGTCAGCATGCAAAGGAGAACGGCGTCATGCAAAAACTGAAAAAGTTACATGGGAAACGCATGGTAAGCGGGCATTAATCCACTCTGAACACATCCACATAGAGAGCATGCCCCCTGGGTTAGTGGCAGATTTCAGTAGGTGCTGCTGGTTTAAGAGAATGGTGTTTAGAACGGGCTGATGTCCGTAGGATTGGTGCCTGGGCTGCAGCACTCTGCCCAACCTATGGTGAACTCTCAGAGGGCACTGCACGGCTCTCCCGCTGCTCTGGACAGCACAATGTACAAATCCCAGCGCTAAAAAACCCTTCACCTAATGCAACACGCAAGCTACCGAGAAAAACAGAAAGAAAAAAAAAAAAAGTGGAAATCATCTGTAAACCTTTCTCACTTTGCTAACTAACCTGAATCCGGACACAGCGCCTTACCCACAGCACCTGCTCTGTCATTTCAAATGATTACTGGAAACAGAACAGGAAAAATGACCCAATTTCAATGGAAATAACAGCGGTGCTGTGCGGTACGCAAGCAGGTTCTGGGGTTTCCTGAACACAGCTAGGTATGAGGAAACGCACAGCACTGTGCCATCCCATCCTACACCACCCGAAGCCAAATGCAGTAACAATGGATGTCTGAAGATCTCTCATCTTTTAATCAAACTCCCCCACTCTCTTCCCTGCAAGTGACATCTGAAATGGTTGTATTTTTTCACTACAGAAGCGAGGAGACTCGTGCCGAGCTGTTAGCGTCGCTCATTTTGCGCTCCACTTTAATCTGGAGCCAACAACTGCAATTGCCACCGCAGGGCCATGGCTGCATGCCCACGGAGAGGTGGTGGATAAGCTCTTGGCTATCAGAGGGCTCTGCAGCAGTGCCTGGGAATGAAGGCTCATGAAGGCTGGGGGTGCTGTGATACCGCAGCTCCCATCCACACCACGTTTTCATGCCTTCCATGTGCTGAGTGCAGCCCCTCGGGCCTCCCACACTGCCTCTCATCTCCTTTACACTGATGGAGTAAAGGAATCCACAGCAGGGAACGAGTGAGAAATTGCAAAGGAGACCGTGGTGTTAACGAAATCACTCAACCTGTGGTTTTGGCCTCTATTATAAATAAATCTCACCCTCGTACTTTCACGCAGAAAAATTACTCCACTAATTAAAGCCTCTCCCTAGATTTTAGTGCTCCGTGCAAGCACAGGGGCCGTTCAGTGTACGTTAAGGATTTGGACAAAGCGTAAGGGTGGTTCAGTTTCCAGCTTGCTCATTTGGTTTCAGATCAATTTAATTCCCAAAGTGAAACACGTTGTTTTACGAATTTTGAGAAACATTATCAAAACACAGTGAAGTTACCTAAAATCTCTGCCTGGAGCAGCAGCCCCACAGCCCCCTGTCTGCTGCCCTTGAGTGCTGGGGGGCCGAGCTTGGCCACGAGTCCCATCCCTTTCCCTGTCCCCATCCCTGTCCCCCTAGGAGTCTGGGCAGTGATGCTCCCATGCTGCTGTACCCAGAAAGGCTGGTGACTCAGAACCAGAGTGCTCAGTCAGTAAGAGGAACGTTGCCTTGTTACTGGTGAGTAATCCCAAAAGTTTAACACAAGGTAGGGAAGGGCGGCCCTGCAGTTGCAGTGTGGGGTGAGAACGGGAGTGGGGGTTTATTTTGGGTTTCCCCACGCTGCCTCCTACTCCAGGCTGGGGGTTGCTGCGGGGGATGCTACACATCCCTGCAGGTGATGGGAGTGAGAATATGGGGTCAAGCATCACGGTTGCTGCATCGCCCTGCTCCGGTCACCAAAACATAGATAAAAATCACCAGGCCTGCTCCTCCATCCCTCAGTGCAGCTGTGGGCTTGACACCGGGGACGGGGCTGACCCTGCAAACACACATGCTCATGCTTCACTTGCAGCACAGAGCCAGCTGCAGCAACCAGCATGCATCACTCATTTGCACAGCGTTTTCTCTCAGCGTCCCTGTTGCCTAAAGGAGCAGCAAAGCTACTCTTCTGGACTAAGATGCCTGAACACAAGTGCTATGGAATCACGATGCTCGCCACGCACACAGGATTACCTCTTTGTAACTCAGTGCTGCTGATGGTCGGAGGGGAGGAGCAGGACGGAGGCAGCTCAAGCTCCAGGGCTTGAGGATTTTGGGGGGCTCCAGAGGGCCACGGATCTGTCCGGTGGAGCCAAATGTCTGAGAAAATGGATGAGAAAAAGCTCAGCCAGTGCTGAGGAACAGCAGGCAGCAGGCAGGCTGGGAAGAGGCTGGCTCACCGAATGGGCGCTCCAGGACTGTGTTTTGGACACGGTGTTGCACGTCCCTTTGGTCAACCTCTGCAAGTGCTCAAGCCACTCGTGCAAGTCCTGGCTGGTGCTGCAGGACACAGTGATGCGCTCCATCATGTTTCCTGCAGCAGAGGGTCAAACAACCAGCTTTAGCTGGTTTAGCAAGGGAGATGTCCAGAACTTGGACAGCACACAGTACAAGGGCAAAGAGGAGGAGGAGGAGGACTGGCACTGGTGGCAGCTGCTGCTTGCACTGTGGGCAGCCCCTGGCAGATGCCACGCACTGACCTGCTATTTCAAAAACGTGCTCATTCCCTTCAGCATCTTCCAGCTTTGTCAGCGTCATTCCCGTTAAAGGCAGCCTTCCCTAGAACAAGTGAGGAGGAGTCAGTGTCTGCGACTGCCTCCCGCGTGGGTGTTGTTCTGCTGACTCCTTTCTCTTTGGGAACTGCCATTAAAAACTAATTTCTGAAGGCCTCAGATTGCAGGAAGATGTGCCTCTGATGTATGGATCTAGATTTCCCTGCACAATGGGGTTAAACCCCTGAGCAGAGGCTCTCATGACAGCTGAGTCATGAGCTCACCTGCCACTCTTTCTACTCACCCATTTTACACAGCAGCCAGGACTACCAACTTCCCCTGCTTCATCTGAACCCCTTCCCTGTCCCTCTGCTTTGCATGACGCACTGCCCGCTCACCTCCCTCCCTCCCACTGCTGG
The DNA here is from genome assembly GCA_036925125.1 of Oreortyx pictus. NCBI lineage: Eukaryota > Metazoa > Chordata > Aves > Galliformes > Odontophoridae > Oreortyx > Oreortyx pictus. Next base: position 16,029,172 of record JAUPFR010000012.1, on the reverse strand, counting down.
GTGACATCTCAAAACTCAGCCAAATCCTTCCCAAACCTTCCCCATCTGTCTCATCACCTTCACATATGACTGTGAGATATCGTCCACTGACAGCCAGTTTGTATGGGGAAAAACCCCACAACGAGCTCAGGACACCCAACACACGCTGAATTCTTGAAAACAGCACGCAGGACAGGTACAGTGTGGTTTTGTGTTCTACTTTCAGAGCACTTACACTTCCCAAATGCTGTCTAACCCGCTGGCAGGACACGGGCACTTGCAGCATGTCCTGGCACATGTGGAAGACACAGCCCTGCTTCCCAGCCCATTTACATCACAACAGAGATTCGAGTTTGATAAAGAGATATCCGATGCCCTTCCCACACCTGATGCCTTGCAGCATCAAGTCAAGCATGCCTACCTGATAGATGAATCCGCTCATCCGCGGGCTCGCAGACAGCATGAGCAAAACGTTTGAAAACAACAAGAAATATCGCTCTTCTTTCTCCTGCCAGGATAAGAGCAGAGCTTAGTCCAGTCTGAAGCATATCACAAGCACTTCCCTGCAGCAAAGCAAACCTGCTGCAGCTGCAACCACGGTCTGAGAGGGACCAAGCCCAAAGCACTCATTTTGGCTTTTTTGCTTCACAGCATTTTATTTCTGCATTGGCTTTTCTGAGCAGTTTCATCCGCACCCTGCTGGCTCTGAAGATATTACTGATTTCCCCTCCTCATCAGAAGACCAAGACCTCATGTCCCCAGCACTTCACATCCCGAACAGAAGTCGGGGACGGGACCCTGAAGGGTTATGTGTAACAGGTCTTAGGGAAAAGTTGTTGTTGCATGCAATGAAGTTGATGCTACAAGGCACTGTCCCACCCAGCAGACACCGAACATGCAGCATTCATGTGTCTAACACTATTGGCTATTGCCTGCTGGAAGTACAGGTGTGACACTCGGGCAATGGGTTTTGCCCGTTGCACAATGTGTGCAGGACGTGGCAACACTAAAGCACACCATAAAGGCACCTTCATTTCTTATTTCTCAGAGTAAGTCATGGGGGAGAAGAGGGTAAGTAATGTGCCACGTTAAGAGGGCACTGGGGCACAATGTCTTCACACAGAAGACGCACTCACCTCGCTTCCCCCGCACTGCACCATGACCTGGGACATGTAGATGATGTTTCCCATCGTTTTTATGTCCTCTCCTTCCCAGCGCTGGATGGATTCAGACAGGATCTGTAGCTCAAGTTGTTTCCTTTTCCTCAGCTCCTGGCACTGTGACTGCAAATCACCACAGAGTGCTCTGTTAGCAGAAGGGCCGGCACAAACCCAAACCATCCCAACAAAGATGGTTTCACCCACCAGCCACACTGAGCTCAGAGGACTGCACCACACTGCAGGGCTCCAAGTTTTACTGCTTTGCCACAAAAGGAACCCAGATTGATGAGAAAAAAACCAGCAAAGGTCAACACTATCTCTCATACAAAATACAAGTTGCCATCTTGTGAAAGCATCGCTGCCTTAACTCTGTTTCATGAAGCTTGACAAAAATCACACCTGATCACCTGGCAATCTCAGGAAAGGGGCCAGCTTCATGCAGACCCTGTGACTATTATCTTCAGGCCCAAAGGACAGGCAGCAGCACTGGGGTCAGCTTGAAAACACATGATCTGGAGGGGAATTTCTCTTTTTTTTTTGCTTTCACTGGGTGCTTCAACAGCTACCAAAGTTCCCAGGATGCAAATTCATACAGAACACGCAGCAGGCCCTCATGGTTTAAGCAGAGGCACCACACAGCAGGGCTCTGCAGTCACTGCCTTCACCTCTCTGGCCCCAGACACCGTGGGACCACGAGAAGCTTCCCTGCCCCTCAAACCTCAAACAACCCACACCGAACCCCTCTAGCCCTACCATCATCACACTGCATTGCTCAGCGCACATTTCAAGTGAAACTATCCATCACCTATGGGCATCTGTCACTTATGGGCATTCCTGAAGATTTTTGACACGTTACAATTTCACAGAATCATTCCCCTTCTAGAATAAACGGAACGGGAGTTGAGTTTCTAAGTAAATGTAACATGATCACCCTTTCCTGTTTTCTATGAACTTTCTCCTCCCTACCTTTTATCTGCACTGCTAAGCATTGAAAGCTGCATCTGCCATGCTAAGGAAGGAAGCTGGACCACATCTGGAGTGGTTATAGTGAAAGGTATTTAGTGGCTACAAAGACAGATGACAGCTTTTACAATAACTGAAAAAAGCTTTGCTAAATGAAACCTCTGTGCATGTGGATGGCTTTCACTCCTCCTTTTCATCTCGTTACACCAAGACTTTGAGGGGTGTAGGTAGCAAAGAACACAGAAACAGCGTTGGTACGTGCCTCTGACTCATCATTTTGCTGCCATTTGTCCATTGCCCACTGATGGCCACAGCACTGGGAGCCACAAACACATGCACCTTGGGCAGGGATGTCCGTGGGGCACATCTCAACCAACAGCATCAGGTGGCACATGATGAGGGTGCAAAGCAAAAGGAGATGAAAGGGCCCCAGCCAGCAGCACTGCCCACACACAGCTCTGCAGCAGCACGCAGATCTCTGCTGCTGAGAGCACACAGCCAGCACACAACTGCTGAAAGACTCAACCAGAGGGGCATTCGAGGCTTGCAACCTGAAATTAAGAGTCTTTATCAACCATCTTTTCCATTCCAAAAGACCTTCTGTTGTTTTTGTGTTTTTTTTTTTTTTCTTTAAATGAGGAGACAAATGTCAGGCTTGACTCACTCTTCATAAAATGCAGCCGTGAAATGGAGAGCTCTATTTTAAGAATCACCACCTACCACAAGAGACTTGAAGGATGTGATGGCTTTCAGGATGTCTTCGTGATCTGCATGCGCCTCCTAGTGAAGGGAGAGAAAAATCCCTGAGCCATGAGCAGCCCCAGCCCTGCAAAGCACTGTATGCTTCCCATGGCCCCAGCACACCCAGGGGGAGCCCAATCCCCCAGGTACCCTGGCTGTGGGTGTCCAGGGTGTGATGGAGCTGTCAGAGCCCCTCTGAACCCAGAACAAGAGCTGCCCTGAACAGACCTATCCCACCTCCAGCTGTGCAGCAGTACAGGGAACACTGTGGGATACATCCACGCTGCATTCATCCACACTTCTCCCAGAGCATTACAACTTAAACCCTACTGACTCACACAATAAAACCTCCACTCCCACACTCTGCTTAGAAGCTAACAGAAGTAACTGACAAGCGTGTCCCCAAATCTGCCATCGACCCCCCAAAGCATCCTGCCAAGAGCACGCAGCTCTCAGGCAGGCTCAGCTCCTTCCTGGCAGCTACACGGGGGACCTCTCTCACTGTGGTGCAGGGTCTCCCAGGCACAGATGTGGATTTGAATGACCACGGCTAAAAGTCTGCTGAGTAATTATTTGCTAATTAACACCAGAAGAGGGAAAAGCCAAAGCATTTAAACGCAGCTCATTGGTTCTGCTTTCCTCACAGCCTGGCAGCCAGGGGCACAGCCTGCCTGGTGCTCCCACATCCCACCTACCTCCATGTGCCGCTCCAGCTCCTGCAGAAGTGTCACGTATTTGTCCAGCCTCAGGAAGGGTTTGCTGAGGCTTGTGGTTAAGATGAGAATGCCTGGGTTGGCCGCACCCTGGCTCTCCATGAACTTCTCCAGCTCGTCGCTATAAATAGAAGCAACAAGAAGAAGCAGGGCTGTGTTTTGCTGCCTCACACACACTCCTGATGGCCAGTGCTCTGCCCTGAGCTGTGCTTTCTTAAAGGCAGTCCATCCTCCCCTGCACGCCAAACAGGGATGCTGCCTGTCCCCAGCACAGGGTTTTGCCAGGCTGAACTACAGCTGGATTTCAGCAGGTAACTAACTATACTGTGAGCTTCCACCATAGAAAGAGAGGAACTACACAGGACAGCCAGGGTCCTGGTTGTGACACTGCTGCAGGGAGGACAGCTGAGCCACATCAGGGATGACACAGCTGCAGCCTTTCAGCTCAGTGTGCTCTTTGAGCAGGGCCTTTCACAGACTCAGGTGTCTGCTGAAGTGAGGGAAGGAGCTGCTACTGCAGAGCAACCAGCCAGATGAACAGCAGCTCGGTTATTAAACCGGGCAACTTGGAGTGATTTAATGAACATCCTCCTTTGGCAACAACTTGTCCAAGTGGCACAGGAGAACATCCCCCCATTTGCAAGTGGATGAGCACTGCAGCCATGGGTCTGAAGTAGCACCAAGGTCCCTCAGCCTGTAACAAGCATGGGAGATGCTACACAAGGTGAGGGAGGCAAATGGAGAACCCAATCCCTTAGCAGTTTTCTCAGCAGCAGGATCCCATGCTGCCTCCTTGCCCCATGGGCAAGACATGGGGCAAAAGCCAGGTCCTCCATCACCCACCTGTGCTGCGTGAGGACGTTGACAGCAGAGGGGTGGTTCGCACAGTATGTCAGGTACAGGGAGCGGAACTGGGCCATCAGGTTCATAAAGCAGCCTCCCACACGCTGCTGGTTCTCGGGGAGCCTAAAAAACACCAACATGCTGTTACTGAAGCTCCTCATCTGCACCCTGCAGCTACAATGTGCTCACCTATCTGCCCAGGAGCCACCTGCTGCATGGGGACACTGCGGGACACTGCACACCTCTCACTTTGAGAGAGGTCCTCAGGTGGGACTGGGGTTCTGTGCTATCCCTGAGCATCAGACACAGGGTGACCCAGCAGATGAGACGCTGCAGTCACTCACAAGGGAAAGCACTATATCTGTGCATTTGTTCTTTGCTCACCAGCAATCCCCATCTTCATCCCTGCCCGATCTCACACCCTGCACGTGTCTGTACTCTTGGGCTGGTGATGCTTCCACTGTTCAGCAGACACCTTAACAGTGGAAACATCAATGTTTCTTCTCCTTCCTGCCCAAGCACGACCTGCTGCCTTTCTTCACTCGTGCTATTTTTTATGCCTAACAAGCAAGAAGGAACATTCACAAATGGGTCTTCCTATTATTTTTAGCTGCAATTTAATAGCTTAACAACCCCAGAGCAGTGGCATCAGCTTACTTTGCAACATCTTCCAAGGCTTGGTTCAGGGTTTGCTGAAACGCACTGATTTCTTCCACATTTCCCAGCAATGATGCAATGTCCACAGCACTGAGCCTGGAAGAGTCAAATCACCAATTAGCACCGAAGCAGAACTCTCAGGATAGCCCCATGGTGTCTGCAAGCAGCCCTCCCAAAAAGGGCCAAGGATTTGTTTCCCCAAACACATCACAGGGAAACACAAAATCCATGATCTGTGAGCTACAGACCACAGACTCCCAGAGAAGATGTCTGCTGCCAAGGATTACCTTAATTGGATTTTAATCACTTAATCACACTAATCTTCTCGCATGTTTAGCTGCTAATAGACACAGACAGATGGGATTTCTTCCAGGGGTGTGGAGGAAGGTGTGTGCACAGACACATAAGGCAGCCTTGTCTTCATGAGCTCACGCTGTGGGTCCCCTACATGAGGAGGGTCCCACAGAGCAGTCCTACAAGCAGGGGTTGCTTTGTTCCTTAAGGTTGTAATTTTCCTCGCCAAAAGCAGCACGCCTGCTTCTGCTTCTGTCCCTCTCACTTCAGCCACTTGCTGCCTGCAGTGTGGGTAGGCTGAGAGCATGGGGAATTTTCACAGCTGGAGACACCCCAGTGTGAAGGTTTGGGGGAGGAAGCCAAGATATGGAGGGAGTTTAAGCAGAATCCTTCTCACTCAGCAGCAGCTCAGGCTCAGCGACACAACCACAGCAACACACGTCGATGCTCACTAAATGAAGAGATGACTGGGACGTGCCACCTGGGGCTGAGAAGTCACAAGACAGATGACAAGGGAAGAAGCCATGCAAGGCACGCTGCCAGGAAGCATGCACAGATGGATGGGAGCAGCCAGCCCCTGACCAGACAGAAATGCCCATCTCTCAAAGCTGAGCACCTGCACAACCACTGGGGAATGGGAAAGAGCAGAAATTTGTAGCAACGTTTTTGTTTTCTCTGGTTCACAGAGAAGGTGTGAAGCTTTACCAGAAGGGCAGTAACAGCCCCTGGACATTCAAAACCAGGAAAGCAATGAATTATGGTCAGTTTTACAGAGTTCGATCCATCTCAGATGCCCTGATATCTTACTTATCATAAGACTGGAGGGGTCTTAAGTAACTTCCCAGAAGTGACTGTAGTTCCTTCGCATAATCTCGTTCTGTTTCCAGAATATTTTGCAACACCTAGGGTGAGAGACAGAACACTGAGTAGATCTTGGTACTCGGGATTAGTCAAAGGAACGCGACATCAACTTCGAAGTGTGGAAAACCACAGAAGTGTATTTTAAGTCCATAAATACATCTAAATTTCTTAATGCGGAACCTAGAATGCTCAGAAAAGCCCTGGGGGCCCAACTTATGGATTGTGCTTTGCAAACTGGGGGAGGCCTGGACAGGTGTTAAGGGTTGCTCCTTCTTCTCTAGGAAAGCATGAGGACGATGTGAGTTCAGATCTGAGTTTAGGATTTGTCTCCCAAGAGGAAATGTGCGTTCACCCTGGGACCACTGCTCACAAGGACTTAAATGCAACAGTGGCCAAAATGTGGACAACTCAGACCAGGGCAGAGCTCAATGACCACGGCAAGGATGTGCTGAGTTCAGCCTTGTCCTGCTGCTCCACCTCAGCAGCTGGCATGCATCACACCTTGTTCATACAACCAAGTTGTATTATCATACAACCAAGTTCCTTGAGTTGCAAGGAACCCTTAAAGGCCATCTGCTCCAACTCCCTGCACTGAGCAGGGACACCCACAGCTCCACTAAGTGCTCAGAGCCTCATCCAGCCTGACCTTGGTGCGTCCAGGGATGGGGCACCACCACCTCTCTGGGCAACCAGCTCTCTGACACTGCTCTAAAAGCTGCCACCTCCACTCTGTTATCCCAGCTGCCCACTTGCAGTCTCTCTTGGTGACATTTTGCAGCAACTTCCATTTGTGGTTTACTGTCTCGACAGCCCTGAATGAAGGAAATGGCAACAGCTGCATTTAAATACAGAGTCTCTTCCCCGATTGTTACAGATTGCTTCAGTGATTTCTAAGGGAAGGAGCCGGTTCTGAAGATTAATAATATGCTACTTATTAAAATGGATGATCAGCACTTTAAAACTCACCACAGGGTAATAATTCTTTGTCAGCTGAGTGCTTTCAAGTCCTTTTAATGCTTTGGGAGAGAGTGGTTTATCTGTACAAAAAAAAACCAAACCATCAATAAACGATATAGCACAGCTCTCACTCTAACAGGAAAAATCACCACTGCATCATGTCCAGCAAATATGACATCACACATGTGAACACAGAGCTGGGTTGATCTGTCTGCTTCAGAAAAACAGGGAGCAAAGTGACGGACCCTACAACTCACACAGCACTTAAAGCCAGCCCCAACCAATGAGCTGAGCCCTGCTCCCTGAGATGGCATTTGAAGAAACAAAGCTCACATGAACCTGGCAGTCAGTTCTCATCTTCCGTTTCTTACGCATGTGCCGAATCACTGTGGATACACGCACTCATCCCCACACCGGTCCCTTCTCTGGTGCACCTTCCCCAAAAAAGCACATTCCCTGCAGCTCATCCACCACTGCAGGCTGTGTTTGGTCCCCAGAGCTGCTGTCCCTGTGCTGAGTCCCTCCGAGGTCCTTTCTCCCCATCCATGCTCCAGGAAGGCAGTTTTTTTTCACACTGATAGCAGGGGAGAAGCTGAAACTGATTAATATAGCTGCTGGGAAGTGCAGCATGACATACTGTCTAATTACTGCCCTTGCAGAGTTTCTCCTCCAGCCAGGAGCAATGTCTCTGCTTGTTTCCACCCAAAGGGCACTCTCAGGACATGGTAGAAGTGCAGTGCAGACAACCCTGAAAATCCAGGGACTCTATTTCTAGTGCCACGTCTCGTGCTTTGGAGGCGAGGACAGCAGTGAGGGCTGTCCCCAGCAGCAGTGGTTAACTGATGCTCCCTGTATCATCACCCTCAGCTCTGTGCCTGCACCCTGCGAGGATCCCACTCCCAGCTGAGATGGGAGGGAAAGGCTTTGCCCACTTCCCACATCAGGATCGTCCTTTGCCTCTGTGAGGCGCTGCTATTTCTCCCACCCGACTTTCCCCACAGGACTGAGCATTGCTCTCCTTTTATAAAACGCCACTCTTCCCCACTCACGGACTTAATTAGTCATTCCTGGCTTTTGCCAGATGAGCCCTCAGTCTGCCGCAATGTCCTGCTGCAGCTCAGACATCATCTCCCGGAGGGCAATAGCAGGAGATGAGATATCCTAACAAAGATTGTTTCATTTAGAATGAAATAAAAACTGACCTAATTCTGAACACTCACTCATTGGTTTTGTTCTTCCTTCGCTTTTTATTTTTTTTGCTTGTGGGAGCAACACTATCTAATGGGGGCTGCACATTCTGCGGCCGCTCTTCATACTGCTTCCGATGACCTAAAACACTGAGCACACAACAGGCCTGCGTCCATGGGAAGCCCTCGAGACACAACAACAAGAAATTGAAGTTGAATTGAAAAAAAAATCCCAAGTCTGCTGTCACACAGCAGCCTCAGAAGCAAGACAGGGTGAGCTGCCTGGTTTGCCGGGGGCTGCGTGCCATTCTCACCCCACATCTGCTTAAAACCACCCTGCAGAAGATGTTAAGGACACTTGAGACTCAGCTCAATAAAGGCAAATGGCATCAGGCAGATCGTTCCCTCGCTTTCCCTTTCTCAATACCTCCCGTAGCCTCACAGCAGAAGGAAAATGCACTCTGTGAAGTCAGCCGTGGCTATGCACGAGAAGAGGGGACCGTTCCTTACGGCCATATCGTTTTTTGTTGCTTTCCTCGCAGACACCGTGAGCATCCGTTCCACTCCTGCCAGAAATGGCAAGCTCGAAGGCAAATGCATTGCCTGATGGAGGTTTTTAACAAAAAGCCAATTCTGTGCTTCGACACTGGGCTGACCCGAGAGCTCCTGTAACAACAGGAGGCAAGCAGAGCCACGTCGCACCTCCAGCCCTGTCCTGAAGCCATGTCCCCGCTCCTGTGCTGCCTGAGCAGAGCAATAGAAGGACACAGGAGAGAGGGCAAAGCAGCTCTCAAGCAAGTGATGTGAGAGGCAGGGCTTTCCCCTCCTCTCGCCATTCATACTTCCATTAGCACTGCTGCCTTAAGCACACCGACGTCCTTAATAAATAGCAGCAATTTCCCAAAGGCATAAGGATCTACGCCGCATTATACCGCTGTCATTCAATCAGCCCTTGAAAGCAATGTGCTTACCGGTGGATTTGATTTCTCTGACGTAGTTGCTTGGGAACCAGCCTGTTTTTCCATTCAAGGTCCCTTCCCACCAGCCCCCTTCTTCAACCCGGGTGACATAAATAATGTCTCCTTTGTTAACGGAGAGTTCATCCTCATTGGTCTGCTTAAAATTGAACCTAGCCTTTACCACCAGCTGATGACTGCCATTCTCGGTCATCTCCTAAGGAAAGAAATATGGAAAAACATCAGTGAATAGTCCAAAAAAGCAGAATCCACCAGGACAAGCCATTGTTCTTTGTTGTTACAGCTGGATTTTTTTCAGTATTACACCCCACACCAGCAGTAACATCTTGCTCTTGTGTAAGCACCCTGCCAGAGGATCACAAGGTCCCTCCCAAGAACTAATTCAGTCTCACAGTGCAATGGGAAATAGATAAGTACCAGCCTCCTCACTTCCCAAAGAGAAGCACTGCAGTTTGAGGAGCAGACTCTCTGCATACAGACCCACAAAGCCACGACGGAGTTCAGGACACAACGTGCTCAAGCTTAGAGGTACCACCCCCAGCCCTCTGCCATCACACCCTCAAAAGGATTTCAAATGAAGGATACCACAGACTTGGACTGCCTCCTGAGCACCTTTGCTGGCTGTGAGGCTGTGCTGTTGGAGTCAGTGTGGGCACCTCCAGGCGCAGAGCTAAGAGCTGATGGATGCGAACATGGCCCTTCGGACGGCTGATCTGGGGAGGCAAAAACAACGTCTGAGTTTCACCCAACTGGCCCCAACCCCTCCACACGGCAGCAAAGCAAAGAGTGAAGCCCACAGAGGAAACAAGGACAGGGGACAACAGCTGGAGGAGCGTCGATCGGAGCACAGTGCCTAAGGGGGTTGGGTTAACTGTTCCACGATGGAAGAAGTTGAGCTGCGGTGCAAAGGCACTCTCAATAGGATGAGAAGGAATGGCTTTAAGCTGTGCCAGGGGAGGTTCAGGTTGGGTACCAGGAAAAAATTCTTCTCCAATAGTGTGGTGAGGCACTGGCACAGGATGCGCAGGGACTGGTGGGGTCAGCATCCCTGGAGGTGTTCCAGAACCATGGGGATGTGGCACTGAGGGACGTGGGCATGGTGGGGTGGGCTGGGGTTGGGCTCCATGATCTTAGAGGTCCTCTCCAACCTTAACGATTCTCCATATTGCCGTGGCCACTCATCCAATTGCAATCTTTCTTTTGAAATCCCCCTTCAAACAGCTGAAAACAGACTAGTGCTTAGCCCAGTGCTTCTGGGATCCAAGTAAGTACTGCTGAAGGTGTTTCAAAGGTTGGCTCACAAGTGAGCGCCCTCAGGTCACCTCTGCAGCTGCAGCGTGGGCTCCCGCAGAGTGGGGAGGAATGCGAGCAGCTGTTCAGCACAATCGGTCTCTATTCAGACAAGTCCTTCTGGGTTCATTATACAGCTGAGAGATTACTGCTGGTGGAGCGCTGCCAGGAGTCACGTGAGAGAGGGATTCAGACTCCTGCAAGGAAGGGCAGGAGCATCACCCCCAGCCCAAGGAAAGGACCGTCCTACAGCTCTCGGAGCCACTTCCTTCGAAGCTCATTGCTCTGCAAACTGGTCTCTGGGCTTGATGCTGGCAACGCATGCCAGATACTGGAAATCACAATGCCACTCTGACACAGATCTATGCTTCATGATGAGCAGTTTGCTTTTATATTGACACCAGCGGTGACCACGAGACATTTTACCCTCCGGCAAGCTTCTTGGCATCCTGATCCATGACCTCAATGCAAAGAGCAACAGCGAGGCCTAATCCTAATCCTGCTCAGATGCTGCATGGGGGTGAAAATGGGGCTCTCCAGGCACTGCCATTTCCAGCAGTCCTCTGCCACTGCACCTCATACCACAGTGTTGGAAAACAATCAGATCACCTCCTCTCTACGTGCCATCCCGCAGAAGTGAAGCAACAGGAGATGCTGTCATTGCAGGGAACCGTGTGGAGAGCTCTGAGGTTTCTCTTGTTGCTTTTATTTAGATTTAAGGATGTCTGTATACCAGAGAAGGTATTTTCCATCTGCAGTGTAGAGCTAGCAAGCCCACAGACCACAAAAGGGCCAAGAAGAGCAGAGTGCTGCCCGCAGGCATTGCTGTGCTGTGGGTGTCAGTCCCCTGGATCACATTTGGAGCTCCTCCTTGAAACGGCTGCAAGAGGAGGAGGTGATGGAGCCATTGAGTGTGCACCGGAATCACAACACACAAACTCAAGGCTGCAGTGCCCCTGTTGTCCTCCAATCTGGACGTCAACATGGAAAAATCATTCCGGAGGGGAAGTATGGTGGGAGTTACAGGAACTCAGCTGGGCTTTCATTCTCCCAAGAGGATTTTCGTTTCAATAGAAAAAACGCCTCCTTAGATCAACCTGAAGCAACACAACCTGCAAGCTCTTTGGAGAGGGGACTGCCTTCTGCTTTGTCTTCCTACAGTGCTTTGCACAACACGACCAGGTCCACAATTAACGACTTCCAGGCGCCAGCAGACAACATGCACTGGTCTGTCCGGTCCCTGCTCCAGCGGTGGACAAAATTCACATCAAATCAAGCATGCCATCAGTGAGTCAGTGTTCTCTCTTGCTCTACTCATTACACAACGCCTGATGACCACACTGTGAATTCCCATCTCTCCAGACTGCTGCAGCAACACCAAAACCTCTCGGTATGAAAAACCCACGTTGCAAACACAGGGTTTGTCATTGCTGAAGCACCCCGATGTTTGAGTAAGCGTGGTTCCAGCTGCTCCCAGACCAGGAGGGGTGGCCTGGCTGTCAGTCTGAGATGTTCTTCCCTTCATTCCTTCCAAAAAGAGAGGGCGTAGGCCGCGAGTCCAGACTTCTCTGCTTATTCAAGCCATCAGCCACAGTCCCACGGAAATGACTCGATTACTGTAGATTTTATGCTTCTTTCTCCCTGCCCCTCCCTATCTTCCAAAGCTTTTATAAATATCTGCAGCAACCTAGAAACAAATGTAAAACTGACTTTGACAGTTTGGCAGGGAAGCGTATCATTTATATTGCATCATGACAGCGTCCTATTTTATGCCTGGTCCAGCATGAACACTGCTGCCATATGTTGCTTCAACTATGGTTAAAATAGCTGGGTTTTCTGCTCACATTCCTACACTATTTTAGGCAGGAGAGCCTTGCCTGCTCTATCACAGCTGCTTTTCCTCCCCTGCCCTCTCTTTTAGACAAAAGCATCGTGCTCTGCGCGGCTGTTCCTTGACAGATAGTTGCTGAACCCTGAGTTCACACACCACACATGATGCCTGCAGTTACTTGCTCCATGAGGACATAAGGATTTGTGCTTCAGGGGGATGGATGCTCAGAAGCACTCTGGCGCTGCTCCCCCAGCTGTCTCCTGCACCACGTGGATGGGGATGTAGGTGCAGACCTGCTGAGGATGCTGGTACCAGTCTGGTCCTGCTGCCCCATAGCCTGGGCAGACAGACAAACCCATCCGCAGCAGTGGTTTGTAGGACACAGGCTCCTGTTTCTCAGGAACTTGGCCAAGCCACCAAAAAAGCAAACTTTTCAGACATGTATTTATTTTACCCTGTACTTTTCCCAAGGGTGCTCTCTGCCTGAGCAGCTAATTATATCACAGGCATTGCGCTTTTTAACATTTAAATAGAGAAAGCATATGCTCCAACAGATGTTTGCTATGAAACCAAGAGGATCCCAGCTCCCCCAGAGCCCCTTGGGGAACGCGTGATAGAAACTATTCCATGGCAAAGCTGTGTCCTGAGCTTCACCCAGTGATTGCAAAACCCCATTCGGGGCTGCTCATAAGGGGACTGCTGCCACAACAGCAGTCACACAGGAGCAAAGCTGTGCTCCCTCTGCCCCAGCCCAAAAGTTGGTAAAGAAGGCAATGGAGAAACCTTCCCGTGAAAGGAAAATGCTGCTCTGGGTCTTGCATTTTTCTACTCTTAATGACCTAATATGTAATATCCAGCAGGGAAACAGAGCTCTCACACCGGTGCTGGGTTTTGGTGGTGTGTAGGACTCTGTGTGCTTGCACAGGAGGAGTGTGTTTGTATGTAGGTTGCTCCAAAAATAATGCCTCCTATTTATTCCCGTGGAAACCACAACAGATATGAAGTGCACAATAACGCTGTTTGGTAGATCAAATTGTCAGCTACAACGCAACCCACAAACATTTTGCTCCTGATGCCATGGGCCAAGATGACAAAATAGGAGGCATTACTTTCGGAGCAGTGATTGTACGGTGAGGGCAATAAGCAGATTCTATCCCCAGCTCAGGGCAGTCCCTCAGCCCCATGAGCAATGGGACAAAGCAGCCCCGGTAGAGAACAGCTGAATGTTTGAGATGGGAAAAGGAAGGAGGTGCTCCAGCAGCAGCTCTGCGCTGACTGACACAGGAGAAGCAGCAATTGCCAGCGCTCAGCTCCCCATTATGGGATCCACAACGCACGGAGAGGAACATCGATACAATCGAGTGAGCATCTGGCAGTGCTGTTTGTTTTGACATTCAGTGAAGACATCCTGCAGACGCATCTGTTTTTCGGTGCGGCTCTCAAACACGCTGCCTGAAACCTGACATTTGCATTCGGGAGGTATGCGCTCATTTACACCCAGGCTCCTTTCCACTGACCTACTTTGAGGTCCCTTAATGCTGTCAGAACCGAGCAGAGGTTCCCGGCTGCGAAGCGATAATCTCACACTGCAAAGTGCACCCAGCAGCTCATAACTGCCACACTTAGAGCCAGAGCTGGTGGAAACGTGAAGCACTGACCCAAGCACCCAGCACCAAGCCTCCAGAAATCAGCACCAACTACGAATGAACACATGTGAGAAAGCACTTGAAAACACACCGGAAAACACGATTTTTTTCTTACCTTCGGTAGCTTTATTTACAGCTGTCAGCGTGCTCAGGACCTTGGAGAACTGTTCTCCGCTGTACAAATCGTGCGGCTCGAACAGCTGCGAGAGGAGAACATGGTCAGTGGAGCACCAAACATCCCCCTCTCGCCTCCGAGCAGCCCACGTCGCTGCGGGATGAGCAGTGAGCTGCAGGGTAGGGCTCTGTCGGGGCTGATGGCCGCGTTTCCCATGGGACACACACCGGCACCCTGGGACCGAGCTGAGTTGCAGCGCCGCGGACCCTCCGGGATCATTGCGAAGGTTTCTGCTGCCTTGAAGGCAGGAGAGATTACGTTGCTATTTTTGTTGTCTAAAGATAAAGAGATTGCGGCCGCACACACACATAAGACACTTTCCCCAGCGGAAGAAACAAACACAGGATTGTTCAGCTCTTGCAACACGGCAGATACAATGCCATGGCAATACGGTGTATACAATGCATTTACAGTTTCTTTTATGGGAAGCCAGAAAAGGTTACGTGCGAAGCTCTGAAGGATTTTGGGCTGCTCAGACTCGGTGGCAAAACAGAAACACTGAGTTAGCAATGGCCCTGAGTGGGAAACTGAACCTTGTGCACCAGCATCTGAAATCACTGCACTGCAAAGAGGGGCAACTGGAGCCCCCAGAGTGCCACCATCCCCTCCAGCACGTGAGAACTGTCCTCCATTCAGACAAACCACACCAACCCTCTCCCTAATGAAGCAGAACTCAGCAGCACGGGGCCCTCGGACCTCATACCACCACCTGCCAACCCCAAACCCACGCTGTCCCTCAGGCTGATAATCCTATGGATACGAAAGGTGATTCTCAAGCTCTCTTGCCAGACACGATCTACAAACACTTCCAGAGCGCTATGGAGTATATTGCTTAGCAGGTACAGGAGTATTAATTGCCTGTAGGGCAGCACTGCCCTTAGAACAGCCCTCCCTGTGCTCCCGGACGGACAGTGCACTTCAAGGGGACGGCATCGGCCCTTCTGAGCCGGGGATGCTTGCAGCGTGGCTTTCCCTCTCCCATCCGTGCAGTCCAAGCCGGGCAGCACAACAAAAGGCTGCTCTTTGTGGAGTGTATTTTTAAAAACTGACTCAGCCACTCAACACCGAGAGGCTCTGACCGAAAGCAATTCAAGCCGCGCTCCGCAAAGACGCACGGTTTCCCAATCCCAGCAGCAGCAACCCCAGGGACGTGCCTGCCGCAGGGGCTGCTCGGAGCTCATCCCACCGCACACCCCGTGCCCGGCAGCGACGTCAGAGCCCCCACAGCAAAGGGGGAAAGTAAGGAAGGTAGGGCTGACCCCGCTGGCAGCCGGTTGCAGATGCAGACTCCCAGCAGTCACCTCCTGCCAAGCGGGAGCGCAGAGCTGGCGGCTGCGCGCATCCTCACCGGTGTGTCATCTGTTCGGCCGTGCTTTTTCGCTTCCACTTCGGTAAATCCAGAAAAACGAGTCTTGCCTCGAATGAACGGCAGCTTTTTTTTTTTTTTTTTTTTTAATCTATGTATTTATTTATGAAAAGGACCGAAGCGGGGAAAACGCATCCTCGACTTTTTAATGCAGAAAATAACGCTGCGAGCTTCGGAGCTGTCACACGGTATATTAAAAGTCCGGGGGCAAAGGATATGCAAAACAGAACGCTGGCACGAAAGCAAGCCGACAACTTCTCGGACTTTTCTTCCTGAGGAATTTGTCCAGAACAGCCGCCGTGGAACAACGTCTGCGTGGAAAACTCCTCTGGATGAGCTGCTGCAGTGTGAATGCGCTCTGCAGCGTGTTCCAGAATAAACCCATCACACAGAAAAGTCCTCGCTGAGAGCTGAGAATCACTTTTTTTTTTTTTTTTTTTTTTAATTTTCCAGTGCGATCCATGCCTGATTCTGTTCTTAACGACAAGACGAGCTGGGAGAAAAACAGCGAGGGAAAGCCCTTCTGCTCCGAGCTCACGGTGCGAGCAACCCCCGTGCATCTGGGATTGCCATTTGACGCTCTCGGTTACAAAGAGCTTTTCCTGCCCCGGGATCCCGGAACCCGGGCAGCGTCCGGCGGAGCCCACCCGTGGGCATCCCGCTGCCGGGGGATGGGGGGGGGAACCCTTTCTGCTCCTCCAAAACGAACCAAACCTAGAAGCCGCCAGCAGCTCGCATCCCAGGAGGAGCGGAGAAGTTCGGGAGAGCCGGGCTGCGGGTCAGCCTTCATCCCACGAACCGTTCCCACACCCGCACGTACCCGGCGCTGGGCTGAAGCCGTCCCGCTGCGGCTGAGCCCCCCCAAGACCCCCCAAGACCCGGCAGCCCCGCAACCCGCCGAGGACGGGTGATGCAAAGCGCGGCGGTACCCGTGGGAACGGGCCCGGCGGCGGAGGCACGCGTGGGAGCGGTGATGCTGATAACCCGAGCCGGCGACAGAACGGGGTAGGGGAGGGGGGGGGGGGGGGAGGTTGGGGACGGTGAAGCGAGCGTGGGGAGCCCCGGAATCACGCGTGGGGCAGCGCGCGGTACTCACGGCGGAGGACGGGCGGTCGCGCAGCCCCGGGGCATGGCGGCAGCGGTGCCGCTGCGGGGCCGGGCCGGGCTCTGCGGCTCTGACCCGGAGCCGGATCGCGGAGCGGGGAAGGGGGAGGAAGGGGAAGGGGAAGTGACAGGCGGCGCCGCCGCCCCGCTCCGCCCCGCTGCCGGCTGCGGGAGAGAGGCGGAGGGGAGAGAGGGGAACGGGGGGTGGGGAAGGGAAGGGAGGGAAAGGATGGGAATGGGGAGGAAGGGGAGGGGGGGGAAGGGGAAAGAGGGAAGGGAAAGAAAATCCGGGTAGGAAATTGGGGAACTGGGACAGGACGGGAGAGGAGAAAGGAAATTGGGAAAAAGGGGAGAGAGAAAAGGAAATTGGGAAAGGAGAAAGGGAAATAGGGAAAAGAGAGGGGAAAGGAAAGGCACCAAGCGAGAGGACAGGAAAAAATGACGGAAAAAGGACAGATAAAGGAAAATCTAAGCTGCACGTATGGTATTTACAGCAGTTTGTAACAGCAGTGCTGCAGCAGAGTGCAGGGATTCGAGCAGTTCGAGGTGGTGATGTGCTCAGAGCACGGTGTGCTCGGCCCAGCGAGTGCAGCTGCGTGTGTGCCCAACACCTCGTGGGGCAGTGAGGGAACGCTGCCTGGCAGACACCGCACAGCTCTGTGCTGTGTCTCTGGGCACTGGGTCGCTCTGTTCCAGATGGAGCCACGCATCCCCTGGTCCTCACTCTGGGTGGTGATGATGATGGTGGTGATGGGACCTGGGGTGCTCCCAGGTAGGGAAGGAGTGAAGCCAGAGCAGTGTGTGGGGATGGGGAGCAGGAGGGTGATGGGTATTCACCCGCACTCTCACTCTCAGTGAAGGTTGCAAGTGCTCTGGCTATAGAAGTAGCCTCTGTTCTGCCCTCATTGGCAGTGACAAGCTGAGTGCACTGTGATCCCTCTGGACAGCCTGGTTAAATCCAGATATTGATTTATGTTGCAGAAACCATTCTCAGTTCACAACGTCCAGCCCCTTGCCAGAACCTTTGTGGTCGTATTGCAACAGAACACTGCTGCTGAATGAAGATTACTATCCTGTGCTTCTCCAGCAGCAAGCAGTGCTCAGCTATTCAGCTGCTGTCTCTATATGCACAGCGGCATCAACAGCAAAAGCAAAGATGAATCATTCCCATTTACACCCTCAAGAAGATGCTGGGCTGGGAGCTCTCACCCCATTTCACCTTTCCCTTTCCCCCAGGCTCCATCTGGCCCTGGGACAGAATCTCCTGCCCTCAGCCTGCTGGCACTTGGCCATGCCTTGGCAGAACTCACTTTTGTGTCCTTTCCCTTCCACGGAGTGCCACTGTGTTTCACCATTCCTGTAAAACTGCAGACAGTGCTGCCCACCTTCCTGTGCCTTCCTTCCATTCCCTAAGATTGAGTTACCAGGACAACAAGGACTGGTGGGAGGACAGCACGTGTACAGAGCTGTGCAGGAGTAACCCCTCCGCATGTCCCCACTGCCAAAGGTCTTCCGAACAGCAGCTGGACAGAGGTGTGTGACACAAGGGAGAACCAGTTCAGATCCAATGCCAGGCCATTTCTCACTCTGGGTACAAGAGCTCTCTGGCACTGTAATACAGATAATACTTTTGAAAATTTTGGGTTCAAATTCGAACTCAGGCTCAAGAGGTCTGAGCTTTTAAATCCAGCTCCTGAGGTCTCGCAGCCACCAGGATGGGCAGCTGTGTCAGCCCTACCAAAGCTGCTCAGAATATTTCTAAGACTGAGCGAGTAATCAGTCAGAAAAAGAAGAAAGAAAGAAAGAAAGAAAAAAAAAAAACACAAAAGAACTTAGAAATCTTTTCTTAAATTAAGCCAAGGAATAAAAGGGGGGAGCAGAGCAACCCCCAGAGCTGGATGGTTCGGTGCTGCCAATCCCTCCTGTCTGAAAACCACAAAGTGACTCAATATTACAAACTGGCTTAAATTATGAGATGCTGAAGCACAGCAGTTGAGGACTGCTTGTATCTCATCTTTTAGATGTTTAAGACTTCTATTATTTCTATAGATACTTTCCAGCACAACCGTTATGATTAGATTTTAAATAGAAAAATAATCTCTCTGAAGAGCCGAGATCACATGGTGAAGCACCAGTGGACTGGCACGGCGATTTCTGAGCGATGGGCCCTCGGTGCTTCTATATATATCTGCTCTCACACCTGTCTGCTGCAAAAGGCTTTCAGAAGTGGATGGCTGGGAAACAACAGGCCAGTGAAACAGCTCTGCAATGAGCAAATCATCATGCTGGTTAGATACAGAGATCTAATGAGAAGAGAAGCTCTCCTGTCGCTTTGACTTTCAAAGGAGGACAGAGCAGAGTTACCGTGGGCCGGACTTTGTCTCATTGTGGTGTATGAATGTTTCACAGAGTGCCCAAGGATGCTGCTCCATGCTCCTGGCAGAGTCTTCCTTCAGCATATATATTTGTGTCCCAAGGTTAGCACGTTTAACGGGACACTGACAGCTTTTAACTACAGGTTTCTTGTTTACTGTAGGAATTCTAGCAAGATAGAAAAATCTCTAAAATGCATCTTAAGCCCATATGCATTTAGTAAAAAATACAATGGCAAAATGAACTGAACTCATTTTGATCTGATCCACTGAGACTCTGACCTTGCAAATACAAGCCCTGCTTGGCATGAGAACCTGCAGGTACATGGGGTCAGGAATTGTGTTTGTCTCCATTCAGATTATTTGCATGTATGAGAATTGATCTGATGTCATGTCTTCAGCAGAATCTCGTGCAACAAGGGGGTGAAAGAAGCTGCTGTATTATTTCCCCTTCATGGTAAAGCAAAGCTAAAAACTGCAGTAACGGACAAAAAGATGTGAACAGGTCCTCACCACCCGACAGTTCAGACAGAACACGTTACTGCTGCATACATTTCCACCTGGGCATTCAGATTCCTCCAAGACGTGGAGGAACCTGTCAGCTCACGGCCCGTGTGCCCCATTTCCACTACATTACCCGTCCTCCTATTTATGTTATTAACACAGAAGATGAGGAATAACTATTTTGCTCCTCTGGTATTTGGCTTCCACATGCTTATTAAACAAACACGATACCCCAACGTGATTTAAATAATAAAAGGTGACTTACCTCCACTTTAAGAAGTGCACAGCCCCTCAAGAACTCTTGAATATTACTGATGCAATCAGCTTCATTTTTAGGCTCCAGACAATACTACAGAACAAAACGCACGGAGATGGTGGCGTTACCTCCCTTACAGCCTTGTCAGAAGGCCTGCATGAATATTGACATGTGTGCTTTGTGCTGAATTAGGGAAGCTGCTGGAGGGGGCGGTGGGGGTGGCAGGCAAGCTGTCGAACCAGGAAGAAAGAGCCACTGGAGGAAGTGATGCATGAGTCGAAATGGTCGGCATCTTGTTTTGAATGTCAACATATGACAATGCCCCAAACAGCAGTGGGAACTGATGACTTTTAAGAACACGGAGTCCCAAACCACCATATATAAGCAAAAAGAGCTAGCAGGAGTCCTTTCTTGCAGAATAAATGAAAGGCTGCTGTCTTACAGAGAACATTTTAGTTTATTTTAGTTCAGTAGCTTCTCTGTGCTGCCGTTTCCCATATCTCAGGCTCTTTTTTTGACTTGCAGTTACCTCACACACTGCTGGACCATCTGAACATACACCTCAGGACACTGTGACAGGAGCCACTGACACCAGTACCAGGGGGTTTGCAGGGTGCGCAACAGCTCAAACATCACATGGATGTAAGGCCTGTACTCCCAACCTAGCCCTGTTCTCACTGTACTTCCTGATTGGAAAAGTATTTTCCAGTCGGGTCTGAATGCATATATTCACGCTGCTGTAATTTGTGGTATTTATGTAAATATAAACGGCATAGCTTACTCAAAACCAGGACATTTCCAACTCTGGTAGGCCCAGTATTTCCTGCCACCCCACGGACATGTGTTACCCGAGCCAACTACAGCCTTCAGCAGTCGTTTTTCTGGATGGCAAGAGAAAAAAAAAAACAAAAAAAAACCCCAACGAACTAAATCTAAGCTGCATTTCGCCCTCAGCTAGAACTAGCGACGTTTACGTTAATCACAAGTGCTTATGCAGCTGAGCAAGGAGAAGTGTATCTCAGAACAGCCCGCAGTGTTACTGAGCAGGGTTCCGGTTTCGGGCCAGCAAGACACATCTTACAGCAGTTACCTTTTCTGCAGATCCCGGAAAGAGCCGATGGATGAGTTTGCAGAGCACAGTTCCATCCTTCAGAGCAGCTTTCAGGAACTCCTCCGGATCATCGACGGTTTTCTTAGGGGAGTTCAGAACTCCTAAAGAAATGAGCCACGTTACCACTTGCTCTTCTGGATTCATCGCTGTACTTCTGCGCGCCGCGCGGTTCTGTACTGCAGCTCGCTAACCCACATCCGTGATTACATCTTCCTGCCTCTTTTGCTGGTTGCATGGCCCAAATGTGAAACTGGTTTTTTTTTTTCTTTGTTTTTTTTTTTTTTTTTCAACACAAATACTCACCAAAGCCTGGAAACAAGAACTACCGTTACCCTAACGTAAGAAACCTTTTATACAGAATGGATTCTAGTGGGCTTGGTTGAAGAGATCCAAGCGAATGCAGATCTGCAACCACACAACTGCAAATTACTGAAAGCAGTACTTTCTATGGGTACTTACAGCCCACCAAAAAGATGCTACCTTCTGTCAGATGCCATGCCATTACCTGGTTTCATCTTAAGCACAGAATCAGAATTGTAGGGGTTGGAAGGGACCTCCAGAGATCATTGAGTCCAACCCCCCTGCCAAAGCAGCTCCCAGCCCAGGTCGCACAAGTCAGCGTCCAGGTGGGTCTTGAACATCTCCAGAGAAGGAGATCCACCACTTCTGTGTGCAGCTCCAGTGCTCCATCACTGCACTGAATTCCCACTCACATTTGTGCAGAACTTCCTATGCTTCAGTCTGTGGCCATTTCCCCTCATCCTATCACCACACACTGCTGGGAAGAGTCCAGCCTCGTCCCTTTGCCTCCTGCTCCTCAGATAGACATGGATCAGATCCCTTCGGAGTCCTCTTTTCTCAAGGCTGCACAGCCCCAGCTCTCTCAGCCTTACCTCATAAGGGAGATGTTCCACACCCTTTATTATCTTTGTTGCCCTCCACTGGACTTCCCAGGAATTCCCTGTCTGTTTTGTACCGGGGAGCCCAGAACTGGGCACAGTACTCCAGGTGAGGCCTCACAGGGCAGAACAGAGCTATTGCTTGAAGTAGTTAATGTAAATTCAGCCTTGAAAACGGGTTTGCGTCGTCACTTTCCAGGCTGGTATTTCTGACCTCAAGCAGGATGGGAGGATGTTGTGTGTTAAAGCCGGGAACACAAAGCAGGAGTCAGCGTGAATGGCGTAGCAGCCTGAAGCTGGAGCACGGATCTCAATGCCATCTGCTAACACGCATCCACAGCAACCCGGACGCGTGCAAAATGTTTCCAATTTATGACTAATTGTAAGACTCATAAAGGTTTTTCACTCCCCCCCCCCCCCCCCCCCCCCCCCCAGTTCTCATGAGCACCACCATTTGTAGGAATGAGTACTGGCAGTTCCACATTCAAAGGTCAGCTTTTCTTTCCCCATATGCTCACCATCTCCCGGGGTCAGCGTGCACGCCTGCTAATCTATGCAAACACTTCAGTCATCTCCTCACAATGCAACTGCTCCCAACCAAAGCACTAACGTGCTTTTTTCCAGTAAAGGGAAAATTACGTACTTGCTTCAGTGGTCGGTGTTACAATCCTGAATGCAGAATGCTTCACAGTCTGCCTCCTCCGAAACAAACTGAAGGTTCTAAAGGCATACCCACCAAGCAAGGAACAGTTTGTTGCCTGGCCTTTGGGAAAGACTACTTAGGAAATCAAACTGCCAGCCACCTCTTGCAGTCCATCTCCACCCACGATTCACCAGTAAGCTTTTATTTCTAGCCTGGTTTTCATCAGTCATGACTACACTACAGTACTGGTCTAAAAAGTAAATGGAAGGAGGGGATACACATCCAGCAATCAGTAACAGCAAGGAAGATCACTGCTCACACACCCAGAGAACATTCCGAGTCACTTTTATGCAGCCAGCTTGTTTGTTTCAGGAAGCACCCAATGCAAACAGGGGACTGGCTTCTTACTCCTGCATCAACTACCAATGCTTTACCTTTCAACTGCTGATCTTCGATGACAGAGGCAGAATGCATGGGGATGTACCACTGATGTACATTACCTACTGTCCTGGGCTCGTGCGTAGCTTTGTTCATCTGGCAGCTCATACACTGGCATGACATTACAGCTACAAATGTTTTCACCTAGGTACTCCAACTGAAGGTGAAAACGGACTGCTTCATCAGAGGATGAAGCGCAATACACTCTGACACCACTCCTACCAATGAACCACCACTACCTAGAACTGCTCAGCAATCATTTCTACCATGAAAGCGTGGCTGAATGTAAGAATTTATTTGAAACAAACAATCATTTGATTTAACAACTTATTTATTATAACGCTGGAAAATATTGCATTTATCCATTTCCTACTTAAAGGCAATTTATCCACAGAATCTGCAATCTTTAGCTGAAGTTTAAAGTGATAGTCTTAAGCCAAAAAAAGAGACAGTGTATAGCCCTCGAAAGGGTACACGAGCTTTTCTTCATGAGCTACTCACTGCAAAACCAAGAGCTGTTTAAGGAAGTTTATGTCTACTGTAGAAACAGCAGAAATAGCTCTGTCAAACAGCAGAATTAGTAGCTCTGTCCATCTGGTTAGTTTTCTGTATCAAATACTCACATCTGAGCATTATCTTGTGTACACTGGCAGGTTAAAAATGCATTAAGGATCTCTCCATTCTACAGAACTATACACCTGTTAAAGATGCACAACTGGCATTGACTTTGTAAGAACCTCGTGCACATGAACACCAACCACTCTGGTGTCTTACTCCAAACAGTGTCTCAGTACATCAACACTTCCTCCAATCTGGAACGCTTGGACAATTATGAAACTGTTCAAGCAAGAATACTTTAAAATTCCTGATGCTTTCTTGGTGAGGAAGAACTTGGAGCTATTCAGTTCTCTGCATTTCAGAGGACTGTAACTCACTTTCCTAAAACTGGCTCTTCTTTCAGGGCAGAGGAAAAACAGTGCATGTGAAGAGTAATCCTGAGTATGTTTCTGCTGCAGAATTTACTGCTGCATGCACACTGCATAAAAATAAGATTCCTGGCTCTTGGAAGACAGCAGGCAACTGATTTTAATTTAAGAAATACTTAGATGTAAGAGATCAGAAAGGCTACTTTCCACGTGAATTCCTTAAACTGTAACAACCCTCTGAAACAAATACTGGGTGACATAACACTCAAAGACAACTTTTGTCAGCTGCATTTTGTTGTTCTTCAATTTTCCCACGAGCATCCACTGCTGCACTGCCTTCTTCTAGTCTGAAAGAAAGGAAAATTCAACTTAGTATGCTCTCAAAAAGCAAGAAAACAAAATCACATCACCGAGCTGTTGCTGCATACACAGCGAGTATGTTCTGGTTATTTCCAAATTGTTCTAAGAGTAAAAAATACATCAGCAGCTATATCTTTATTAATTCCAACGTGCACCTGTAAGTGACAAAACAAATCTAGTAAACTGATAAAGGCCTTAATTTCAAAGAGAAACATTTTCACTAGCCAGGAGTAATTAATTTCTCACCTCCCAGAGAAGAGATACAGAGAATTACCACAAACATTGCGTGTACATACCAAAACAACTGACAACGTTTTGACACAATCTGCATGATGATTTGGTAAAACCTTTTTAAGTCATCTAGGATGCTGCATATTAAAGATAGCAAGCCACCTCTTTGTTAGCATGGTATGGAACGCCCTCGAACTTTAAAAACTGATGCCTACTTATATTTTGGCAGGTGGAGAGAGAGTTTACTTTTCAGACTTCTTTCCTGACTCCAGCTCAGTGCCCTATTACTGACATCAGTGATTTTTCAGCAAAAAAAGGCACCCAATACTTCAGTGTCATTTCCAGTAGTATTTGCAGTACAAATACTTGAACAGCCACACTGAAGAGCACCACAAAGTTGAGGAAATTAACACTTGTTTGTTGAAGTTTTATGAACAGCAATAGCAAAACTGAAGGCCAGTCGGCAGCTTTTCTTTTATTTCACTATGTACTTTATCCAAATCTGAACAGAAACTACACATACACTTCTGTAATTCACAGAACCACCTAGGTTGGGAAGACCTTCAAGATCACAAAGTCCAACCATCAGCCTGGTCTACTGGGTCCTGTGCTGTATCATGTCCCTTAATGATCCGAAATAAAATCCAGTACCCTGAGATGAAGGAGAAATTTATCAGGAATACGTACTAAGTATTAATGGCATATTCTGACAGAAGCACTGCACAAAGAAAGAACTATGAGCAAACTGAGATGATAATATCACACAGTTCGCAGCAGAACCTATCCTTCACGAGACAGATGTTACCTAAAATAAAAGACAATTAGTCAGGTGAACCGCAGTATCAACTGCAGCTTTTTCTTATCACCTTTTTAGAAGCTGATTCTCAAAAGTACTTAAAAGTAGCATGAAAATAATACACAGTGAGATGAATTAAAAAATTACAGTAAAAGAATTCTGGCAAATTTTCTCAAGAAGAACCCCCAGTCTGTCCAAAGCCTCCATCCTACACTAGTTCCTTATATTGGCAATAAACACATTAAGGGTGTTGGTGTGGGTTGTTGTTGGTTTTTTTTGGATGGTGATTCTTTGGAGGAAAAGTTTTCCAGAACACTGTTGGCGTGACAGCAACTACTGCTTTCTTTCTTTCTTTTTTTTTTGCTGTCAAGTATTAGAAAAACACAACAGTTGCTGTTTCTCCACTCACAGACAATGAATTCTAATGTGGTAGACTCTGAAGTCATGAAACACAGTTGACCAAAAATGTTTCAAGCTATTTCTGACATGCACAGAAGTATGCAGTTTAATCCAAGGACCCTTACTGAGATCAACTCCTAGCCAAAGACTGCACGATATGATCATTAAATTTAATGGTCTGCATGTTCAACTGATTAAATCTTTGTACCAACAACTGTTATTCCAATCCAGATGTTTTGGTCTTATTTTTATGAAGACTCCTGGATTAAGTATGGTGTGCTCGTACTTAAATGTGCTTTATGGTGCACTTGTGACTGTATTTTATGATCAGCTCTTCCCAAACTGGACCATTTCTGCAGGTAAGAGAGATCTCTCACTGAAATTTCTAACCTGGCAACTGAAAACCCTACAGCTCCTCCAAAATCTGCTTTCAGAGCTGAAAGGATTACTTAGCCACAACGAATGTCTACCTGACTCTATGGATACGGATCCATCAAAAATCTCCCATGTAGCTACTACAGAAAATACAGTAATTACCTGATCTATCAGTACAGGCATCACTCGTCTCTGCCACCAAACCAGATGAACCTGTTCTACTTCAGAAGTCTCTTCCAGAAGTTATCATCCTGTAATCAAAATAAAGCAAGCTGAGAAAAATACACTTTACAGCACAAGTCAATCTACATCGCTTCCCCCCAGTTCAAGAGTCACAAGCTTGGGCTTGCAGATTAGTCTGTTTCAAGTTTTACTACTTCTCTTCTAAGTGGTGGAGGATTCACTGGTTTGGAATGGACTGGAATGACTTAGTGACTGGTTGCATGGCTTATGGATTCTCATTCCTTTTCAATGGTGCACTGCCATGTTAAATCCATAAGTTGAATGACAAAACATACTGAGGACTAAACAGAAGTAAAAAGCTTTGGTTTTGCTTTTAGTTGGAGGTCTTCACGTATACTACATTCAAGAGCATCTTTTGAACTTCATGGCTTTACCTGAGTCATAACTTGTCACAGGTTCTGCCACATGAACTAGATATCCCTGTGTCAATGCTGTGTCAAAACTGGTCAGGCATCCAACTAAATGTCAAGTTTGCAATGGCTTGCTTCAAACTCCCAATAGCTGAGATGATATGTCAATCTAAACCAATTCCTGACTCCACAAGTCTTTTAATTTTCTTAAAGTAAGAGTATACGAAGTCTGTTTGAGCATCTTCACTGAAAGGTACTGGGCACAAAACACCCCCTCCCAACCCTACTTCACAGCATTCTGCCTATAGCGAGCTGCATTTTCATCTTTAGTTTCAAAACTGGTGCCATAAACGCTTTTATCCAAGAAGAAATGATGAATTTTGAGAACTTCTAATGCATTGAAGTATTTCATTTCCTTATTTTTTTTTAATCTAGACAGCACTTCCATTGCCATGACGTGCAGCTTGTTTTACCGTACTAGAGGAAGAAACTTGGTTCAATTTTGACTTAGACTGAAAAACTAGTTTGCTTTGCTTACCATCTTTGCTGTTTCACAGGCATTTGTTGCTTTAAATCAGCTGTGGAATGCTGAAAGTTTCACTTGTTTTTAGGAAGCCATAAGCCTTTGAGAAGTTGGAGAGAAAGACTTCTTTGCTTATCTTATTTTCTCCTTTGGAATCAAAGATGTTCCTTTAAAAGTGAAACACTACAGAGTTGCAAAAATTTGAAACAGTATAAGTAAGCATGGCTTTGTAGCTTCTTTGATGAATTGGTCAAACTTTTTATTTTTTTTTTTTAATTTTTTTTTTTTAACAGTATACTGTAGCTGACTTACATGTACACAGTTCACTGGATGGGGAGAATTTATTAACTCCCCATGAAATAGGAGGAAGGCAAAAAAAAAATAGTATTATTATCCACGTGCTTTTTCAGGTGGACTTTTTTTTTTTTTTAAACACAAGGATCTGAAGGCATTTTCTACTGGGAACACTGACTTCAGGGAACACTGACTTCAAATTCTAGACAAAAATGAACTTTTTGTGGAATATCCCCACCACCCTCCACATCACAAACAATACTTAAAGAATGAGATGCTGAATATGTAGAACAATCCAGCTCCATTTTAGATAGTTGGATGTTGTGTGGAAGATCTGCTTGTTCCGTTCACGAGGAAAGTCAGATGGAAGTGTGGCATTTCAGGGAAACTTTACTTTGAAAATTACAACACTAGTACACAGCTCAAGTTTTATACATTTAACATCTGCCTTTTGAAAGAAATGTTAACAAATTTTGAAATGAAATTAAACACTGGTTTAACTTTTCTTCACAAAAGCATAAAAGTCATGGAGGGGAAAACTTAACAGGCAACAATAAAAAAAGGTAAAAACAACTTTTCCTTTTAGTAGTCCTCTGGTAGTAAAGATAGAACAACTTCCACTTTTTTTTTTTTTTCTTTGTTTGAGAAGTAATGTCTTGGTCCAAAAAAAATTTAAGAGTGTTTTTAGTATCTGCTTCTGCCTCCACCTCTGTCAGATCTGCTTCCACCACGGCCACCACCTCTGGGTGCTCCGCGGCTTGAACTACTGTATGAATCACGAGGAGGTGGATAGCCCCTTTCCATGGATGGGGGAAGACCCCTGTCTTGTCTTCCAACACGATCACGGCCACTTGAGTAGACATCACTTCTGCTGCTTGAGTAACTTTCTCGGCTTCCATATCCATCACGAGTGCTGCCGTAATCATCATATCGACTGCTTCCACCATAAGATGGCGGGGGCCCTCGTGCAGGTGGAGCACTACGTGAGTTACCTGCAGGGTCAATGGTCAGGTAATATGGCAACACCATAAGTTATATAAAACAATTTCAATCTGAATTTACAGAACTGCTGTATTAAATGTTTACTTTTACTCTTTTGTATGCACCGAGATGGCCTTTATATAATCTGCCACGTTAATGGTATTTTAAGTGGGAATTGCGTATCAGGCAGTGAGTGGATATAACAGACTTCGAAGGAACGAAGACGGTGTTTATTCAGGCAGGCTCTTTACTGGGTATTTCCAGAACAGGTTGTTATTTTAGAGAAGAAACTCAGCCACATTTTCCAGAGATAGCTGCAATTCTGAACTGTAGACTTCGCTTCTTTAACTTACAGCTTAACAAGGTGATCAAATGAAAACCAACAACTGCACTTTCACTGTAGGGGGAAAAATGTGCCACTTCCCCCTAAAACATGGTTCACCCAGTAGAAGTCAGACTTCATCAGACCCATACAAATTACTGCATGATCCTCAAAATGATTCTTACCATAACTCTCATAGGAATCTCTGTAGGATCCTCCACTGGGATGATCTGAGTAGTCTCTGTCCCGTCCACCACCGTATCCGTCACGATCGCTGTAGGAGGAAAGACTACTGAGACTTAGTACAGATCATAACCACCACAGCTGAAGTAAAAAGACACGGACAAAAATGCAGTAGTAGATACCTATAGCCCCTAGAGGGGTATTCATCACGTGAACTGGAAT